>JARFJB010002049.1:30000-152500 GCA_036346205.1 Vesta saturnalis
ATCTAAGCCATAATTCATTAGCTGACATTTCAGTCAAGTTTTTAGGAGTTCATCTAGATCCGAAGCTAAATTGGTAAAGCCATGTTTCCAACGTGGCAAGTCGCATCTCAATGCGATTTACTTGCTTAAAATCTAGCAAACCATGTATCACTCTGTTCTAAGGCTAGCCTACTTTGGAACCTGTCATAGCTGTTATCTTACACTACTTTAATATGGGGTAATCAATCTCTACATGAAGATTATTCCGTTTACAACGTCGAGCTGTACGTATTGTTAGTAATTTGCCGTAACGTGATGATTGTAAAAGTTGGTTTATAAAACTAAAATTTTGACCCTACCTGGTATATCTATTTGTCAGTGTCTCCTGCATGTAAAAAAACCTACACATGTTTAATACAACTGAACATCAATATTCAACTAGGAATAAAGATGCACTGTTACATTCAAGTAGTTTTAAGCTACAGAAGTCCTCAATGATCCGAATTATTGGAGATAATGTAAAAATTGGAAATATCTAAATTTAAATTGGCCTTGAGACATTCTAGTTCAAAATGCTTTTATAACTTTGATGAATTTTTAGAATTATGTAAACGAACTTAATGTTTGCTATATTTTAATGTTTCTTCTGTTTGACTTGTGTAAGTAACTTTTGTTATATTAGCACCAAACACATGTTATTATTATTAAATTGTAATATAGTTTTTAAAAGTTTTAAATTGTCAAAAATTTAAAATACTGTGTTTGTTAAATTTGCTAATCAATAAATTCCTTTCAACCCTGCAGTAGATTATGGCAGTGGCGGATTAAAGGTGGGCGGACTGCTGCCCAGCAAAGGCCAGACCGACCCAGCCGTATATATAAATATTTTCTATATAAATAATAGATACAGAAAATAAAATAAGACAAATATGTTTATCACATAATTAAAATAGTGTATTAAGTTTCTGTATACATTAGCTTTGTTTACATTATGATTATAGAGTTAGGTCCGAATTCGACGAATAAGATAATAATTTAACTGTCCCAATCAACACTCTATATTGTGCTATTATCGACGTGCGATCTGAGAGACCGCTCGTTATAAGCACATTTTTAAAGAAAAACAGAAATTTTGAAATTTATTGCAAATGTGTAAAAGTATAGTATAGTAATACAAATTCTAAAACAATCTGCAAATTTCTATTGAAAATTCCATAATTTAACATTAGTCCAACCAACGCAAAATTTCCTTTAATATTTCATCGTAAAATAAAGCCTATAAGTTAAATTGGTATAAAATATAATACCCATTTTGATTTTAGCACGAAGCAACTTAATCCGCCACTGGGTTATGAAAAACTGTCAGGTCGTTTACTATAACGAGCTAGACGTACATTAAAATTTGGTTACCTTGGGCCTTTGATCTCGATGCACATATTTTATTCGTGTGCTATTATTTAGTGAAAATAGATCAGAAAAGGGGTTAAACATTGTCCATTGACTATTTGTAATATTGTGAGAGTAATGTGACAGGTGATAAGTGGTTTCTGTTAAACTTAATTATTGAGCCAGTAGAGGTCAATATAGGTGCATGTTCATTTATCAAGAACAGATTTGAAAAAAATTGCGGAGTTTATCCTGTAATCTTGGAGACTTTACTACGAGTAACCTAATAATAAAACGTCATATTTATATTAAAAAAATATGTGGTATGGTCACCACACGACCTTACTCACAGTCATTAGGCCGCCTAGTTATCAATTAGCCTTATCAAGATTTAACTTTTAATATCAGTATGTACTTGTCTAATGCTCGTAGTAACATGTTTATAACATAAGCATTTGTGTTATAGATGAGAAAATCGTGATTTTTTCACTTATCAATTTTACAGAAAAAAATATAGCTTTATATTTTCCAGACGTTTAAAGCCGTTTTTGAAACATTTTTTTAAATAATTATAATTATAATAATCCTTTTCGTTTAAATTGAAATATGATTTTCTGCAATTATCTCAGTTCGCATATATTTTATGGAAAAGGAAATGAATTGTTTTATATAGTTTTATTTGTTCCATAAATTTTCTTGAAAAATGTATATTAATACACCTTTTCTTGAAAAAACAATTTCTTTGCTAAAGTAAACCATGAACATGCGCAAGCCGGTTATGTTCAGCAGGTAGCGCCAACACAATCCAATCCAAAACATAAAGTATCATTTAAATCCATTCTACAAGTGGACCAAAGATCATGTTCAACTCAATTTTCCAATATTTTATGGCAGTACAGGTACCGTTTAAAAGTGGTCTTTTTTCGTTGACTTTGACAGGACCAATTTC
Organism: Vesta saturnalis; assembly: GCA_036346205.1. NCBI lineage: Eukaryota > Metazoa > Arthropoda > Insecta > Coleoptera > Lampyridae > Vesta > Vesta saturnalis. The sequence goes on from JARFJB010002049.1 coordinate 32,315, forward strand.
CCACAAATTGCGGTCAAAGGTCAACATTCATACCATCTATTACAGTAAAAACTGTTCAACCCTACTCAAATCTGTTGTCACTAAATGCTAGCATACCAATTAAAGATGTGCACCTTCTAGACCAACTTTTTAATGAAATTAAATTAATAGAAATATGGGCGTCATTCGAAAGCATTTTTCGAGTAAATTTTATCCATGAGCAATTGTCACAAAATGAGATCAAAGCAACAAACGTCAAGCTCTACATCCAACCAATGACGTGACGATTTCGCATAACGTTGAAAGAACTTATCTTCCTAGTTCATGTCGATTTGAGATTTTCCTACAAAAACTTTAATACCCCATTTCACTCTCTTAAACGCTGAATGAAAATAATCCCTACTTGTGGTTTCTGACTTAAGAATTAAGCATTTTATATACGAGATAAAACATACCTAATCAAAAGATTATAATACAAAACTAATTGTTAGTGTCGTTATGAAAACATCCCTTTTAGTAAACGTCATCCGATAAAATATATATCTTTGTTCCCGGATATAGATAGACATTGTGAATCATTTCTAACCTACAGTTTTTGTAAACCAATCTCAAATCAGAAATACCTAATAATTTTAATTCTTAGTATGGAGACTTAATGGGACTGATTAAAGATGATTATATTATATTTAAACAAATTGAAATAAAGTAGGTAGAACTATGGTTAATAGTCAATTTTAAAATTCAATTTGTTCTTGAAATACTAACGATAAGACGTTATTACCATATTCTAAATTAAATTAACTACACATACCGACATTACTGAGAAGTATGAACTAGCGCATGAAATCCAAAAAACCCAAAATGGTCATCAAACAGAAAAATTATGCAGTATAGATACGTGTTTAACTCTCCACCACTAACATAAACTAACCAAATCGTATGCCTATGATGATTTAGTTATCTATACATATTCACACTTCCATTATTATTTAGCGTTTATATGAATCACTGAGATGCTCTCTTCGTTGTTTGATTACTTACTTTATGTAAAATATGAAAACTTTACTCGTAAATTATTCCGAGAAAAATTTCAATACCTAACACAGAAATACATTTTTGGTTTAGTTTTTTTTTTAATTGGAATATTTGTCACCAAGGTAAATGAAAACTCAAAATTCAAAAAAATTTCAATTTTTTGAAATGGTACATCCTGTTCCATTTCTCGATATCTAAATTTGCTAGTTCTTGAGATATTTCTAGTTGTATTTACTCTGCAAAATGTTTACAATAAAACAAATTATCCAGGAAAATAACTTGTGTAATATTGTATAATATTGGCAATAAAAAATTTAGTACCAATTTTCATTATGTGTAACTACATGCAATAGATTTTTAGATCTAAAGAGAATAGATTGTCGAAAAAGCATAATTTCTTACAACATGAAAATAAAAACTGTAAAATATACATTTTTTTACTCCAGGTTTGCCAGGTCAGCATTTACTACTATTCAAGATTCAAGGCGGAGTTCACTATTGGATTGTTAACATAATAATCACTAATCACTGTTTTTAATGGTAGAAGTCTAATCTATTATTAGTTTTAATGCAGTTTTTAAGTTATGGTCAATATAGTTGCGAATATGGGTTATCCACTGTTACTGTCTAAGAGGTCAGCTGGTAGTTCCGTTTTAGCCTATTATGAATTGATGTACGTCCGAAGCTAAAGTAGGTTGCGCCTTCGCAATGTTTAATGCTTGTATAGAATTTTTTTCAAACTTTTACGATGAATTCTTCTATAGTGGGAGTATTGGTCTCCTTGTGAATTTGTGAGTTCCTGAAAACCCTCTGCTCTTGGATGAGACGCTCCATAGGCTACACCGATAGGTAAATATAGGTCTAATTAAAGATTTGTAGATGAGTATTCCACTGTCGATTTTTAGTAAGGATTTCCTGTTTTTTATGAGGTATAACATACGTAATATGGTGTAGCTGTCAGATAATTTTTTGTTTATGTAGAGGCTCCAACTTAGTCTACGATTTAGGTATATACCGAGGTAACGCACTGCACTGTCTTTCGGGTTCCATGGCATATGTGTGTTGTTAATAATTATATTTGGAGGATCGGGCGGTTGGCTTAATGTAAATATTTTGGCTTCGTACTTGTCGGCGTTTATGGTGATGTTCCATTTATTAAACCATTCATTTAGTTAACTTAACTTAACTTAACCTTCACGCCATTCGCTTGCGGGTAGGCAAAACAATCCCTGCCTCTTATTTATTTTTCACTCACAATATTTCTCCATGCTTTCCTATCTCCCCATACCACCCTAGCTTCCGCAAGGTTCATACATTGTCGCTGCATTCAGCCACATTTTACGCGACCTACCAGACCCGGCCTCTCCTCTAACCTCGCCCACTTACATGTGCTTCGTTAATCTAGCGTTGTTCATTCTCTCAATGTGACCAAGCCAACGTAATATACTACTTTTATATCTATCCATCGTCGCCTTTTCCTCGCCACACTCCGTCATTATGAATTCATTCTTTATCTTGTCTCTTCCCGTTTTACCACATGCGCTTCTCAGGAATATCATGCCCACGGCATTTATTTTTCTTTCGTACTTTTTTTGACATACCCATGTCTCACTTCCATACAGTACTGATGGGACAAACACGATATTATAGATTGCTCGTTTCGCAGTTAGGCTCATGCTTTCGTTTCTCATTATCGTCCACATACTTCTAATCACTTTCCTTCCAGCATTGACCCTTCGTCCAATCTCATCCTCCATTGTACCATCTGCAGTAAACATTCTACCCAGATATACCAGCTCGTCCACTTGCTCCACAATTTTATCTTACAGGGTAAATACTCTACTCTCCTTTCCACCTTCCCGATTGAACACCATAATCTTAGCTTTGTTCACGTTTACCTTTAGGTCCATGCAGACTGTATCAAACTTCCTCAGAGCGGTTTGACATCACACAGCCTTGTCGCACTCCTTGCTCAATATTAAAGTATTCACTCATACCTTCTCTCACCTTAACACATGCCCCACTACCGTCATATACTGCCCTTATTCCATTTATTAGACCTTTATTTACGCCATATTCATTTAATATTTCCCACAGCTTCTCCCTACTCACTCTGTCATATGCTTCCTCCATATCTATAAACGCACAGTACAGCTTCCTTTTTACCCTTAAATGCTTTTAGATCACCTGCTGGAGAGCAACCATCTGATCAACACATTCTCTCCCTGGCAAGAAGCCACCCTGCACATCCCAAATCTTAGTTTGTGTAGTTTCTCGTACTCTATCAATCAGAATTCTTCCAACTCTTTACCAGGCACGCTGAGCAAATTTATTCCGCTGTAGTTCTTGCAATCACTCTTGTTCCCCTTACCCTTATACAGTGCGCTCTTCTTCCATCTCCTCGGCACTTTTCCACACAACGCAAACACTGAATAATTCAGACAATCTTCGTATAAGCTTTGCACCCCCATACTTTAGCATTTCACCAGTGATTTCATCTACGCCTGCTCTCTTTTCGTTTTTCAACCTTACTGCCGTTTTCTCTACCTCATTTATACCAATATCCTCCGTTTCATTCAGCATTCCTTCTACATTCTCCTTATTTAACCCTGCAGTCTTATTTTCCACACTACTGTACAGCTTTCCGAAATATTCTTGCCAGCATTTCTTCACTTCATAATCTACCCATACTAGTATGGGTATTCATCACTCCTGCAGAGTTCTGTTTTGGGCCACGTTTTGTATTTTTGACCCATTTCCAGAAGAGTTTTTTGTTTTCCTCAAAATCGTTCTGCATTTTCTCTCCTTCCACAGCTATAACTTCCTTTTTACTTATTCCCACTGCCTCCTTCGCTTCTTTGTTTGTTTATCTGTACACCTCATACAATCGCTTTTTCTCAATCTCATTTTTTTGCAGCAATCATTGCCATGTACGCATATTTTTTCTTACATACTGCCTTTTTTACCGACTCATTCCACCAAGCACATTTTTTCTGTCTACCTACAGTCGCCCTTACACATACCCGCGCGGTACAATTGACAACACAGTTTTTCAAGCTTATTCATGCACCTTCAACGTCAGTGTCTTTTATTTGTTTGTTCCACACTGTTTCATTCCCATTCAACTGATTACTCACAGTATTTGCATATTTCATTCTCGCACCATTATCCACTAGTTCGTCCACCCTATTTCTGGACGTTCGCACTACGTTTGCTTTCCTTCTGACCAACTTTTTCCCTAAACACTCTCGTTAATGCTTAACTATAAGTCGTGTGCAGCGGTGGCTATATCGCAGTCTCGGTTGATGATTGCAGTGTCATCTGAGTACCTAACAAGGATTGCACCTAGATAAGTTGGGATGTCGTATATATACACACATATATATATATATATATATATATATATATATATATATATATATATCATATATGTAGGTATGAAAAAATATTATTGCGGGTCTGACTTATAATAAGCTAGAAAGAAACCCAATAAGCATTATATGAGTGTGAGAGAGACATAACTTTACTGATATTGCCACTTGTACATATTTGTATGTAGACACAAAATATGAACTGCTTGTCTCCTTCATTCTAGCTTCAACATTTCTAACGAAACCAAAGCAATTAAGATTATGTTGAAAAGTCGCGTGCTCTTTGAAACTATTAAGTAAATACTGTACACTTAAACATCAAATGATAATACCTCAAACATCGAAGCTTATTTTAATTGCGAATTTATGACATGGTTCGATTACTACTCGTAAGAAGAACCAAGAAGAAACTTACGAGAGCTACAAACAAGAGCATTAACATTTACATTTATAGTGTAACTTAAGTCTAAGGTTTAACTTTAGCATTATAATTCTTATTGGCAAACCAACTATTTTTAAAGATGAACAGAATACACTTTTTTTCAAAACTCTACTTTATAAGATTTTCGAAAAGGTAGTAGCCCAATCTGTGATAAAATTCAGTTCGGGTGTTTCTTGGGTGATGTTTGTAATTTTGATACGAAGTTCGTAGAAATTTTAGCACGTGCATGCCTGTGACCATAAATTTGCTGGGATACGTATCCCCAAACAAAAAAGTCGTTCGGCGCGATGTCTGGCACACATTTATTTTTTGGGGGTTTGTGTCCGGTAAGGAATACTAATGTGTTAGTTTTCCCGAGAGTAACCAACAGCGACAGACGGATTGTGATAGCCATGTAGTTAAAGAATACTCGTCGGTAAACAAAATATTTTCTATAAATGTTTCGTTTTCATTAGGCCGATTCATCACATCTTCACAAAATTCCATATGCATTTGATGATCTTCTGGAAAAATTTCTTGCGTAGTTTGCAACGGGGTTTATTCATTTTCGAGATGTTGCGAACTGTTCTTGGTTCAATATTCATTTCTTCAGCAATTTTTGTATTATTGCACGGGAAATTAGTTTCTGCTAAACTACACACTGCAATTTCTTGGAGTTCACGCTCTTCGTTTAAGTTACGACCAGAATGCTCACCATCATTACCATCAATGCTACTGCATTTTCTACAATTATTTAAACATCCACATCTTTCAAATTTACAAACAGTAGGCATAATCGTACTTTCTGATGGAATTGGTCTGTGTTAAAAGGAAAAAGCAAACCTTCCCATTGTTTCTCGTTCAGTGCTTCCTAAATAATACCACTTAATACATGAAATACATGAATGTGTCATTGATACCAGCCTACACAAAAGACGCATGTATGGCATCAATGCTTTTAGTTTGTTGTGTATTCTATCTCACTTAGCACGTGAACTGATTGTACTGCCTTTGTTTTACTTATTGTAAGTCAGACCCGCGATAATATTTTTCCATACCTGTATATATATATATATATATATATATATATATATATATATATATATATATATATATATATATATATATATATATGTTGAGATGATTCAAATTACGTGCAAGTAGCTATTTAAGTTGCATAGTAAAGTATTTCTTTAGTTGGTACGAAATGGTACATTTCATTAAATAATTCTAGATAAGAATGATTAATAAACATTGAGATGTTTTAAAAATTTAAATATTTCTTAATATAATTTTAATAGTGTTAGTTTAAGTAATCCACAGCACAGAATAGGATATGTTTGTTATCGTTATGAGTTAATTCAAGTTTTCATTTAGTTTTGTAAGTTTATTTAAAACAATATTCCCCGACGACATGTAATACAGGTTGTGGTTGACAGAAATAATGTTAAAACTAGATTTAGGCTGGTATCAATGTCGCAATTCACATGTACGCAGCCAAGATTATTAAAAACATTCGTATTTGTGCGTTAAACTCATATTAGTGCAAAAATTATGAAAAAAACAGAATAAACACATTAGTGAGTAACTATAAAACATAAATCATGCAGCAGCTCTGGGATTATTGTGTTTAATCAACATTTTATGACATTAAACTAGTGAGTGACAACATTCCGACACTAGTCGTAGAAGAACTTATAAACCTACGAAAGTGGTAAAATAAATTAATTTGTGACTTGAACATTGAGTTTAAATACTTACAATAACAGTTATTGTGTTTAAAAGTGTGAAATTTAACATTAAAATTATATAAACAGTATGAGGTTATGTTATATCCTCGCATAAAAATGTTTGTAAAAAGTATTTTAAATTGAGACAATTTGTATAAAATAAATTACTAGAGGCAAAAATAGTAAGGTAGCCTCAATTTTATGTTATAATTCCTTATATTTATGTCCATTTTTGTTAATTTTAGTTTTTAAGAGTATTGGTAGAATTTAAATAATTTTCCTCTCAAATTGGCCGTAGACATGTTTAAGATGGATATTTGGGTGTAGTAGCATCCCCTATTCATGTAGAGGTAATTTCCAGGCCTGTAAAATTCATAGAATTAGTGTAAATTCAACAAATAAGTGTAAAAATTAACGTAGTTATTAAGTGTAGGAATTAGCTCGTGTTTGGTTTCAAATTATAGATAAAATTATGTAGATTATGGAAATGTTTTAGTTTTAAGAAATGTTAAAGGGGCGAAAGTCATAGGACTTTAAAGAAATATCGTAATGTAAAATTACAGTAGCCAATCAGAATTCAGGAATATTCTTCGTAACTATAGAAAACATTCGAAGATTTGGTCGTCGACCAAAATCATATAAATACAAGTGCTTTAGGTTCACAAACTCTCTTAATTTTCATCTTTTCAACAACTTGCCAAAGTAAGCTGTTGCCAAATTTTTGAAAATAATTTTAAAACAAATTAACGTCACTTCGGGAAAATAACAAAGTGCGATTTAGTATCGGAAGTGTTTACGAAACAAGTGATAGTCTTTTGTCGGGAAATAATTAAATTAAGGTTAGTTTACATTTTTAAATTTCAATTCGGAGGTTTTCGATAAGTTATAAAAATATTTCCGCAGTTTCGACTTTGTTTGTTTTTTAAATTTATATTGTTTATGTTGGTATGGATATTTAATTGTGTTGTCTTCGTGTTTTTATCATTATACACCTTGTTTACCAAAAGTGTGTTTAATTTACAACAACCTTCAACGATCCATGCTTTTCAAAATTTATTTTGAATTTAATTAATGAAGAAGTGATGAGCCTAAAAATAAAGATTCGTCAATATTCTAATAACAATAGTGAAACTTACCTAAGTGAATAAGCTGTTCATATAAAAGAAAATTTGGATGTTCGAGGAGCAGAGTTGCAGTTCGCAGGAGCTGTTGTCTTCAATCAACTTCAATAGCAGTAACCCACAAAAGGAGGACATTTTATGTGAGTACTTTATTGTTGACATTGATACTTTATTGTTATGTTCATAATTTCTATCCTTTGTAATAATCATGATGTGCAACAACAGGTATGCATGTCCCAAGGGAATGTTATTTGTTCTAAAAATTTAAATGTTTTATATTAATATTGTTGTTTATTCAAAGGTGGTTATACTTACTTGTATGTCGAATTTCACTTTTTGTTGTAATCAAATCATATGTTTGCGTATTCACAGCGCATGCCCACGTATACTTTTAAAAGAATTTTGTTATGTACAGGGTGTAACACAGGTATTAATGCGAATTACAAATTATAATTCAATTTACTTGATCAATTTGTATAATATAAAAATAATAGGACATTAACTCAATGTGCTTTAATCATATTAACTATGATTATTGTATTCAAACAATCAATATAATTCAAAGCAATAATCATTTATTTTATAATTTTTAAAGGAGAGTTTCTTCTAAATTTTGATCCCTATCCCCTTTTGATGAGTCTCATGTTCTACCAATATTGTTCTACCGACGAATATGTTATTTATATTAAGAGTTTTAGCCAATGTTAAATTAAAAATAACAATAAATAATAATTAGTAATTATATAATATTAATAAAAATAATTTAGATTTAAAAGACAATTTAATAGAGGGGGAGGTATTAATCAGTACAATATATATATATATATATATATATATATATATATATATATATTCAATTATAGTATTGGCTTGACAGTTTTTTTTAGTAGCATATTGGGGATCATGTCTATCTACCGTAGATTCGTTAACATTATATTTTGAATATATTGTATAATTTCAGATGGTGTTCCTGATTCAGTCAGTGATATGTGGTAAGGGGTAATGTTATTTATTTCCGTTTCAATCTGTTGTACATGATTAATATTGGTTCCACTTGATGGTATGGTGAATGTTTTCAAGGTGTTCAGTGAATATCTCGCATTTTTCTTTGTCTTCCGCGTAAACCCCTTTGTCATATTTTAGTGGGGGAATTATTTTCATTTGGTTCAGTATCCTTCTGGTGTCTCTCTACATATTGGCCACCTAAGTCTAGAGTCTCTATATAGTTATTATATGTGCATATTGGGAATCTGTCTAATTCTACCCGTATCTAACTAGTCTGTTGAGGTGGGCTTTAGTTAGGTTTCGGATATTCTGCCATGCTCTGCGGAGTTTTTATGTTTACCTCTTATGGTTTGCTGTAAATATGGGGCTCGGGTATGGATGCTGTGAGGTCTGAATTGCAGTGATTGCTGAATTGCAGTGATTGCTGATCTTTAAATTTATCGATTGCTTTGTCAATGTCTTCGTGTGAATTTAAATTTGTAGGACATTTTATTTGATTATTCATAATGTCTATAAACCTTTCCCAGTGAATTAGTCCATTAATTAATTTAGGTAGTCGACGGTAATGAAGGAGAGTGTAGCTTAAGAAGAATATAACTGGGAGGTGTTCAGAATATAGCGCTGTAACTAATGTTTGGGTAATTGATGTGGAAATGTTTTTATGTAAGATGATGACAAGAATGTCGGGAAGTTGGTTTGGTCTATCTGAGAACTAGGTGTATTCCGTGGGTGCTGAGATTAAAATAGTTAATCGAGACGAGATGCTATTCAGTTTTACTCCGTTGGGGTTCGTTGCTCTGCATCCCAAATTAGTATGTTTGCACTTAAGATCTCCTGCTAATGAAGTGGGTAGTTGGCTGGCAAATATCTGATTCATCTTGACTTAGTTGGTTGTTAGGTTGTTTATATGCTGATATTCTTAGTGCGGAATTATTATCGGTATTGATTTTGATATCTACGTCTGCTAGGTGTTGAACTGAACTATTTCCACTGGAGTGCTATCTTAGAGTTTTCTTTATTATTATAGCTGAACCAACCCATCCAACTTCTGTGCTTCGATCCCTTCTGTGTGTGTGGTATCCTGGGATTGTGAATTTTTCGTTTACGTGGGTCTCGGTGATGCATGCCACATCAATTTGGTGTCGTGAAAGGAATCATATGAACAATGAACGTTGACGTTTAATGCCGTAGGCATTCCAGTTCATCAGGGTTAATTTGTTTAGGGAGGTAAGATTATTTGCTGCCATTTTGGAATAATAGTGGGATTAAGGATAGGATAAGGTTTTTGATGTGTCAAGATAGGGGATAATCATTTCAATGATGAAGTGCAAGAAATTGTTTGAGGACGGTGTTTGTGTATTTGTTGACATGTTATTGTTTGTATTGGCATTATTATGTTTGGGGTGTGAGGGGTTGTTGCTTGCCAAGTTTGGATAACTTGACTGAGAAGTGATTTTTCCGGACAAAGGAAGCATTGGAATTTGAGGACTTAATTGAAGCAATTGCACAGGTGTTCATGAATTTTTTGATGTATGGACATCCTCTGTAGTTCGCCGTATGATTACCTCCTCATTTAATACATTTGGGTGCATCATCATCCTTATTCTTATTGCAATGTGAATAATGATGGTTATCGATACATTTAACGCATCGCGAGGGCAGATGGCAGTAATTTTGGTATGTTCCACGAGCTGGCAATTAGTACATTAAGGTGTTTTATGTTCCTGCGTCGGGGTTTAACGGATATCACACAGTAGAGCAGTCTGTTTAGGTTAAATATCTCCATTGCTTTATCTGTTTTCGTTATTTCTACAGCAACTATTGAAATCGGAAATTTGTTATTGTTCAGCAAATAAGTAGTTTTAATAATGGGGAATTTTAGGTTGTTTAATTCTGCTTGGATCTGTTCGTCTGTGATAGAAATCGATACGTTGTGCATTACCACAGTTATATTCGTATTTTCCGTGTGTCTGTATGTATAATAACTAACTTTATGTTGATCGTAAACTTTAGATAGTTTACTGTAGTCGTTGATACTGTTTAAGTTAATTCTAAGTTCCTTGCCTTTGTACGTTGTGGTGAAGTCGCCTGAAACTATGTTTCAGTATCTGATATTATGTTACTGTAATTAGTGCCATTACGCAAGAATATTGGTGGAATTTTGGCTTATAAGCGTTATTATTTGAGGTTTGATCTTCGTTATTATATTCATTTGTGAAATTTAAAGCGTACAATCTATTATGGGTTATTATAATAATAATATCTGTGTTAAATAGATACCTTTTATTATACTCGTTATCTTCGGGAGATGATAAGAGACGTTTGTTTTCGTTACTGCTGGTTGTAGAATTTTAGCATTCCATAAATGAGGATGTATCAGGCACCTTTGACCCTTTATAGATTATATTTGGAGGTCTAAGTTAAAATTTAACAGGATCACTCATATTTATAAGTGTTTGATACTTTTGATAAGCCAACTCTCATAGAATTGCTGAATGTTTCTCAACGTTTTCTTATGAATAGTTCGAAACTTTTCTGATTCTGTCTCATGTCCCCTTTTACCGTAGGAGGTATACTAAAGACCTTATTTTTTTGCATAATCCCATAGAAAAACATCCATTTTAGTTAAATTCGGGCTTCTAGGATACCAACTAAACGGACCACCTCGTCCAATCTACCTTTGTGAATATTTGTTATAGAGATGATTATGAAATGGAGCAGTGTGGTGCGCTGAAGCACTGTTATGTAAAATCCACATTCGTACATCATCGGAAACATGTTGCAGCGATCGTGGTAGGTAATTTTGAAAAAAATGTGAATATGCTAATCCCGTTGATCAGAAAAATGTGTCCCTTTTACATATTCCCTATTAATTCTCTCCCGAACACTTAAAGACCATCTGTTTTGACTGTATATTGCTATTAAACTACAATGAAATTAAATGTGATATGTTACGGTCGAAAATGGCAGTAGAACGGGGTAACAGATCAAATATAGGGATGCCTGAAGCTCAGTGGTTGGGGTGAGTATATTATTAACTTCTTTTACGTATTTAAAATAGCTTATCATAAGTGAGTCGCAATAGGGGTTGTCACAAATCGAGTGGGCGCCAGGGTGTTTATAAATATCAAAATAGGGGGTGAACTGACTAATTACGAAGGTTCACAGCTATTCCAAGCAACCAACAACTCACTTACATTTATCGTAATTACAGGTGAATGTGTGGATCACTACAGGTAGGTTGATTCCTGAAAAGCTATAAGGTGCTATTTGCACATGCCAGTCAAATAATGCCGTGCTGCAAAGACCACAACTGATCGTAAAACGATCTAATTGCTCTATAATGGCGTTTAAAATTTATAACCAATTAAAATTATATCAACCAACTCAAAAAACTAAAATACTTATTAATGAATTTTTTCTCTAATGGTCACGTTAGAATCGTGCTAAAGTATTGAAAAGTCACCGAATCCATCATTAAAAAAGTAGAAATTAAGTAAATCAGCAATTTCCGCAAATAACCAAATTACTCATAAATTGAAACGTAAATAGATTAGCTCATATATTAAAATGCCATCGAAACGTAAATAATATCGCCGTAGAAACAAATTGGGTCACAGCTGATTATACACTCTAAAGGAAACACTAACAGTTCATTGACATACCTCTATTATCAAAATTAAACGTAACAACGATAAGTACAAACACATCCACAATTTCATAAAATCTCTTAATAAATTCGGAATGGTCCTTGCAAGTTCATTATCCCGAAATAATTTATAGTACCTTAACTTTAAATATATATATATATATATATATATATATATACAGGATGGTCACTTTTACAATGTACACCATTGAGATCTCTAAAACGGTAAGAGATTCAGAGTTGGTTAAATAGGGAAAAAGTTGAGAAATTTTCACCTCTTTAAAGAAATGAAAATCGGAGATAGCTCTTGTAGTTTCTGAAAATACTGAAAAGTTGCGTTTTTTTATTTAAATCTTATGTGTTTACATAATTGAGCAAGGGCTACCCAATGCACTCTAGACAGACTAGATAGTTGGGTTTTCATGGGTACCTTTTGATTGATCTAAAAAATCAAGCCATAATGCAAAATAACAAATGCATTTTTCAAAGACTTAACAAACAAAACAAACAACTAACCAAACTAAATTAATAAATACACAACAAACTAGATTAATGCACGTTATAAAAACTGCTGAAAATGGCACCCTCTATGTTCGATACAGAGCGCTGTTCTTCTGTCCATGTTTAACATTGCCTCACGAATATATTGATTCACAAAAATCTAAACATCCTCAAATTATTACTTTTAGACAACGGCTATCCAAAAATTATTCTCATTAAAATTCTTTTTAGTCAGCATCCGATAGATTATAATCAGCATTCTTCCATCAATTTCAATGAAGATATTAGGGTTTACAAGAACTTCTACACATGTTCAACTAAATACATCACCAAAGTAATTGCACGGTTTAATTACAATATTTCAGCATCGCATTGTATCGTGTACCTTGCCTGGACTGTAAAGTAGTGTATGTAATGTAGACTTCACAGAAATTAAAAAATGCGTTATCTCACCAGAAGAGTGATTGTAAGGTAAACCTAAAGCAAGTGGACTCACTTACACGCTAATGAAAATTACCATCGTCTCAATCTCCAAGACATTAGTATCTTAGCTACTGACAGCGACCAAAAGGAAACATCTTTTCTAAAAATGTGCTACATTAATGGAGAGGCATGAATTCAAGAAATGATGATGACAATTTAATATATATATATATATATATATATATATATATATATATATATATATATATATATATATATATACAATTTGCTGCTCTCATTCTAAAAAAATAGCCAAGTACAGCTAGTTTTAATAAGTTTACTGGGGTAATTTATTTTCAGCTTCAACCTTGTACACATAAATTTTACCATCGACCTTCAAGTTTTGCATGTAATTGTTAAATGATTGCACATATGTATGATAGATTATTTGCGTCCATTGTGTATTCCTGTTCATATCGTTTATAGAATATTAGTTGCCTGTTTTGATTATGGTTAATGTTCACTGTGATTGTATGGGATCTAGTGTATACCTCACACAAATGTAAGTAGTTTTTACAATTTGTTAAAAAAAAAGGTTTTCAACCAACTGTATTACTTTGTTTCACCCTGGTAAAGTAACGAATAAAGTTACGAAACATTGGTTTTATGAAAAGAGGAATTCTACATTAAAATCTGATACTCTTGTTACCGAATACCTGTAAATTACAAATAAATGTGTATTTATCGTTATATTCGGTTGTAATAGTTTCAAATCGATGAAAAATCGGTTAGCTCAACAGAAGAGTGATTGCATCTGTGTGTGTGTGTGTGTGTGTGTGTGTGTGTGTGTGTGTGTGTGTGCGCGCGTGCGCGGGTGCGCGTGTGCGCGTGTACGCGTGTGCGCGTGTGCGCGTGTGCGCGTGAGCGCGTGTGCGCGTGTGCGCGTGTTCGCGTGTGCGCGTGTGCGCGTGCGCGCGTGTGCGCATGTGCGCGTGTGCGCGTGTGCGCGTGTGCGCGTGTGCGCGTGTGCGCGTGTGCGCGTGTGTGCGTGTGTGCGTGTGTGCGTGTGTGCGTGTGTGCCTGTGTGCGTGTGTGCGTGTGTGTATCAAACCATTATTTCCAAACGGTTGACCTGAATAAGTACCTTGATATATGCGTTTAAATAATTAGACTTAGATTACGTTTTAATGTTAACTTAATGTTAATTTATTTATTTTTGTATTTATTTATGTGAGTGCTTAATCAACTTATTCCTGTACATATGACATCTTGTCAAACTGTCTTGTTAAATGTAGCAAAGTTAAGCTACCAAACGTAAACATGTACAGTTTACTTTAGAAATACATCTTCAGGTTCTCTTCAGCTGCTTGGCTTGACTCGGCAGTTCGCTTTGAGCACTTAAAGCCGAGCCAGGCAGACGAATACCTTAGCGAATTGCGGGCTCACATGATAATGACAAAAAGTTGACTGTGATCCTTCACTCTGCGTATAAAAAATTATAATACATCGTAACTAGGGAATTACATACAGTTCAAGCTTGAATCGATTGTGACTTGCCTCCTCGATAGCTCAGATGGAAGAGCCCCACTCTAGCAAAGTGGAGGTCGTGGGTTCAAGTCCCACTCGAGTTAATCTTTACTGTATGTACTAAATTATATTATAATATATATATATATATATATATATATATATATATATATATATATATATATAGGGTAATGGCACATAATATTTACACCACATAATTCAGCAAGTAGAATTAATATTCCAGAACTAACCTTACTATTTTGATGTTTGCCTTATTTGTAAATTTCTTTTTAAAAATGCTAATAATAAAATAAATTTTGCAGAGCTGTTGCAAACCTTTACTAAACTAGGGAGATTTTCGAAATTGGGTCTCTGAAGGTAACATGGTTTGTTATTTTTGAAACTTTGAAAAGTCTACATGTCATATTGGTGCTTGAAACATTTTGCATCGTTGTTGTTGTTGCCAAAGAATCTATCTACACAGTATCATTCGATGCTAATAGTCTTCAGGATGCAATCCATGGACACATTGAAAGTGGTAACGATGCATACTGTTTTCCCTTAATACTCGATGAACTGAAGTATGGCTGATATTAAGTCTTCGAGCAATTGAGCGGGTACCTACTTTGGGTTCATTTTACACTTCATCTAATACATTTTTTCCCACTTCGGGTACCAATACTTGGCGTGGACGACCAATGTTACCACCAAAAAGTGCACACATCCCAATTTCCGTTTGTGTATGTGTTCGTAGTTTTATTGTTTCTTAAAGATTAATAATTGTTTTGTGTTAAAAACATGTCATTTACTTTTTTCGAGTATGCAGATATGCATTTGATATTCGGCGAGTGTCAATGCAATTCTCTTCGGGCTGCTACTTTATATGCTTAACGTTATCCAGCTAGGAGGAATCTTAACGTTTTTCGAAGGCTAGATCAGCGCTTACGGAAATTGGGAAGTGTGCACATTTTGGTGGTAACAGTGGTCGTCCACGCCAAGTATTGGTACCCGAAGTGGGAAAAAATGTATTACACGAAGTGTAAAACGAACCCAAAGTAGGTACCCGCTCAATTGCTCGAAGACTTAATATCAGCCATACTTCAGTTCATCGTGTATTAAGGGAAAACAGTATGCATCGTTACCACTTTCAACGTGTCCATGGATTGCATCCTGAAGATGATAGATGATAGATTCTTTGGCAACAAGATGCCAACCCAGTATTGATAGAAAAGTTTACATTAACGTGCAAAGCAACATTGACACGAAACCGGATGTTTAATATTTATAACAAACATCACTGCGCGGACGAAAAATCTAATCGTATTTTTCAAACTAGTCACCAAATTAGATTTAGTATTAATGTATGGACTGCAGTTGTTGGAGGGAGACTTAAAGGACGCCACAGTTTGCCGGATCGTTAAAACGCACAACGCTTTGTAGACTTTTGAACAATTCTTTGCAAAACATATAGGAAGATGTGCCATTAGCTGTGGTTTTAAGTAGATGCGCCCATACTTATTATTGAATAAAGAATTATTTAATAAACGCACACATTCTTTTGGAAAACATACTAATAACATCAAAAGTACAATGAAGTGATAATTTTATGTTATGTAGTTTATTAATTGGTTCTCAATAGAATGTTTTGATTTTTACTTTAAATTGTTAATTATTATGTGGTTCAGTTTATGGATTTTTCTGAGACGGTGTAGTGTGTTGTTTGTAGGTTCTTGTCTAAATTTGTCTCTAAACTTGTAAAGCATATATTGCAGTTTTGTAAACTTAGTTTCTCATCTTCTTTAAATGTACCGTTTAAATATTATTCTGAAATTTTTCAATAACTGAGAAAGTTTTGATAACATGAATCTCAAAATTGGTAGTGTTGGGTTTTTTGTGTGAGAATTACGAATTTGAAGCTTCTTTTGGCGTTGTTCCTGGAGGGTGCTAGTTTCACCGTATTATTTAGGTAAATCAAAACATATTTTTTTTAATTTGTTGAGCTATGCTTAAAAAATGTTAAAAATCTGAAAGAAGGTTCAATTCTACACCAAAAATTGTACTCTTTTTAGGTTGGCTAACTTTATCGGTTTCTGAGTTATTTGTATTTAAAAGTTTCATGTATTTTGTCGCTTTTCTATCAGGAGCTGATATTGCTCGGCGTATATCAAATGTTCATGTCAATAAATATTGGCGTATTTTGCACGCTTGCGATTTATTATTCGTGTAAAATTAGTAGCTAGTGATCATAAATGCCACGACATAATCATTTTTCCAACAATGAAATGCGTGATAAGATTTGTGTTTTTGCTCAGGCTAATTTTAATGGGCATGCGGCGGCCCAAACAGTTTGCAACCTAATTATAAACTACAAATTTCTACATTTCCATAATAAAAAAGACAGATGATGTGAAAGCATTCGAAATTTATAAACATAACCAGAAAGTTGCTTTAATGAACTAATAGGTTGATCCTATAGGCTCACCGTTAACCCTTTAACGCATCACGAGTGATATATGACCCAAACCAAAAAATGTTTTTTTTCAACTTCAAGTGGATGAATTCTGTAACTGCATGCCGGATCATATCTGGCACAAACGTAGCTATGCGCACGCGACAAAAATAACCTCACTTTACTAGATCTTGCTGGCTGTGGAAGCGCTACAAGTCTGTATTAGATGGTTGGTTGTGTACGTAGTAAATCCGCCAATTTGACCTGTGTTTATTTGCGAAAATAACGGAATTATCTTACGGGAAAAATTATCACGTGACTTCTTATTGAATAATAAAGATTTTCAGGTAAGGCATGGACTACTACAGCAAATATAAAAGCGCCAAAAGTCAATAAAATAGTGTGTGACTTATATGGCACAACATGAAATCTCGAAATTGGAATTATTCTTTTACACACTTCAGTTATGGATTGTAAATTGTTTTATGGCAACTTGAGACATGTGAATTTACCGCTTGATGGTAGTGAAGATTCTGACTTGAATTTTTATCAACCGAATGGACGTATTCTGGCCAATGTTAGCGACTCTCATGAAGATACTCGAGTTGACAATGATGATGTCATCATTCCCAGAACAGACATTTTCTCTGAAGACCACTTGTTTGAAGATAATCTACCTCTGTCTGAGGTAAACGCAGGATGCGCAAAAACACAATGATTCCAGGTCCCACTGCATCCGCATCGAAAACCGCCAAACCTAATTGGATCATGGAAAATCTCAAGAAAACTTTTTTTTTTTTTTTTTTATTTTATTTTTTATAATGCACCTAATCTTTAGATTAACTAACATTTTATTTATGACCTAATTTGCTAAAGTGTTGTTAGTCCGGATGTTTCCATTGATCCATCCTAGCTACTGACGCATTTAGCACACTTTTCTGACGTGGCTACACTTGCACTGTACTCTGCTTTTCACTTGCACTGTACTCTGCTTTCCACTATTATTATACGCTTTACACTACACTAATTCAAACGGTTTTGTCCTTTTGAGCCTGCGGACAAGATCTTGATTGTCTAGGAGTTGTAAGGCTTCGTGATTTGGATGTCTATGAAGTCTCTCCTCATGGCTTCTGGCAAACTTCCTGATTACGTCCTCGACCATCTCCACCTGAAGTTCCCGATGCAGGTCCCTGTCTCGGACGTACCAAGGGGCATTTACTATGTTTCGCAGCACTCGGTTTTGAAGTTTCTGAATACAAGAATAATTACTCTTTTTTGTACAGCCCCACAGCTGGATGCCGTAAATCCATACCGGTCGTATCACCTGTTTATAGACCAGTACTTTATTTCTAATGGATAGTTGTGAATTTCTTCCCATAAGCCAATACATGCTGTTATATTTTAGTTTAACTTCGGTTGCTTTCTTTTTGACATGCTCTTTCCACTTCAGTTTTACATCTAGATTAAGGCCTAGGTATTTAGCTGTTCCTTGGTGTGGGATTATGTTATTATTCAGATTTACTGGATGATAGTTTATTCTTCTATTTGTGAAGTTTATATGAGCAGACTTTTCTTCATTGGCCTTTATACGCCATCTTTTCATCCACGTGCTTATTTCGTCGATTGCGCCTTGGAGCTTGGCTGTTGTTTCATCTATGTTATCTCCTATAGCTAGTACTGCGGTGTCATCCGCAAATGTAGCTAACTTGATGTTTTCCTTTTCCGGAATATCACATGTATACAGCAGATATAGTACTGGCCCCAGGACGCTTGCGGGACGCCCGCTTTTATTATTTTAAGTTCAGAGAACTCGCTTTCTTGCTTAACTTTGAAGGTTCGATCTGTTAAGTATGAGTGTATGAGCTGAACATATTGCACAGGAAAGTAACTATTTAGTTTCATTAGTAGGCCCTCATGCCAAACTTTATCAAATGCTTTGGCTATGTCTAAGAGTATCGCTGAGCATATTTTCTTTTCCTCGAGGGATTTTTCAATAACATCTATAATACGGTGTACCTGGTCTATCGTTGAATGTTCACTACGGAATCCAAATTGGTGTGGCGGGATGAGTTCCTGATTTGCAATTATCATCTTCATTCTTTTAGAAGTACCTTTTCGAAGAGCTTTGATATTATAGGTAACAATGATATTGGCCTATATGAACTTGCGTCGTTATAGGTTTTCCGGTTTAGGTATCATGATAACTTCAGCTGTTTTCCACAAGACTGGAACATGTTGTAGCCTAAATGCTGCATTTATCAAGGTGTAAGTTTCATAATACCTTTCCTTGGCAGTTGTTTTAATATCTTTCCACTGATTAGATCGAATCCCGGCGCCTTTTTTGGGTTGATATTTTTTTTAATTTCTCTAGCTACCTCTTTGGGAGTGGTGAGTGGTATATCTGCTTTTCTTGGAGTTGATTCTGTTTGAGCTTGCATTGGGATTTGCCCTGCGTTTGGTTGGAAGATGTTTTCTAGGTAAGTTGCAAATATGTCTGCTTTTTGTTTATTAGTCCTTGCCCAAGACCCATCTTCTTTGCGTATTGGTGGAATATGTTTTATCGGTCTGTTAATCCCCTTAGTTACTTTCCAGAGTGAATGTTCAGTACTCTGATCTGCTGTTAGTTCTTTAAGATGGGTATTTAGTGCTTCATTTCTAATTTTTTGGATTTCCCTTTTGAGTTGTGTTGTAAGGGCATTCAGTGTATGTTTGTTTTCTCTTGTTCTCGAGCTCTGCCATGTCTTTCTTGCTCTCCTTTTTCTTTCAGTAGATCTATGATTTCTTTTGGATACTTATGGCTTGTTGTCACTCTACTTATTTCTGGTGTATTATCCCAAGCTTTTTTGAATATCCATCATAAGTTTCTCTGCTTCATGTTCAAGTTGCTCTTTCGTTTGAATTGGTACGTTTAACAGAACCTTTTCGCTAAGCTCTGTTTTAAAGCCTTCCCAGTCGGTAAACTTATTGGTTAGTGTCGGATTAGATTCCCTAGTTGCTATGTTTTCCTTTAACGTCAGCAAGATGGGGGAATGGTCTGACATTAGATCCTCACAGTCTTGGATCTGTATAGCTTTTGTTGGTACTTTTCTTGAAATGAAGAAATCCAGTAAGTCTGGAATTTTTTCGAGGTCCGACGGCCAGTACGTGGGTCTGCCAGTAGAGTGCCAACTACCTTTTATTTTCAAGATTGCATAGTAAAGGTTTTTGCCCTTAGTTGTCGTTAGTCTCGCACCCCAGTGCGTGTTTTTGGCATTGAAGTCAGCTCCTATAATAAATCTTTCGCCTAAGGTTTGGAAGAAATCTATATAATCTTCTTTTGCAGATTATGTCGGGGTGGGCTGCTACCGTAATCAAATACTTTTGTGTTTTAATACCTATACTGACAGCCTGTATTGCCTCTGTCTCATACTTTTCTTTCTCATAGTGAGTTATACTATTTTTAATTATAATAGCTGCTCCTCCTCTAGCTGTATTCTGTGGATGTAGGGCATGGTACGCTTGATAGCCTTTCAGTTTAATATATGTTTCATTTGTGAAGTGTGTCTCTGAGAGTAAGCATATGTCAATGTTTTGGGATTCCAGTATTACTAGTAACTCTTGTTGGTGATGCAAGAGTCCGTTGGCATTCCATTGTAAGATTTTAAGATCATTAGCCATAACTAATGTTTAGTTTTAATATTGACAGCGTTTTCTAGTTTAGTTAATCTTTCCATGATCGTTTGGTTAAATATTTCCTGTTTTCTTTCCTGCTCTTCTATCAAACTCTTAATCTGCTGATTAATGCACGTTATAAAACTGTGAAACTCTATGTTGGATACAGAGCGCTGTTCTTCTGTCCATGTTTAACATTGCCTCACGAATACATTGATTCACAAAAATCTAAGCATCCTCATCCTCTAAACTTTTAGACAACGGCTATCCAAAAATTATTTCAATAAAATTCTTTTAGTCAGCATCCGATAGATTATAATAGATTCTTCCATAATTCCATGAAGATATTAGGGTTTACAAGAACACATGTTCAACTAAATACATCACCAAAGTAATTGCATGGTTTAATTACAATATTTCAGCTTCGCATTGTATCGTGTACCTTGCCTGGACTGTAAAGTAGTGTATATAATGTAGACTTCACAAAATTAAAAATTCCGTTATCTCACCAGAAGAGTGATTGTAAGGTAAACCTAAAGCAAGTGGACTCACTTCACACTAATGAACATTACCATCGTCTCAATCTCCAAGACATTAGTATCTTAGCTACTGACAGCGACCAAAGGGAACATCTTTTCTAAAAATGTGCCACATTAATGGAGAGGCATGAATTCAAGAAATGATGATGACAATTTAATATATATATATATATATATATATATATATATACAATTTGATGCTCTCATTCTAAAAATTAGCAAGTACAGCTAGTTTTAATAAGTTTACTGGGGTATTTTATTTTCAGCTTCAACCTTGTACGCATGTATGTGTGTTGTGTGTTGTGTGTGTGTGTGTGTGTGTGTGTGTGTGTGTCGGTGTGTCGGTGTGTCGGTGTACGTGTGTGTCGGTGTTCGGTGTGTCGGTGTGTCGGTGTGTCGGTGTGTCGGTGTCTGTCGGTGTGTCGGTGTCGGTGGTCGGTGCGTCGGTGCGTCGCTGCGTCGGTGCGTCGGTGCGTCGGTGCGTCGGTGCGTCTGTGGTGCGTCTGGTGCGTCGGTGCGTCGGTGCGTCGTGCGTCGTGCGTCTGGTGCGTGTGCGTCTGTGCGGTGTGCGTGTGTGCTGTGTGCGTGTGTGCGTGTGTGGTGTGTGCGTGTGTGCGTGTGGCGTGTGTGCGTGTGTCTGCTGTGGCTGTGGTGCGTGTGTGCGTGTGCTGTGCGTGTGTGCGTGTGCGTGGTGTGTCGTGTGCGTGTGTGCGTGTGTGGAGTGGTATGTGCGCGTGTGCGCGTGTGCGCGTATGCGCGTGTCGGTGTGCGCGTGTTGGTCGTGTGCGGTGTGCTGCCGTGTGCGTGTGTCGTGGTCTGTGGCGTGTGCGCGTGTCGTGTCGTGTTCGCGTGTGCGTGTGTCTGTGTCGTGTCGTCCGTGTCCGTGTCCGTGTCCGTGTCCGTGTCCGTGTCCGTGTTCTGTGTCCGTGTCCGTGTCCGTGTCCTGTGTCCTGTGTCCGTGTCCTGTGTCCGTGTGTCCGTGTGTCCTGTGTCCGTGTGTCCGTGTGTCCGTGTGTCCGTGTGTCCGTGTGTCCTGTGTTGTCCGTGTGTCCGTGTGCCGTGTGTCCGTGTGTCCGTGTGTCCGTGTGCCCGTGTGTCCGTGTGTCCGTGTGTCCGTGTGTCCGTGTGTCCGTGTCCGTGTGCCCGTGTGTCCGTGTGTCCGTGTGTCCCGTGTGTCCGTGTGTCCGTGTCCGTGTGTCCGTTGTGTCCGTGCCGTGTGTCCGTGTGTCCGTGTGTCCGTGTGTCCGTGTGTCCGTGTGTCCGTGTCCGTGTGTCCGTGTGTTCGTGTGTCCGTGTGTCCGGTGTCCGTGTGTCCGTGTGTCGTGTGTCCTGTGTCCGTGTGCGTGTGCCGTGTGCGTGTGTCCGTGTGCGTGTGTGCCGTGTGCGTGTGCGTGTGCGTGTGCGTGTGCGTGCCGTGTGTCGTGTGCGTGTGCGTGGCGTGTCCGGTGTCGCGTGCGTGTAGACGTGTCGTGTGCGTGTGTCCGTGTGTCGTGTGTCGTGTGTCGTGTCGTGTGTCGTGTGTCGTGTCGTGTGCGTGTGCGTGTGCTGCGTGCGTGTGTCGTGTCGTGTGCGTGGTGTCGTGTGCGTGTGTCGTGTGTCGTGTGCGTCGTGTGTGTGCGTGTGTGTCGTGCGTGTGCGTCGTGTGCGTGTGCGTGTGTCGTGTCGTGTGCGTGTGCGTGTGCGTGTGCGTGTGCGTGCGGTGTGCGTGTGTGTGTGTGCGTGTGCGTGTGCGTGTGCGTGTGCGTGTGCGTGTCGCGTCGTGCGGTGCGTGTGTGTGCGTGTGCGTGTGCGTGTGCGTGTGCGTGTGCGTGTGCGTGCGTGTGCGTGTGTTGTGCGTGTGCGTGTGCGTGTGCGTGTGCGTGTGCGTCTGCGTGCGTGCTGCGTTGCGTGCGTGCGTGTGGTGCGTGCGTGCGTGCGTGCGTGTGTGTGTGGTGCGTGGTGTGTGGTTGGTGGTGATGTGGTGAGTGTCGTGCGTGCGTCGTGCTTGCGTGCGTGCGTGTCGTGCGTGGCGCGCGGGCGAGCGTCGCGCAGTCGCGTGCGCGTGCGCGTGTGCGCGTGTGCGCGTGTCGTGCGTGCGTGCGTGCGCGCGCGTGGGCGTGCGTGTGCGTGTAAGTGCATGCGAGTGCGTGGATATGTGCGTGCGTGGCGTGTGTGTGTGTATGTCTGAGTGTGTGAGTGTAGTGTGTGTGTGTGTGTGTGTGTGTGTGTGTGTGTGTGTGTGTGTGTGTGTGTGTTTGTGTGTGTGTGTGTGTGTGTGTTCTAAAGAACCAGTGATGAACTGACGACGTTTCGGCAGAATCTCATCTGCCATTTTCAAGTCTCCGTGTTCTGCTCCTGGTAACTCAAGTTGAACTGATATCCTCGCTGATGGTCGTCAGTATTTGCATGCTGACTTTCTTGGTCGACACCCTGGTTATTACTCGTTGTACTGATACTTTCACTTTTTCTTCTCCTTCCTCTAACTGATTTCTCCTTTCCATTTTGTTCGTGACTGCGTGTTTCCTAAGAATAGGTTTCCAGGTCGATGGCAATTTCTAAGTGTCATCTCGTGAATTCAAATTTTGTGGTCGTTTCTCGCTCTTGATAGTTTCTCTGATAATCCGGTGTGATAAGTACTATATGTTTGCTATTATCCTTGTGTTGTCGAAATCTACCGCGTGTGAGGTCTCCTTTATGTGTTGGGCCAGTGAAGATGTTTTCTGATCTTCTTGTACTGTTACGGTGTTCCTCCCTTCTCACATTGATGCGTCTGTTTGTTTGACCTATATATATATATATATATATATATATATATATATATATATACGGAAATAGTGGTTTGATAATAGAAAAGGAGTTAATCATCTTGCGTTTGAAGTTCTGCTACATTTTTAGGGGACATTAAAGAAACAGCTTAATAAATACTATAAGATGCACCATTAGTCAAGAGGGTTGCATTTCTCTTCTTTAAGAAATGTTTTCAAATAGGTTGTGGTTGCCATCATCACACTTATTGAGAGAATTCGGTATTTTTTCTATTTCAATAGCTTCTTGTATAACTCTGTCATATAAATGATATATTGATGCTATTAATTTTATATTGGTAGTATCCATCCGATGGCCAGTGTCCAAATTAGGCATAACAAATTTTAACATCAGTTCTTCACTAGCCACTCACCATTTCTGTTCTATTATCAAACCATTATTTCCAAACGGTTGACCTGAATAAGTACCTTGATATATGCGTTTAAATAATTAGACTTAGATTACGTTTTAATGTTAATTTATTTATTTTTGTATTTATTTATGTGAGTGTTTAATCAACTTATTCCTGTACATATGACATCTTGTCAAACAGTTTGTCTTGTTAAATGTAGCAAAGTTAAGCTACCAAACGTAAACATGTACAGTTTACTTTAGAAATACATCTTCAGGTTCTCTTCAACTGCTTGGCTTGACTCGGCAGTTCGCTTTGAGCACTTAAATCCGAGCCAGGCAGACGAATACCTTAGCTAATTGCGGGCTCACATGATATTCACAAAAAGTTGACTGTGATCCTTCACTCTGTGTATAAAAAATTATAATACATCGTAACTAGGGAAGTACATACAGTTCAAGCTTGAATCGATTGTGACTTGCCTCCTCGATAGCTCAGATGGAAGAGCCCCACTCTAGCAAAGTGGAGGTCGTGGGTTCAAGTCCCACTCGAGTTAATCTTTTACTGTATGTACTTTAAAAGTTAATTTTAAATAAATTATATATATATATATATATATATATATATATATATATATATATATATATATATAAGGTAATGGCACATAATATTTACACCACATAATTCAGCAAGTAGAATTAATATTCCAGAACTAACCTTACTATTTTGACGTTTGCCTTATTTGTAAATTTCTTTTAAAATGCTAATAATAAAATAAATTTTGCAGAGCTGTTGCAAGCCTTTACTAAACTAGGGTGATTTTCTAAATTGGGTCTCTGAAGGTTTGTTATTTTTGAAACTTTGAAAAGTCTACGTGTCATATTGATGCTTGAAACATTTTGTATCGTTGTTGTTGTTGCCAAAGAATCTATCTACACAGTATCATTCGATGCTAATAGTCTTCAGGACACGTTGAAAGTGGTAACGATGCATACTGTTTTCCCTTAATACTCGATGAACTGAAGTACGGCTGATATTAAGTCTTCGAGCAATTGAGCGGGTACCTACTTTGGGTTCATTTTACACTTCGTCTAATACATTTTTTCCCACTTCGGGTACCAATACTTGGCGTGGACGACCAATGTTACCACCAAAAAGTGCACACAACCCAATTTCCGTTTGTGTATGTGTTCGTAGTTTTATTGTTTCTTAATGATTAATAATCGTTTTGTGTTAAAAACATGTCATTTACTTTTTTCGAGTATGCAGATATGCATTTGATATTCGACGAATGTCATTGCAATTCTCTTCGGCTGCTACTTTATATGCTTAACGTTATCCAGCTAGGAGGAATCTTAACGTTTTCGAAGGCTAGATCAGCGCTTACGGAAATTGGGAATTGTGCACATTTTGGTGGTAACAGTGGTCGTCCACGCCAAGTATTGGTACCGAAGTGGGAAAAATATATTACACGCAGTGTAACACGAACCAAAGTAGGTACCCGCTCAATTGCTCGAAGACTTAATATCAGCCATACTTCAGTTCATCGTGTATTAAGGAAAACAGTATGCATCGTTACCACTTTCAACGTGTCCATGGATTGCATCCTGAAGACTATCAGCATCGAATGATACTGTGTAGATAGATTCTTTGGCAACAAGATGCCAACCCAGTATTGATAGAAAAGTTTACATTAACGTACAAAGCAACATTCACACGATTATCGCATAATAATCACATCCAAGAACTAATTGCGCATCTTCTTCCACTTCTTAGACATGTGCTTGGTAAATAGTTGATTGCTATTTAGGAGAGCAGGACAATGTTCTTTGTCCCTCCTGGATTTCAAACTCGCAATATCTGACGCACTTTCCTTTGCCGGAAAACCTTTGAGAAAGACTGCAGGAAGACCATCGAACGATGTACAACAAGCATATGAAAGAAAAAAGAAAAGAGGGCGTACCAAAGAAATTCCCCAACAGGATGTTCGGCGGGATGGTGTAGGTTTACCCGAATGCGAAAATAACAGCAAGCTTTCCAGTTGCACGGCAAAATCATTTACATTCTACGATAAATGTAAAATTCCGCTATGTTTCAACAAAGACCTGAATTGCTTTTTAAGATTTCACAATGAGTAATTTTATTTTCTAAGTTCATAATGTTCCATATATGACACAAACCTGTTTTTCTTTGGAAAATAAACGTCAAAGTTCCATAAATATTTTTTAAATTATTTTTCCTAGCAAAAAATAAATTCTTCTGATTATCGTAAATAAATAAAAAATTATGCAATAAAGGGTTAACAGACGTTTTAAATATAGAATTATAATTTATATCAAGTTTTCTGTTTTGCCGCAGTGATTTGTTATCATAACTACTTATTATTTTGCTTTGATAATGATACATGTTGTATCGAAACGTGTTGAGAAATAAATATTTATAGAAAGATTGGTGTAATTATATTTAAAACATTAGTGTTATTAGATACCTATGGAATTCCAGGAGGTAAGGTTAGTACTTCTGTCATATTTATTACTTCATAAACATAGTATATCATAACAAAATTAAATGTCACTTATCTTAATATCTTATCAATAACATTTTTATTAAACTAACAGGATAGCCATTGTTAGTCTAAAGCTCTCAATATAAACTTCTATATTCAAAACTTAAAGTAATTGTACATTAACTTGTGAATCAACTGATTTATCATTCTTTCTATTCAAAAATTTACTAATGGGATCGTTAAAGCTTTTGATTACAAATAATACAAATGAAAGACATAGTATAGCTATTATAACAATAAGTAAGCCGTTGACACTGTTTTGTAAATCAGATAATGTTACCACGTGATGATCATTGTTAAGTAATTTTTCGGATTTTGGAAAATCGCCATCAATTTTGTCATGTTGTGAGTATTTGGAAAATGGTGCATCTGAAGTATTTACGTTGACAAGTGCTTTGAGAGCATTTAATTTAGTGAAAACTGAAGCGAAATTGCTATCATTATTCCAGTCTTTATTGAAATATTTATAAAAGGAACTGTTTTCGAATTCACTATTAAAATAGTTTGCGATTTGTGCTTTTAATTGTTTATTACCTTGAGCACTAAAATTTGCATTTTTTTCTGAAATTATCTCAAATTCTGTAATGAAATTTGATATTGTAGTATTTAAGTGCTGACTTAACGTAGAATATGAACTCTCATTTTTTGGATCATTTAGAATGTTGCGGAAAGTCTTCTCAAAATTATTTAAAAACGTTTTTTCTTGAACATGTATGTCGGCATAGTTTTTAAAGTACCGATAAAATGTAGTATTAAAAAATTCTTTGTTAAAGAAGTTATTAAAAACTTTCAAATCGATTTCCTTATTAATGTCGTTACTAGCAGAAGATGATGTAGGATTGTCAAAAATATGATTTGTATTATCGTTACAAGCAACGCCATACACATTAATAACTTTTTGGTCAAATCCTTTAAAAACCACAACGTTATTATGATTCATTTGAAAAAAAATATTTAACAATGATTTACAATCCCAAGGGTTAAAATTGAGAGAAATGCGCTTTAATGACTTTAAAAGTTGTAAAATATCGACAGGATCTAACACTGTTATAAAATTACGATCTAAAAATAAATTCTCCAATAATTGTAAAGGATAAAGTGTACTTTCATAAAGATGCGTTAACGAATTATTTGAAATGTCCAAAGTTATTAAATTATCTAAACCAGAAAATGTGCCAAATTCAAATTTTTAATTCTGTTCCCTGAAATGTTCAGTGTTTTCAAAACACTTAACTTTCTAAAACAGCCAATAGGAATATAATCAAGCTTATTATTATTGAGAAATAATTCAGATAAATTTTTAAATTACTAAAAACATCTTCATGTAGTGTTCGAATTAAATTTTGACTTAAGTCGAGAGTCACTAATGTTTCAGAATCTTGAAATACGCTGACATCTAGATCTAAGATTTTATTATTCCTTAATCCTAAGTATGTTAAAATTTTACCAGGAACTGTAAAGTTTGATATTTTATTATTGTTTAAAGAAAATATTGTTAAACGATCAAAATTATAAACAAAAAATTCAGTAATTTCATTGTTATCCATATTTAAATTACTAATCGTTTGTGGTAAATCAGTAGTGTTCAGCGTTGTTAACTTATTAAAAGACAAATTTAGCTGAAAACTGCTGTTCAAAGCAAGACTACTGTATTGAGAATAATTACTAAATACCATTTCTGAATAATTAGAAATAATATTATGTGATAAATCTATAAGTTCTATAAATTTGAAATATGGAAATGTGTAATCCAATAAAACTTTAAGTTTGTTATGGCTCAATATAAGTTTTCGTAGACTAATTAATCCAGTAAAAGCGTGGCTTTCAATAGTGTGTATTTGATTATTGGACATATTTAAGGTAGATAAATTCAATAAATGATTTAGTGTTCCCCGGCATATTTTGGTGAGGTTGTTATCACCCAAGTGCAGCACTTGTAAGTGTGACAATCCATTAAAACCAGCCGGTTGAATTTCATTTACCTCAGTTGAGTTCATATATAATTGGGTGATACTTCCCAAATTATTAAATAGCGATGAATAAATTGTAGGTACATGGCTATCAACAAATCGCAAAAAACTAAAATTCTTGAATTTGCCTGTAGGCTCCATTTGTGAATTGTTAGGATAGGTCATCACTTCTTCCAAATTCTGCTGGTTTGCGGTAAGCGACACGTTTGTACATAGCGCATATGAATCTATAATTGGATAAGTATAGGAGCAGCAACTCCACCTTCCATTAGAATAATAATTTCCATAAACTTGGTTTTGTGATTTCACTATCATTAATCTGCAATCAGAGTGTGATTCTTCTATCAGAGAAGTGAGGAGAGTAGTAAGCATAAGACTGTACAGCAACCATGTCTGAAATACAAAATTATTGTTACATATTATCTATAACATAAACGGCAGGTATATTAAAAAAATCTGACGTGACCAGAGCATAACTTTCTTATGCCTGTTTCGTAAGGAATATATAAGCAAAAGTGTTAAATCAGTTAAGTATAACATACCAATATTTCTTTCTACATTAAGTGTTAAATAGGTTTTGTTTTTTACTTACAGTGAATCAATTTAAAAGCTATAAAAATATACACAATCATTTTTCTAGTTCAAATCTGAAATGAAACTAATTGTCGGCTCACAAAATGTTTCGTCTTTTGCACGTCTAAAAATTCTTTAGAAATTGATATCCTCGCCCTGTGTGTCAACTATCAGGGCGTTAACATTTTAGTCGCATTTCCAAAATAAAATTTTCCACTCCTGAAATAGTAACTATTATAGAGATAACTTATCTAACAAACAGTGCGTAAGAAATTGTTATAATTCTTATAAGTTTGTTTGTTTCTTATACTAAAAACTGTCATCGAGAAAACTCAGTTATATTTAATTTAGATGTGTTTACCTTTTTCAATACATTTAACAGTTTTCGAGATATTCACGAAAAGTACCGGTTATCCCATTTTCGACATTTTTGCAGGGTATCCCTTATCTTTAAAGATAGAAAGTTGTGGTTTTCGCGATTCAGTGTGCTACTTTTTTGTGAAATTAAAGATGACGCCAGTAGAATTTTTATAGCCCTTTTGGTTCCTGAGATAGAGGGTGGAATTGAAAATTATCACTTTTGAGGCGCCCCTCGTATGTCAATTATCTTTAACCCTCCGGAGTTAACGTGCGGTGTGAGAGACCGACCGAATTAAGTTTTTCCGATAAAAACCGAATGCGATGGATTCGGCAATTAAGATTCTCAATAGCTGCTGATGTGTGGATCAGTCGCATAGTGTTCGAGTAACGTTAGCATATTGTTGGTTGTTTCTGAATTATTTAACCTTACGGTCTCTGAAACCGACGTTAGCTTTAGTGTAACATTATTTAAGGTAAGATTATTTTCTCATTATATTTCTAATTTCCATCTTACTATTACTTTTACTAGATTATTTTAGCGAAATGAACACCTCTTCTTATGTGAAAAGGCAAGAACGCTTGAGACGGCTGTTTGATGAGATTGAAGCAGAATCTGAACCCAATGACGACGATATTAGTTTGGGCGATGACAATGTCGAAAAAATTGCCGATAATACCGATTCTGAACAACACTACGATATAGGACAGACGACATGCAACTTTTACAAACTGCATCGCATGTTCCAAGTTTTATTGGTAAGGATGGTATAACGATATGTAGAAAACACCAATAAATAAAACGAAGTGTGAGAACTCTAGCAGCAAACATTGTTATGCAATTACCGGGAGTGAAAGGTCCTGCTCGTTAAATAAAATCTGCTGCTAATATTTGGGAATTCTTTTTACAAACACTATGTTAGAAAAACATACAGTATACACAAAGATGTATATAGATTTAAAATCTTACAATCCTAGTAACTACACAGCTGGACATACTGACACTATAAGATTACGAGCATTATTGGGTTTACTTTATATACGAGGGAGGTATGATAAGTACCCGTGTTTGGCGACAGATGGCGCTTTATGTGAAAATTTGCATTACCAACTGTGACTACTATTCTTTAGTTCACGTCTATCAAAATTTTAGCGACATTCATCGAGTACTTTAGTTTTTATAGCTGCTGAAAGTGAGTTAGTGTAGGTATTTATGCAATAATGGAAAAACAACAATACCGGTCAATGATTAGAACGACGATAATGCACCAGGGATGACTGCCATCAGATACTGGTATAATGAATTTAAACGTGGCCGAAGATCCGTCTTTGATGAGGAGCGCTCCAGTCGTCCCGTTGAGGTCACTACGGATGAAATAATTAATAAAGTGCATGATATCGTGTTAGCAGACCGCCCTATGAAGATAAGAGAGATTGCTGAGATGGTAAACATATCTATTGCACGTGTACATAATATCCTGCACGCCAAATTGGGTATGAGAAAGCTATCGGCGAGATGGGTGCGCAGCTGCCGGCAATTGATCAGAAACGGAACCGTGTGACAACTTCAACGCAATGTTTGGACAAGTTTAAGCGTAATCCGAGTGATTTTCTGAGGTGTTATATGACCGTTGATGAGACGTGGATTCATCACTACACGCCAGAAACCAAAAGTCAGTCAGCACAGTGGATTTCTGCCGACGAACGTGTACCAAAGAAAGCAAAGACCGGAAAAGTTCTAGCGACGATGTTTCGGGATTCGCAAGGGATCATCTTAATAGATTATTTGGAGAAGGGAAGTACCATAACGGGTCAGTATTATGCCAATTTATTAAACCGATTCGACGCTGAAGTAAAGAGTAAAAGGCCACACCTAACGAAGAAAAGGATCATTTTCAATCATGACAACGCTCCGGTCCACTCATCGGCAATTGCGACAGCAAAACTCGTTGAGTTACGGTATGAAGTGTTGCCTCATCGACCATATTCGCCAGATTTGGCCCCCTGCGACTTTTTTCTTTTTCCAAACATGAAGAAATGGCTTGGTGGAAAGCGGTTCTCGACAAATGAAGAAGTCATTGCGGAAACAGAGGCCTATTTTGCAGAGTTCGAAAAAATCTTACTATTTGGATGGGTTAAAAAAAGTTGGAACATCGTTGGATCAAGTGTGTAGAGCTACAAGGCGATTATGTCGAAAAATAAATATACTAATATAAAATAATTTTTAGAACAAATGGCATGTCGATAGAAATATTTCGTATTACTATGTCACTAGATCGATTCAAATTTTTATTACAAAATGTTCGTTTCGGTGACAAAACGACGCGAGAATGAAGACAAAGGTACGATAAACTGGCCGCAATTCGTGAATTTTTGTATGCTTTTTATAATAAAAGGCTTCCTTGTGTGCGCACGATTAAGTATTATCAGAAATGACGAAAATGGTAGTATGCAAGAAAAGAACAAGTATTAACTATTGTTGAGCGAAAGAAAAGGTTGGAGGTGTTGGTACGAAAAATTAAAGATTTGAAAGTAGATTTAGGATTGTATGAAATAAATAGGAGAATAAGGTAGCTTCAAGTTTGAAAATAAAAAAACCTTTTAAACATATTTGGTATTAATACGTTGTAGTGTTTAAATGAGCTATTGTATTTATATGTAATAAATAATAAAAATTGTGACGTTAGGAAAAGCTTTTAATTTTAAAATGCACAAACTACCCCTAGCAGGCGATAGAAATATTTTTTAAGTCCAGCCTTTTCAAACAAAAAAATCAATTTTTCTCAAAAACGGGCCAGAATTTGCCAAAAATAAATTAAAAAAAAAACAACACGTCCTGTCGACTTTTAAACGTATCTAACACATATATCAAATTGGGGTAGCTACCTCTAATGTAAAAGCTAACCCTAGTAAGTAATAGAATTATTTTTTAAGCAGATAAGAAGAGCATAATAATAAAGTTTTAACCCTGAAATGTTATGCAACTAATAATACTCCCGTGATATTTGCATAAATTTATATTCACAGTTTAAAACTGTACAAAACAGATAAATTTTTAAGATAAATACTGATGTAAAATAAAATCATTTATTTATTTCGGAAATATTTGTAATATGTTGTTCATCTAAAAAATGTAAGGTTTTTTTTTATTAAAGAAAGCCTTCCTTAACTGTGAAATATTATAGATCACAATTCGATATAAAACATGTGTTTACATTTTTAATACTTTTCAAATTAATTGAGTATCAATAGGAAATGTAATGTAATATAATAAATGTTTAATATATTTGTAAAGTATTTATGTTTTTTTTTCTAAAAAAAATTCTAACGATTTTTTTTATGAAATAAACTAATACTAACTCTCACAATGTATCTTTGGACATTTTACATTTATATATGCTACCAATTTTATATGGATTGTACTCGTAATGAGTAAAAAGCTTGCAATTGTAAAATGCATTTCCCATATAGTATTATCAGTATGATTTGTAATATTATGTTTAACTTGAAATACAAGTATTGTATGTAGAAAGTATAATTGCAATTATGGTTGTGTAAACGATAGACGTGTACTTGAACTATAAAAGTGATGTATGTTGGAAGGTGTGTGAAGTAAGTAAAGACTTATGTGCATATCTATGGAAAGAGATAAAAGACGACTCGATGGATGTCCATTTTGTCAGGATGTAAGAGGGGATGTGGGGGAGGGCGTAAATAAAGTCGTACAAAAGATGCGCTCCTGAAAATTTAAAATTTGCACCTAATTCTCAGAAAAAATTTTTTTTCAACGCAGTTGTGTTTTATAAGTGGAAATTTATCAGTTTCATGTATAAATTTATCAAAATATGAAAAAATGACTCTTAAATTAACAAATTCCTTTTTGAAACAACAAAGAGCACTTAAAACACAACTTTTGGTACTTACGTAAGCTCAGAAGAAACACATGCATGCAATTTATCCATTTCATATGTAAATGTATCAAAAGGGTCCTTAAATTAACCAATTCAATTTTGAATCAACCAACCACTTATAACATGACCTGTTTTTTTAATTTAGTTTGATTAGGAGTCCAAATTTACAATTTTCGATGGAACGTGGACATTACTGCTTCAAGAATTGTGGGGTAATGAATGCAGTTATTTTGCTTTGAAAGCATTTTATGCAGGTGTGCATGCGTCACCAGTCACCAGTTCACATGACAATTTTGAAACGGGATTTGCAAATGTATGGATGCAATTGTGTCATTTGTATTGCATAAATGCATGGTGTAAAGTTTTCAGATTTACATGCTTTTGGGAACTGTTTTGACTTTTATTTAACGCAAGCTTTTTTCACTTTTAGCTTATTATATTTTCACACTTTCTTTATATGCATGATATTTTAAAATAAATAAATTTGTAACGTAACATGCACTTAAAATTTGCAAAAAATTACTGCTTTACTTTGATGTAGAAATTTATGCATGAGTACATGAGTAAGTAAGACTTCCAGATGTTTTCAATTTTTTCCTTAACGTAGATCATTTCACTTTTCTAGCGCATATCGAACTATCACACACATTTTTTTAGCTGTAGTAAAATTTTTTGGATAATATAAAAAAAAATTTACATTTATTTTTTACAATGAAAAGATAACTATGCAATAAATTCCACAAGAAAAACACATCACGCATCCATCCCTTCCAACGTACGCAATATATTTTCTGTCTTTACTATATTTTGCCGCACACACTCTAAATATTGATTAGCCTCCACCAGTTCTTCATTCTTGTGTCATTTGTATTGCATAAATACATGGCGTAAAGTTTTCAGATTTACATGCTTTTGGGAACTGTTTTGACTTTTATTTAACGCAAGCTTTTTTTCACTTTTAACTGTACTATATTTTCACACCTTCTTTATATGCATGATATTTTACAATAAATAAATTTGTAACGCAACATGCACTTAAAATTTGCAAAAAATTACTGCTTTACTTTGATGTCGAAATTTATACATGAGTACATGAGTAAGTCAGACTTCCAGATGTTTTCAATTTTTTCCTTATCGTAGATCATTTCACTTTTCTAGCGCAAATTGAACTATCACTCACATTTTTTTAGCTGTAGTAAAATTTTTTGGATAATGAGAATATTTCACGAGAAATAATAGAAATATAATAAAAAATGTTACATTTATTTTTTACAATCAAAAGATAACTATGCAATAAATTCCACAAAAAAACACATCACATATCCATCCCTTCCAACGTACGCAATATATTTTCAGTCTTTATTATATTTTGCCGCCACTCTAAATATTGATTAGCCCCCACCAGTTCTTCATTCAGTCTTTCCATTCGCCCCATCCCCGCCACCTCACTATTAATATAGTCATTGTGAAGTTTTCGTAACCACCGAATACTTTTTTCTCTAAAGGCCTGAAGGGTTGGTCGGCCCTGCTCCTCATCCTGCTGTATGAAGAGTCAAATTTTTTCCTCCATATTGTGGGTTTCACAACGGTGGTGGTTGTGGTGTTGTTGCTATAACCGTGGTTGCTGGCGTTATGCTCAAAAGATGAATAATTTTATTTGCACAGAAAATTCCCTATGAATTAATAAAAGGAAACTATAATATTAATTAAAATTATACATACCTCTCTAAATACTTCGAAAATTAATCCTCTACATCACTTTCCCTTATGGAGATGAGGGGGATGGTCTCTTCAAAGCGTGCTGGTTCTGCGGTGTTATTTGATGGGCGCACCAAAACATCATGCGAATACAAGGTTTTGCCTGCCTTTTTAGTGAAAGTTTAGTTTATTTGCTGGGTGAAGCCATTACTAATGGTGAGTAATTAATGAGTATTCAATTAAAACTTTAACATTATATACACATAGATCTGTTAACGTTAACGAAATTGCTAACAAGTGGAAGTGGTTAGTACAATGAACTGAACTGAGCAAGCAAAGGTGATGAACTCTAATGAATGAAGCATAATCTTAGACATGGGAAGGCATTTCGCATGCTGTGAGCAAGATTAAGTCAATGTATACTCTTAGTAAACGCCACAAAGTGCAATGTATGACCTCTGCAAGCAAAGGTGATGCAGCATAAGCCATGAGAACAGTATTGATGTCAAGGTTAATAGATATTCTCAGTAAACGCTACAAAGTGCAATCTATGCATCTGTCTATGAACACTGAAGCTCTTGCAACAAGTTATAACCAGTTTTGACCTTGAATGCTGGGTTTATATTACTATATAAGCAGGTAAAGAGCAATTTTATACCAGTCAATATACTGCACTCCCGACTAGAATTGTAATTGTATACCTAAAGTACTTCTATAGTTACTTAAACTATTAATTTTTCCATATCAGTTGTAATAAATATAATATTTGTTTCCATCACTACATAATGGACAGCGCGTGTGCTTCATATTTTCTTGCAATGTTGGATACAGTTTTGAAGGTAACTATGAGTAAGGGTATGCCCAGTAGTAGTGATACTGTTAATTTAACAAAAAGTGTTATTCCATTGTTGAAAACCAAAAATGAATTTGTAAAGCACATCCGTATAATTAACACTAATATTAAACTATTGCAAGATATAATTCAAAATAAAATTTATTTAGAGACATACGAAAATTTGCTTAAACTCGAAAGTAATTTATCATTGTTAAAGTGCTATCTTATAAGAGTTAAACAGCTAAAGAACACTTCAGAGAAAACCGGTAGAGGAATTGTCAATGTCGCTAAAAAGCGTACACGCAAATTAAGTTGGTACTCTCTAGATTCATGTTTTAATGGTAGGTTACTTACGGGAATTATAGTCAATGTAGCAAACGTCAAGGGCCCTCTTATTTTTTTTACAAAATGCATACAATAGTTTTACACGAAAGGTTAAATTAATGCTAAGGCAATCGATGCTAAAGGTGAATGTCCTTTTAGACTGCAATTTTATCCATCCTCAAAATTACGTTATCGAGTTGAAGACTTACCATAAAAAATTATGTAATCAATGTTGCGACTAATTTACGTAAGTGGTATAATGAAAACGTTTCTTCTAAATTACAAAAAAAATTTGATGAGTTTTCCGAAAGGGATTCCGGTTGGGCATTAAGTGAAGTGTTACATTTAAAGGTGAATATTAATAGCTATGTCCCATTTGGAGATGGCCTTTCAACTTACGTTAAAGTTCTCTACTTTATAGCAGTAAAGCATGCGGTAGTGAATGTTAAAATTGACGATAAGTATTGCTTCCTGTGGGCCGTTGTTTCGGCACTATATCCCGTGCAACATAATGTAGAGTTTACAGTTCTCCTCATTTTAAACATGTTTTGAATTATGATTCATTTTCCTTCCACATTAATTTGTTTTACATTCAGGGAAAAGTTATATTACCGTTTATATTATGTGAAAATCAAAATGGTGTGAGGGAACCTATAAATCTTCTAGTATTTTCTGCTAATTATCAAGCTGCGGGTGAGTTAATACAAAAAATAACACTTTATCATTTCACATGGATTAAAAATATGTCGGCTCTTTTTTCTAAACAACTATCGAATAAGAAGCACGATAAATTCATTTACCGATGTTTGAAACATTTTTCTTCAGATCACGTTCTACGAAAACATATCTCTCACTGTCACCAACTTAATCGATGCTCTGTTAAGCTACCTACTGACGCAGAAAAGTTTCTGCAGTTCAAAAATTTCACATTCCAGGAAAAGGTGCTCATTGTAATTTATGCAGATTTAGAAAGTATTTTGGAAAAGTGTACAAATTTAATGAACATCGATAATAATACTATATTTCACTCCAAACATGTACCCTTCAGCATTGCTTACTACTTGAAATGTTCAATGATTCTTTATCACGATTTAGACTTTATAGAGGAAACGATTGCATTCAATGCTTTGTTAAAGAGCTTCAAAGTATTGCACATTGGACTTCCAAAATAGCCAATAAAATAATTCCTATGGATACTCCCAACCAAGTTGAGCACTTTGAAAGTACCACGATTTGCCACATTTGCGAAAAACGATTTACTGATTATGATATAAAAGTTAGGGTCATAACCATTTTACTAGTGCATTTCGGGGAGCACCACATCAGAATTATAACCTTAACTATAGAGACTCCCGCATTCTACCAGTCGTGTTTCATAATTTGTCAGGTTATGATAGTCATTTCCTCATTAGAGAATTGGCTACTGTCCCGGTGAGATTTCACTGCTACCCATAAACAGAGAAAGATATATTTCTTTCACGAAAGTAATACAAGGCACTAAAATTAGGTTTAGATTTATTGAATCTCTCAGATTTATGAGTAGTAGTATTGAAAAGCTGTCGGACTATTTGAAAAATAGTAAAAAAATGATTAACCACGCTAATTGTAACAATGCCGAAGAATTTTCGCTACTAGTTCGCAAAGGTGTGTTTCCTTATGAATATCTCGATTCTTGGGAAAAATTAAGCGAGACCAGACTCCCTCCCAAGGAAGCGTTTTTCAGTCATCTCACTAATGAGGGAATCAATGATGCGAGTTTTGCTCATGCAGTTAATGTTTGGAACAGATTTAATATTAAATCGTTAGGGGATTACTCGGATTTGCATCTAAAAACGGACGTTCTACTGTTAACCAGACATTTTCGAAAACTTTCGACAAACTTGTTTAAGTACTTACAAACTTGATCCTTTGCACTATTATACAGCCCCGGGTTTGGCATTTGATATGCTTAAAATTGCACAAGTACAGTTAAAACTATTAACAGACATTGATATGCTAATTTTTATTGAGAGAGGAATTAGAGGTAGTGTGGCTTAATGTTCTATTGATATGCTAAAGCTAACAATAAGTACATGGGGGAAAATTTGATCTCACTTCCGAAAGTGTGTATTTACGACGTAAATAATTTATATGGAGCCACCATGTCAGAATTTCTACCATTTGGCGATTTTTCTTTTGTGGATAATTTTGAAACTTTAGATTTAATAAACCATCCCGATGATTCAGAAATTGGCTATATAGTCGAGTGTTATTTAGACTATCCCATAGAATTACATGAGAGTCACAGTGATCTACCATTGGCACCTGAACATATGGTACCAGTCGTATCCGATTCCAAAATGAAAAAAATTTTGGCTTACATTGTATCCTAAATATAATTATGTAATTCATTACAGAAATTTAAAGGTATATTTAAAATATGGATTAAAGTTGGTAAAGTTCACCGTATATTACGTTTTAAACAGTCCCCGTGGTTACAAAAATATATCGATTTAAATACCACCATGCGCCAGCAATCTCAAAATGAATTTGATAAAAATTTTTATAAATTAATGATTAATAGCGTTTTTGGGAAGCTCATGGAAAATGTACGTAAAAATAAGGATATATGTTTAGTGACGAAATGGGAGGGTTGCTATGGTGCTCGTGCTTACATAGAAAAACCAAATTTTCATAGTTGTACAATATTTGATAATGATGTGCTTATCATTCAAATGAATAATCTAGAAGTATATTTCATTAAATCTATATATGCAGGATTCAGTATTTTAGACGTTTCAAACACTTTTTTATACAATTTTCATTACGGTTACACGCTACCCAAGTTTCATAATAATGTTAAGCTCTTGTACATGGATACGGATAGCCTCAATTTCAGTTCCCGGTATCTATGAGTGCATTAAAGAGGACATTGATAAATTCGATACATCTGATTATAGCCCCAACAATATCTTTGGAATTCCATTAGTCCCAAAGTCCCTGGCTTAATGAAAGATGAAAATCATGGCACGACTATGTTGGAATTTGTAGGACTTCGTGTAAAAATGTATGCTTACATGGTTGATGAAGAAGTTGTAAAAAAATCAAAGGGCAATCGTCAAACAGATCACGATAAATGATTATAAACATGTTTTGTTTGATGGTGACGTTATAAGGCGTTATCAGCATCTGATAAGATCAAAGAAACATGATGTGTTTACAATCAAACAGAATAAAGTAGTACTTAATCCTTGTGATGATAAACGATTAGTAAATTTAAATTTCACTGATACTAGACCTTGGGGATTTAACTTTACATAGCATTTTATTCGTCTTCTGTTTCAGAAAACAATTTTATCATTATGAACAGTCTTGAATACAAATTGCAGGAAGAGTTATGGTACAGTAGTGATAAAATCTACAGAAAATACCTGAAGCGTTCTTTGATGGGGAAGTCCTCCTCCCAAAGCTATTTATTTGCACTGAATATATTACAATATATTGTTATTCCTGATGAGTGTTTTTACTGGTGTGGTAAAAACTCAAAGTGTGCAGATGAAGTTATTATTAAGACATTATTTGATAAAAAAATTAAATTAGACAATACCATTAAAAGTTTTATGAAATTGTGTACCGATAAAGGCTACAATTCATTAACTTTTGATGAAGTAGATAGTATATTAGACGATATGAATGTACTTGGTGACATACCGCTTAAAATGTATCTCTACAATTTATTATGGGTTGATGATTCAACAAATGTTAAATCTACCTTAGAAAATATTGCTTACAAAGACACTTTATTTATTATAACTGAATGTATTGAGAAAGCGGCATATTATGCTTACAAGTGCCTCGATATCTTGATTGAAATATTATTAAAACAAAATATCAACTATAAGTTTCAACTGTGGGAAAACGATGAGCACCACAAAATTTATTACTGGATACTAGACAACATCAATAAAGGTGAAACAAATTAAAATTCCTGCTTGGGATGGAGGTGTGGGCTAGATTCTGGGATATGGCCATCCAGTAATTTAAGTGATTATAGAAGTACTTTAGGTTCACTTTATAAGATAATAAAATTTTAAAACAAATGTAATATTTATATTTAACAAATGAAATACTATTATTTTTTTGTGCGTTTTATTTCATCTAAGAGCTATATCCTTTTATACAAACTATATAACTAATATAAGTAATTTATTTCACAAATTACAAGTTAAATGTTATAAAACAATATCATCCTTATTGATCCATAATCTTTCGTCCAATCCCCGCCACTTTATGACTAACTTATTGTTCTTAGAGCGAAGCACTTTTTCTACTAGGTACACATCAGGATACTTTGTTTTCTGTAATTCATGTCCATAAAACCCTCCCAGTACAGGTTTTTCTTTCATGTTTTCCAGCATGTACGTAGTGGGGTTAGTAATGAGAACTTTCACAACCTTAAATAGTTCACTAGACCAATTGGGTGTGTATCCTTTGGCGAAAATACTTTTAAATTTACTGATTCGTACTATATCACCCACAGAATATCGATTCCTATCGAATATTTTTATGTGAGTGTAAAACTCTAGCTTTGTAGGATTACCGACATCTTTGGGCTTCATTCCGATAGTTATTTGCTTACGATTGTTATAATCCATGGTTATGGTATCAATTGTATCAATCTATTTGTATTTACCTTGTAGACTGAATGACTTATATAGAGCACCCTTAATGGTTCTGATAACACGTTCCGCAATTGCAGCCTTCTTTGTGCTATAGCTGGAGTAATGATTGGCTCCATAACGCCGCATTAGTTTAGTAAAATGCTCATTGTAGAATTCTTTTCCTGCATCTGTCTGCATATTGCTAGCTTCCTGTCCTTTTTTGAAGATTGTTTGCATGGCCTTGGTAACTTCGTGACCTGTTTTCGTTTTTAACCCTTTGGTCCATAAGTATTTCGAAAAACAGTCGATAACCACTAATATATACTTATAGCCCTTGTTTTGTTTGGCATATGTGTTAAATTCAGCCAAATCTGCTTGCCAAAGGTCATAAATACCTCTAATTATTGTGCGCCTTCGTTTAAAATATTTTCGTACAGGTATATGCAATTCGTTGACGAGTTGCAATTTGGATATGGTACTCATTTATCCAGAATTTCGTTAAGTTGGTATAGTTTTTGCTCCAACACTAGGTAAGCGTTAGTTTCCTTTAAAAGCTTTCTGAACTGCTTGTAGACAAAAATCAAGATATCCTTTACTTATAGCATCGCAATCTTCTTCCGGGTCCGCCAACTGTGTCAAACGGTTTCCATCCAAATTGAATCTTGTTGATAAATACTATTGCTTAGTGATGACATCTTGAGGATGTCGTCCAAATTTGTCAAGGGTCATTTTAGTTATGATATATCGACATCAATGCATTCTCATTTATACTGTATAAAACACGGCTGTTTGGTTTTTCAATGTACCCATCCTCATACAGTTCTTCTGAAATTGATATTATGTCATTCACGACACCTGTATTCCCTGCCAATTTTTCTGCCCACAATACCTCTAGATCACAAATTAGTTCATGTACATCATTCCAATATTTATATTCAATCGGACTTTTTGGTTGTGGGTGATGATGATGGCAAGGGTTTAATTATTTGTGTAAACTTTTTGTTGCAGCTCCCTCGAATTTGCCCACTTACGTCATAATCTCGCCTTGCAACATTAGTAGCTTCTAAAATACTTCTATAATCTTTTCTATCTTTTGAATTTACTAGATTTAAATTGGGTTCATTCATACTAAGCAGATCATATAAACCTGGACACCTTTAATAATCAAATCGTTTCCTTTAATGGTAACGGGAGTATTACCAATTGTCCATTTGTCTGTTTTGGTATCATAGTGGACTCCATAAGTATGATCAGTAGCACCTACAGGATTCCTCATAATACGTTCAACGTATATACGAGGTAATTCATGATACTGCTAGAGAAATTCTTCTGAGATGGGTTCATTATAAGTAGTAGAACCATCTGTGACACTAAGATGTTCATCTTTTTCCTCAGTATTAATCTCTCCTACAACATATGTATCTAAAAAAGATGGTGTACGAAGACCGAAGCTGAGCTAGTGGGCTAGTAGCACCCTTTCTTGAATCATCTGGTGGAGTGAAGCCTGAAGTCCGTTGAATTTGAGTTAGTGGGCTAGCGGAGGTAGTAGCGTGCTTTCTCGTAAATATGAATAGGGGTGGGTTTTTGGGTTTAACGCCAATGGGCTCCTTTTTAGGTGTTTTTTAATCTGGATTGATTTTATGTACTATTTCAGTTAGAGGTTCTATTAGCGGTTTATAAGTACTTTCAAATGTTCTTTCATTATCAATGCGAGCAGTTTTAATACTGTTATACTTCTGCTGTATTATTTTGCGAGCCTGAATAATTTTTTTCTTTAATATCATTTCCTTGTTATCCTTTATAGCAAAGCGGGTTTACTGAACAGATACCGGTTTACCTCGAACAAATAGCTGTTTACATAAACAGATAGCTGTTAATACCTAAACAGATCAGTACCTACTAAACTACTGTAAACAGTTTAAGGTATTATATATTCATCAAATCTTTTCCTATAGCCACCATTATTAACTTCAGGATCCTTGTTTGTGACCATGAAACCAAAAGGATCTACCCAACACTTTGAACACATGTCCCGAAATAATTTCATGCTTATGGAGCGACTTATATGATCCTCATATACATGTTTTAGGTTTAATTCATCTTGCTGAAATAATATAATTAGATTCGCATCGTCGCAAATTAATTGCTTTGGAATGTTACTATAAGTTTGACCCAAATAGAAACAGTCAATATCGTTATGCCTACCCATAGAAAAATATGCCCTTACGTTATTTTGCTTTTCATAAGCGATATCATCGAAGGTAAAAATAGAGTTTGATTTTGCACAATTAGGCTCAATCACATCTTGATTATCACTGAAAGTAAAGTAACCTATATCCCTCATTGGAAGTAAGATTTCCTATAAAAGTTTGTACTTGTTTTGATTCAATGACTTAGACTTAGAGTATACGTATACATGTTTAAATTTCAAGCCATTTTTCTCGGTAATCAGACTGATCATTGCGTTTGTTTTGCCACAATTGGAGGGCCACATATAATACCACGTATACTATTAGGAAGTAAATCACCATGTTTCGAAGTAATAGACTTTTCATCAAAGTCATGATTTTGAATTGAGAGTTTTTGTTTTTGAGCAACTACTTTCATCGTTAGTGGATGAAATAAAACTAAAAGCATAATTACAACATTTTTTATTTATATACTAGGCTATATTACAACAACTATAT
This sequence comes from Vesta saturnalis, assembly GCA_036346205.1. Lineage (NCBI taxonomy): Eukaryota > Metazoa > Arthropoda > Insecta > Coleoptera > Lampyridae > Vesta > Vesta saturnalis. The sequence goes on from JARFJB010002049.1 coordinate 76,413, forward strand.
TTTTTTCACTTCCGCAGTGAGTGGACTGTTCTGTACAATAGAGTCATGGAGAATCAGACCATAGACAATTCCATTATCCAAAGGTGTTAGAGATTCCATTTCCAATTTGATGTCTACTGTTGAGTTTTTAAGGATTCATTTTGTTTATAGCGGTCCATTACAAATACTGGACATGATTTGAATTCGGAATAGTTGAATAATGCATCTTTATCATCTTCACCATAGTAATTACATCGAAATTTCAAAAAATTGGGATAGGCAGATATGTATTGGTTAGCACTGAAGTTCAAATGCATTGCTTCATATGGATAATACTCAGAATTCAGATGTACTTTAAGATTTCGGATGTTAATGTGATCAAAATTTCCGGTCCTTGCTAACTTATTGTACCTTTTCCCTTGTTGGAATGCAACAATTATCCAACGTGGTTGTTCCAGTTGAGTTGATGTTTTTATTGGCCATATGTCTGAGATTGGCTGTTTTAAAGAAGGTAATTCATATAACACCCATTGACGAAATTGATCAGTAATAATAGAATTTTTATTGATTACTTGAAACAAGTTAAGTTTCGTAGCATCACTAAGTGTTAAGTGTGGTACTTTCCATTGAATTTTATTTAAGGTTATTGCGGCATCAACTTCACCATAGTAACAGTTTGTATGGCTTCTAGATCGGATTAAAACCACCTCTTGGCGCATATTCACGATTACCTGACGATAATCCTCCATTATTCCAAATAGGTGGTTCAATGATATGCATACTGTAAAAGATTTTTCTCCATTTTGCTCATCGAATTCTACTGGTAGTGGTTCTTCATTCTTTGGTGACCTTCCCAAATGGCTTAGTGCTTTGCTTTTGCTTGCCGTATAAGAAATATGTGGTTACTTAGAGTGGTATAGGAACAAACCCAACATAAACAACATCGAAATATTGTCTCAAAACACAGAATAGAAAAAAGTAATAGATTTCATAAAGGAGATAGGTTTATACAACGAAATATAACTCTGTTTTCACAAAAAACTAAACCCTTATAAAGAAAGACGGGAAACATACACTTACCTAAATTTATCAAAGACGAGAGTCAATGATTAATGCTATCGACACACTCCCCAGGACAGCAAAAAAAAAAATAATGATAATAATAATAGTAATAGTAGCTGCCTCGGTGGGGGAATAGTTAGAGTTCTTTCATTTCACCCAAGCGGCCAAGGTTAAAACCTGGCCGAGGTGGCAGTTTTTGTAGAACGGAGAAAAACCAAAGCCCTACTCATTTTCTCTATTGGCTTTTCGTTGGGAACTAAAGTAATTAAATTTGCTACGTTCCTCACTAAAACTTCTCGCGATTGTATATTGTATAAAAAAATTAGGGTAGATATCGAAATACATTTTTTTATCTTGGCTGTTCGATGAGAACTAAATAATTAATTTTGGTACGTTTCCCACCACTTCTAAAACTTTTGGAGATTGTTCATGTTAAAACACGTGGTACAGAAAACACATAAAAAAATAGGGTGGATATACCTCTCCTTATCGAAGTATAATATTTTCTCGTGGCGGCTTCATGGGAGATAAAATAATTAATTTTGCTACGTTCCCCACTACTTCTCAAGCTTTTGGCAATTGTATATTATAGGACACGTGGTATAAGGGAACACAAAAAAAAATTAGGGTGGATCGAAATATCATTTTGCTCTTTCGTTGTTCGTTGGGAACTAAATAATTAATTTTGCTACGTTCCCCAGTACTTCTCAAATTTTTGGCGATTGTGTATTATAGGACATGTGCTATAGAGAAACATATAAAAAAATTAGGGTGGATATACCTCTCCTTATCGAAATATAATTTTTTCTCGTGGAGACTTGATAGAAGATAAAATAATTAATTTTGCTACGTTCCCCACTACTTCTCAAACTTTTGGCGATTATCCATGATAAAAAACGTGGAAGAGACGATCATAAAAAAATGAGGGTGAATATACCTCTCCTTATCGAAATTAAGTTTTTCTCTTGGCTGTTCGATGGGAACTAAAATAATTAATTTTGCTACGTTCCTCACTACTTCTCAAACTTTTGGGATTGCCCATGATAAAAAACGTGGGCGAGAGGAAGATATAAAAAAATTAGGATGGATACACCTACCTCTCTTATCGAAATATAATTTTTTCTCCTGGAGGCTTGATGGGAAATGAAATAATTTTGTTACGTTGCCCACTACTTCTCAAACTTTTGGCGATTGTATATGGTAGGACACATGGTAGAGAGTAACATATAAAAAATGTAGGGTGGATATACTTCTCCTTGTCGAAATATCTTTCTTCTATTTGCTGTTCATAGGGAACTAAAATAATTAATTTTGCTACATTCCCCACTACTTCTCAAACTTTTCGCGATTGTATATTGTAGGACACGTGGCATAGAGGAACATATACAAAAATTAAGGTGGATGTACTTCTCCTTATCGAAATATCATTTTTCTCTTGGCTGTTCGATGAGAACTAAAATAATTAATTTTGCTACGTTCCCTACTACTTCTCAAACTTATGGCGATCGTCTATGATAAAACACGTGGTAGAGAGGAACATATAAAAAAATTAGGGTGGACATACCTCTCCTTATCGAAATATATTTTTTTCTCCTGGAGGCTTGATCGGAAATGAAATAATTAATTTTATTACGTTTCCAACTACTTGATTGTACGTGATAGTACACGTGATAGAGAGGAACATATAAAATAATTAGGGTGGATATACCTCTCCTTATCGAAATATAATTTTTTCTCGTGGCCGCTCGATGGGAGATGAAATAATTAATTTTGCTAAGTTTCCCACTACTTCTCAAACTTTGGCAATTGTATATAATAGGATACGTGGTGGAGAAGATATTAAAAATTAGGGTGGATATACCTCTCCCTATCGAAATATAATTTTTTCTCTTGGCTGTTCGACGTTTATTATTTATTATTTTTGCTACTTCACAAAAGCTTTTGGCGATTGTCCAAGATGGGTCACGAGGTAGAGAGAAACATTTAAAATAATTGGGATGGATATACCTCTTCTTGTATTATAATTATAATTTTTTCTTGCTTCTGATATATGGAAATTGAGGGTATAATTAATTTTTATTAACCCCTGATCATAGGTATTTTTTATGTTCACATAACATAAAAACAGCCTTCATTTTTGAAGTTTTTTGTTTTGAATTTAACGTCTATGACTTTAATCAAATTTTACGTCAATATTTTTTGGTCTGCTGTAAAAAAAAAACGAATCCAAAGCTAAAACTTCTCACAGGTAATTTAGAGTATAGTCCATTATGAAACCCAAATGCGTGTTATAACGTTTCACTTTATGAAACTGAACATTTCTTCTTTTGATTTTAGTAAAGTTTGCTCGTATTGGTTATAATTAGTGGAAACTTACTTTCAATGGTACCTAACAATGACAATGTTGTTAACAAGGAAACCTCCCAAATAAAGATTATCACATTCTTATTACAATTTTAGTTGTATTTTTGTTTTCTGTATTTTTCTCGCTGGAGAAAAATCACCTCTATTGAGTTATTTACGAAAAAAACGTTCTTATTATAGGTTTCGGTGTCGATTAAACCAAATAAGTCGTCTAAAGAACCAATATTTCTCACACTTTCGTTTTCACGCTTAATTATTTTTTGTTAAAATTAACTTCAGCCAAGTTATTTGACAAAAAGGATAAACATTTTTTTTTAAGGACCGTGAGATTATTCTAAAACTGAAATAATGTTGAATTTGTAAAATCCTACTATAATAATTTCTATTTGATGGAATAAAACACAAATAATTTAATGACTAAGTTGTTGTAAATAGATACCCGTATTTGATTATTACGAGGTAAGTATCCCCCGATTTTCCATCCGGTAAATATATCATTTTTTTCCGGCATGTAACTACATATAAAGGATGAATCATTCTTATTACGATAAGTTATCAAAATCTAAACAGATAAATAATAACTCTTAGCTTTGACTAAAAAATTTTCCTCAATCAACGCTCTAGTCACAAGTATCGATAACCGCATCTTGCTAAAAGAGTGGGTTTACAGTGTCCATTATAAATTGCAAGTACCTTTGATTATATATAATCAAGGGCAAAAGAAAATTATTACTTGGGGGTAACTTGCGATAATTTTCTTGTATCATCGTCATCTAAGAATCAATTATATTTCTTAGTCTTTCTTCAATCCAAATATTTAGTAACCGTCAACTTTAGACTAAAATGTATTTATGTAAAAAGATAAGTAAAAGTAAATTAATATTTTTTAGTAACTAAACTTGACATACCGACATTATTTTGAAGTATAAAACAACACAAGTTCAAAAATCACAATGGTCTTCCAGCACCAAAATCGAACGGCATAAAATAACTCAAATAACGCACTAAGTTTATTTTTATATAAATGTTGTAGGTTTTTTTTATCTAGTCATGTATCTCTATGATAACAGAGCATTTATATCAATCATTCTGTGAATTTTATTTACTATGTAATTTTTACAATCACTAGTTACTTTAAAGTGTAAAAAAATCATAGAGGCGCAACGATAATGTAAGCATACATGTCATATGACTATCTCACTTGCCGCATTCTCCTGCACCCCACTATCCTCAAGCTAAACCGATGTCTAGTGCTGACACCACAATACGTCGTCCGTAAATATGAGTGTTTAATTTGCGAAATTTTATGCAAGCTTCACAACCACATGAAACCGATATATCACCTATTTTATATCAGAGAATTGCCAGTAATAATTTTATTAACGATTTTAAGTATATAAATAATTATGTGTTCTCTCTTATTTTTGCATATAGAACTAACTATTCCCATTTATTATTATTAAAACCCAATATTTGGGAATTGGACTATATGAGAAATGTATTTACACGTATCTATTCTTTAATTTATAATAAGAGATTATTCTCAATAAAGGATCCTAGAATCAATGTTTGTATTAAATTTTGTTGTAAGTGTGCAGAATAATCTCTTGCATTTTACATATAGTTAGTTCTATAAAAAAAACGTAGATATTTCTGTTTCATTTCACCGGAGTGACCACAAAATATAAGCATTTGTTTTTAACATTACAGTTATTCGCAAAGAGAACCGAGCTGGTAGTGTAGTGATGACACGACTTGCTTAGCATTCGAGAGGTAATGGGTTCGATTCCCGTCACCGTCTCGTGTATGAGGTTTTTCGAGAGGGTTTTCCTCATACATACGTAGCTTCATGATCACTGCGTATATGCATACCACGTGCGGGCTACTTAAGCGAATGCCCCTCACAGCCCTATCACCGTTTCTTCACATCCTATCCTTACAACGCCCATCCTTAATCCCACCATGTATATATACGTAATGTACGTATGTATGCTGGAAATCCATGATTGTAGCTGAAGGATCTTGGAAAGCTCAAACAGCCCGCCCTCAGCCCGCCCGCCCCCTTGGGAGGAACGAAATACGTGACCATTCCTTTTCTTCCGCAAAGAGAGTAAGAAATTTGTCGCATAGTCTATCAAAGTAAAAGTAAAAAGTTCAGTCACTTAGTTACAAGCTGATAAAATATTTGCTACTAGACTAATAGTACATTGTTTTCTTAACAACAAAGATATTCGAGTTGTCACATAACACCGCAGTTTTCTTTATGTAAAAACTGATATTAAATAAAATGACAAAATTCAGTAACAAAACATAGCAACATTTTAATACAAATAATAAAGGAATTATTGGATGAAGGGTGTAAAAGTTACAATAAATGCTGGACGTGCCTGCCCTCGTCTGAGGGAGATCTGAGGAGATCGCGGTAATCACTCAATCGGTCCAGCTCAACCTATACACTTATGATTAAAAAAATAATTTCTTGAATCTCGCAACAATGAATAATGAGGTGGTGCGCCAACTTGTTGAAAGTAAACGATGTCTCTAATTCCATCTTGAAGTAACTGTGGATAAAGAAACTGTTCCAACATATCCGTGTAATTTGTACCTGTCACAGTTGGTTCCTTAACGAAAAAAGATCCATAGATTCTTGTCTGAGACTATGCATACCAAACAATAACTTTTGGACTATCGCGTTCAAATTCATTAAAAGAAATGGGTTTTTCAGAGCCCCATATTCTACAATTATGTTTGTTGTACATTCCACTAATGTAAAAGGTTGCTTCATCAGACATAATTCACAACGTATTAGTTCCGGCTGATAATCTTCACAATATGAATTGCCAAAATTTTTTGCAACCTTACTGAAATGCTTATTCTTAACTGCCGGATAGTTGGATTTGGATCATAGCTAGATCGATTTCTTATAACGGAAAGAAATTTCAAGTGGGTCTTGGTTTGTGAAGTTGGTTAGTAGATCTTTTTTCAATTTATTCCATAATAATAAAATAGTTCTTATGGTCCATTGAAAACCTTTAAGGCAGTAAATTTCCTCTTCGCCGATTTTTTCCAAACACATGTATGTTTTTAAATAATACTAAACCGGTTTCTAGGACCCTTCCTGTTTTAGCATTAAAAATGGACAGGGGACGTTTATAAGGATCTCTTGAAACACGACTAATGCATCAAAAATATTGTTTACATTTTCGATAAATGTAGCAGTAGCAAAAGTAGAAAAAGCTATGAAAGAAGCTTTACAGAGAAAAGGAAGAAGAAAAACAAAAAAGAAGCACCTAACATTTGCATTTTAGTGATGTAATATTATTGTACGTAAACATTGCAACTTAATAAAAAAAACTGATTTTGGTTTTTATATGTCAAATACATTACAGATTCAAATGGAACGAGGTCCCCTTGATTATCACGTTCCAGTTCAAAGGTGCGTATTATGTAGCATATTTAAAATTTTGTAAATTTTATGGAAATTATGTGAAAATGTTGAGGATAGTTTTGAAAAAACTGTTTTTTTTTTAAAGTACACTAAAAACGCATAAACCATATTAAAAAAAAGTGACAGGGTTGACAGATGCTGCGTCTTAATCACGACATACGATTTATTGCGCTAATATGAATTGTATAACAGATTTATGTTTTTATGGCTATCCTTCTCTAATACATGTAGTTTATAGAGAAAGATAAAAATATGTAATTTTATTATAGTTTTACATCGATAAGTCATACCCACCTTTGTTTGAATAAAACTTTACGTCTTTACAACTTTTTTTTGTAAGTTGTTTAAATTCGTAGACCTTTACCATTTTTCTACGCACTACGGTTAGGAAATAAAAAGGATCAATTACTCGTTGGATTTTCGAAATACTTAAAGCAACCTTATAACGGTTTGTGTACAATCTGCCTTCTAGAAAGAAAATTCGCATTTACGATATTTAATTACTCTTCGTTAAACTTATTGCGTTTAGAATTATTTAAGCAGATGGGCTTATTCCTAGTATACCCATTTACAAATTTGCGTGTTTTTTTGTTCTAAAATAAGTAATTGCTAAATATATTGCATGTTTGGAGAGTCTGAAAAGCCGCTCTAGGTTTCAAAATACACTGCCCGATTGGCCAACAGTAAGGCAGTCCCAATTTATTATCTGTGGCTTATGCTCAATACGAACCTGCGTACTTGTTTTCGGCCATTTGAAAATATTACTGTTGACGAGCAATGTACTCATATAGAGCGTGAACGCGTTTTACGCAATATATCCCATCGAAGCCCGCTAAGTATGGAGTAAAGGTATTCTGGTGGACTGATACACGAAACGAAAACCCATTGTAGTAATGCTGTATATAGGTATATGTCTGATCACTGCATTCTTCGTTTGTTCGATTTCCAATTCGTTCGTTTGTGTCTTCACAGATCGAGAAAGCAGAAATGATTGCGCAGCCACTATTGGTGAGAAATTCGTAATAAACCTCTGCAATCTTTATAAACACACTGGTCGAAACGTAACGACCGACAATTTTTGTACATCGCCGCCTTTAGTTCAATACTTGAATAGGAACGGATTGACATTGCCCAAGAATAAGCCGTACATTCCGAAAGAAATGCTTCCATCTAAGCAAAGGGAGGCTTATTTCACCGTCTTTGACTTCCAAAATAGGGTCACAATGTACTCATATGTGCCGAAACGGAACAAAGCCGCAATCTTACTATCAAGGCAACATCATGACATGAGAATGGGCACAACCACGAAGGTCTGGAAGCCTTACACCATGCTGGGGTCCAAATGGACCAAAGCTGTGCATACATTCTAAGAAGAGGAAGATGAATAGGTGGCAGTTGGTATGCTTCTTCAATATGGTCGACCTGGCAGCCTTGGCTTGATATATAATTTACGTGCAGCATCAAGATCCGAAGAAAAGGAAATCGAATTCTAGAAAGCAATTTTAAATGTGCTCCTATGATTCGACAGTGCAGCGAGGATCTATTGACTACCAGAGAACCAGGTAACAAAAACGGACACTTAGCTTTAAATTGAAAACTTTACATAATTCTTAGATGTACTTAATTGGTGTAAAGTCATAAACCAGACATTCTCTCCAAATTGGTAAAACATAAAAAATCATGTTCATACAGAAAATAAAAATAAAATAATTCCATTTAGTCGTTTGAAAGAAAAACGTGGCTGTGTTCTCGAAAACCGTTCTTTCCAATTTAATTATTTAAGGATGTGCCCAAAAGCACGTAATTGTGAACACAATGTACATAATTCATAATAATGTTTATCGATGTAATTACGTTCTAATAGAGTACCAAAGAGACGTGTCAAGTATGACGCTGAGACGTCGTATATATCTTTAATATTTCGGCTATTTGTATTACTCAACGGCTCAAATACGTACTCATAAAGCAACAAAGTGTGTCACTGTTTCCGTTTGTGCTGATAAGTGGCGTGTAAAGTGTGAGATTGGGACGCCACTTTATATTCCATGCTCCGGTTGTTTCAGACGATGCTGATAAATGGTCAACGGCACAAATACTTACTCATGAAGCAATAGAACGTACCACGGTTTTTTTCAGTTTGTGCTGATCAGTGGCGGGCCAGGTGTGAAGTTGGCAGGCAATTTCAAATATTCCCCTTTTCCGTTATTTCAGAGATTGCTAATAAATAATCATCGGCACAAATACATACTCATAGGGCACCAAAACGTGTAACCCTTTTTCCCGTTTATGCTCATAAGTGGCGTGCTAACCGTGAAGGTCGCACGCCATTTCGTATGTTCTATATTTCGGTTATTTCAGAGGTTGCAAATATATGCTCAATCGCTGAAATACGCATTAATAAATTTGTCACATTGTTTCCGTGTAATGTAATGTAATGTTTCGGTTATTTTAGAGGTTGCTGATAAATGTTCAATGGCACAAATACGTACTCATAAAGCACTGAAGTGCCCCACCCTCGTTTCGGTTTGTGCTGATAAGTGGTGTGTCAAGCGAGAAGTTAGCACACCAACTTATATGCTAAATATCACCATAACTAAGATGGCAGCTTCCCAACTTAATGACACAAATAAGGCACAATTCTTGTGTGATAAGATTACTATTTGTGCTGTAACACGTTACAAACGATTTATAGTTTGCATTCAGACATGAAAACGCGACTACTCAGTAGTAGTATTCTATTTCCACTATTCAAAACGTAATCCTGTACTCGGGACGTATCTTTTGGGGCTTACATTATACTCAAAAAAACTAGTCTATTGATTGCCCTCAAGTTAATAGTTTTCGTGATATTCACTATTGGGTCTTATGTTATGTACCGGGAATCCGTTCTGACATCTTTGTTCTTTATTTCCCTTATGTAGTTAATTTTACACACAAGAAAGGCATGTGTCGATCACATCAGATTTTTATTTAAATTTATTTTAACTTACAATATTTTCCCTGGATCAAACGAAAGATTATCGTGTTAAAGCTGTTATTGATTAACTTTATTGTAATTTTTCTATGACCAACAGATTAAACAATTCCATACAGACGGTGAAAGTTCATAAGGTTAATGTCAATGATAAGAACAAATTTATACTTTTGGCCGATTTTATTAAATATATTCCATACTTAATGAAATCATAAAAATATGATCTTAAAAATAAGTGTTTCGGGTTAATTTAACTTTTTACAGCTTATTAGAGTGGCTATACTCAATCTAAGTAATAATAACACAATTTCCACTCGTTTATAGTTAACATTTATTATTGAGAAAGAGATGATTATCAATTTCGGTCTAGATATCTAAATTACGGTGTAGTAACTGAGTTCAACTTGTGGTGTTAATAGTTAATACGGTTTATACCACGGTAAGTAGGTATACTTTTAAAGAACTTTTTTTAAGCTGTAATTTTTTTAAACTTGTGTGCTAATTATACTAACCTAATTATCCATCTTTAAACAAACGCATAATTTCGCATTAAAAACAATTAATACTCTTAATTGAAAATCGATAAATTTCAATTTTAGTGATTTTTTTTAAATTAGGACCAATTAAAACGTTACGGTTTGAAGTACTTAGTACAACTAAAATCTCTCCAACGTTAAGGAAACAGAAAATAATACTGTATATTCTGTAAAAATACAATTGTAGATCATAGATTAAAGTGCAGCTTTAGTTTTGAGTGGAATTTTTTTTTTATTTTTGTTGGTGATTCTAATATGGACCGTGGTTGCTCACGAAATTAAGACAAGAATATTTACATACTATCAAATTATAAGCAGTTATACTAGTACTAATAATCTTAATTTTGGGCTGATTAATATTTTAATAATTATAAGTTAAAAATCAAGACGATTTTCTGTGTGCTAAATTAATTAAACCCCCCTAATTGTGGACAATGGCGCATTAATTTTTAAATTAGGAACTAAAGTCGTACGTCATGTCACCTAGTCGCTCTGACACAGAGATTTGTATCAGACACAGCTGTGGTGAATGTGATCACAAGTCCCTCTCCCTCTCCCGCTCCCTCTCCCTCTCCCTCTCTCTCTCCCTCTCCCTCTCCCTCCCTCTCCCTCTCCCTCTCCCTCTCCTCTCCCTCTCCCTCTCCCTCTCCTCTCCCTCTCCCTCTCCCTCTCTCCCTCTCCTCTCCTCTCCCTCTCCTCTCCTCTCCCTCTCCCTCTCCCTCTCCTCTCCCTCTCCTCTCTCCTCTCCCTCTCCTCTCCTCTCCCTCTCCCTCCTCCCTCTCCCTCTCCCTCTCCCTCTCCCTCTCCCTCCCTCTCTCCCTCTCCCTCTCCTCTCCCTCTCCCTCTCCTCCCTCTCCCTCTCCCTCTCCCTCCTCTCCCTCTCCTCTCCCTCTCCCTCTCCCTCCCTCCTCTCTCCCTCTCCCTCTCCCTCTCCCTCTCCCTCTCCCTCTCCCTCTCCCTCTCCTCTCCTCTCCTCTCCCTCTCCTCTCCCTCTCCTCTCCTCTCCCTCTCCCTCTCCCTCTCCTCTCCCTCCCTCCCTCTCCCTCTCCCTCTCCCTCTCCCTCTCCCTCTCTCCCTCTCCCTCTCCCTCTCTCCTCTCCTCTCCCTCTCCCTCTCCCTCTCCCTCTCCCTCTCCCTCTCCCTCTCCCTCTCCCTCCTCCCTCTCCCTCTCCCTCTCCCTCTCCCTCTCCTCTCCCTCTCCCTCTCCCTCTCCCTCTCCTCTCCCTCTCCCTCTCCTCTCCCTCTCCTCCTCTCCTCTCCTCTCCCTCTCCTCTCCCTCTCCCTCTCTCCTCCTCTCCCTCTCCTCTCCTCTCCCTCTCCCTCTCCCCTCTCCCTCTCCTCCCCCTCCCTCCCTCTCCTCTCCCTCTCCTCTCCCTCTCCCTCCTCTCCTCTCCTCTCCTCTCCTCCCCTCCTCTCCCTCCCTCTCCCTCTCCCTCTCCCTCTCCCTCTCTCCTCTCCCTCTCCTCTCTCTCTCCTCCTCTCCTCTCCTCTCCTCTCCTCTTCCTCCCCTCTTCCTCTGGTTTATTATTAAAGTATTTAAATTATATTAATAATTTTATTTCGTAAGGAAACAAATAGATCTTATTAAGAAACAAATAATTTATAATAATATAATATATATATATATATATAGGTCCGCAACGCTTCGTTTAAAATATATAGGGTGTTGAAGTTTAATTATTTTTTGTTTTTTTCTTAATATCTTCTTACAATGATGTAATAAGCGGACGAAATTTTATATACAGGGATTTTATCACGCAGAATTGAAATATGACCTTAGTTCTTTTATTACTGAAGAGCAGTGATCATATTACAAGCCCCCACTACAAATCCACGTATTTTCAAACCTCCTTTCAAAAATTTCCTTAGCACTCAATAAAAGTGAGCTAGCTTGCCATCAAGCATAAAATCCACTTTTGCAACAAAGTCCAATGAAACATCTTGTAATAATGTGTTCAGGTTATTCCTTTTCAACAGTGCGACGAGTTCTGGGAACTCCCACTGATAACTTTTTTAAACAGACATCTTCACTACCCATCTTCATCCAAACGCCTTTGCACGTCAATAAATGTTCGAACATTAGGAACCTGTCCTAAAGGATATCATTCTCGACAGATACGTTGAGCTTTGGAGAAATTTGACCGAGCTTCTCCGTAACACATAATCAGGTCCCGGTATTCTTCAAAAGTATAGTGAACCATTTTAGGAACACAAAATAGTATGTACTATTGGAGTGATGAAAATAACAGGCGATGGAAATTTACGAAAAAAAACGAAATCTATGACGCTTGTCAAAATATTATTGTCTTGTTAGAGGTATTTTGTGATTCAGTTTTTCATTGATTCTCTTATTTGTTTTTCAAAGTTACTTTCAAAATGGTTCACTACACTTTTGAAGAATACAGGGACATAATTATGTGTTACGGCGAAAGAAAGATATCCATTAAGGCATATTCCTCATAATAGGACATTTATTGACGTGCATAGGCGTTTTGGTGAAGATGGCTGTTTTAAAAAACCAAAAGTTAATAGTGGAATTTCCAGAACTCGTCGCACTGCGCGAATCGAAGAAACTGTTTTACGAATGGTAGAAAATAATCCGAGAACAAGCACCAGGAAAACAAGTTCAGCGGTATGAAATGTTAACCGTGAATCAGTTAGACAAATTTTAAATGAACAACTTCTTCCCCCGTATCATTCCCAAAAGGTTCATTCACTACTAGAACATGACTATCTTCCTCGTGTATAATTTTGCGAATGGTTCCAAAATCAAAGACACGATAATTTTTATTCAATTTTGTTTACTGATGAAGCTGGTTTTAGCCGTGATGGTGTTCTGAACCTACATAATATGCTCCATTGGAATGATAAAATCCTCATCAAACCGTAATTAGAAGTCACCAATATGGGTTTTCTATTAATTATAAATAAATAAATAAATTTCGTCCGCTTATTACATCATTGTAAAAGATGTTAAAAAAACAAAAATTAATTAAACTTCAACACCCTATATCTTTTAAACGAAGGCGTTGCGGACCTAAGTTTATAGGAATTTTTTTCCTATTTTAGTGTCCTCTATCGGGTGGCACTATGCATGGCACTTTTTCCTATGTCACCCTGTATATATATATATATATATATATATATATATATATATATATATATATATATATATATATATATTATAATTATAACGAGTATTTGCATTGATACCATTTATACAAGGTAAACTGTGATATTAGACCCAGTCGAAAAATTGTGAACTCCAGCCCACATTAATGACGCACAGTGCATTATTCCCACTTTTAGGAGGTAAATTGTTTTTTGTACTTTCGTCCCTCAATCTAACCCTTCAATCGTCCAGATATGCATTGTTTCAGGCCTAGCCCGGTACATGTTAACATGTTGAATTTTGAACCATTGATTCATTATACATAACATTTGCTAGCAGTTAACACGCATATCAGAGCCGTTTGATCCATTGATGTCAGAGCTGACAAGATAACTTAACATAAGATGGCGTCACCCAAAGGAACAAAAAGTCCAGCTTCAAAGTACAAACGGCGGTTGAAGATAGGGAACACTTTTCATAGAACATTAAATTAATTTTAATTATTACTAATGTTTTGATAATATAAATATGCCAGTCATCCCTTATCTCGGAATGGAAGAATTGGTATAAAAAGTTTTTCGAACATAAAAAATTAATTACTTAAATACAGAAGATCCTGTCAACTTAAAATTTATACGGAAACCCCACGACTACTACAACATGTGACACCATTTGAACGCAATTTTTAAAGCGCATTATATGCTGAACAATGTGCGGTACATTAAGCAGATACAGTTTACGTATGCTATTCTGGCATACTATTACCATACGTAATACGGGTTTTTCTTAAATTTAATTGGATTACCTAATGTTTAAAGTCATTCACGAGAATACGTTTATTTCAACTGACGGTTTGGCTATAATCAACGTAACAGTGAACATTATGTTTTTTTTATTACTGGAGTCACATATTTCTCACACATTTGGGCAGAGCAAAATCCATTTGCCACAAGGCAGGCTAACTGGCAGCATAAGTTTGCTGTTAATGTATGGTGTGGCATATTTGATAGGTTAATATGGCCACATAGTTTGCCTCTTAGCCTAACCGGTAAATTGTGCATTTACATTTTCCGGAAAATATTTTACCAGTACTGCTAGATGGATTGGTAGAGGTGGATGTCTGGCCTTCAACATCGTGTTATTTTGATCCTGTCTATTTTTAGGTTTGGGGATTTTTTTAATTCAAAGTTTACGACGACGAAGCAAACAGCTGGGAAGAACTTTTTAAACGGATTCAAGGAGCCTTTCAAGAAATGGACAATAAGATTATGAGAAGAGCAAGACTATGCGTTGAACAAAGTGGTGGTCATTTTGGACAATTGCTTTAGTTTTTTGTAGTAATTGGTGTTCTTCATTAATTAAAGTTATGTTTTTTATGAATTCTTTGTAATTTATTCGTTAATTAAAGATGAATATTTTTTGTGGATTATTTATCTCAAATAATGAAGAAATACTTAAATGTTAAAATTTTATCAATTTAGGTCAAGTAGTCTTCATTAAAACTAAACCACATTTTGGCCCCTCACAATTCACACCATTTCAGAATTCGAACTCAAAAATTGACAAGAAGAAAATTCTGATATACAAGATGTTGTTTTTGGATGGGAATATTTTGTCATTTTTTTTAATCCGGACCTGGATTTCTTTCATTATAAATAAATTAATCTGTTGGACACCTTAACGATTTTAATGCGAAGTTAGGAACAGGAAGGGATGAGGATATTATTGCAGAGTTTGGTCTGCGAGTAAGAAATGACAGAGGAGGTAGATTAGGCCAATTTTGTAGGAAATTAAACATATAGTGAGTAACACTTTCTTTAAACTTCCGAAAAGAAGGTTGTATACATGGAGATCACCAGCAGACAGACTAAATAATGTGGTACGCAATCAAATAGACTTCATCACAGTAAACAAAAGATACAGAAATACAATAAAATATGCAAAAACTTGCCCTGACGCGGATGTTCAGTCAACCACGTTCTCCTAATGGCATCATTAGTTCTACGCCTCAAAAAGATCCGAACAAAAACGAAACAACAAGGAATGGATGTAAACAAAAGTCAAGACCCTACCATAAGAGAAACTAGGTCTCAAGAGCTATTTACCAAGTTCAGAGAATTAGAAAGTAAAGAATACGAAAATGTCGAAGAAAGATAGAGATATATGAAGCTGATAACGTCAGAAATATCAAAAATACACTTAAAAGAAGAAGAAGAAGAAAGAAGACAATTAAAAAACAAGAATCAAATAGAATACAATAAAAAAACATAAAGAAATACAAAGAGAGATCAGAAAACAGAAATGGTTGGAGATGAAATGTAATGAAATCGAAAAGATGAATAAAAAAACATAATACTTATGCTATGCACAAAAAAATAAAAGAAAGTCTAGAAATTGGGCCTACAAACAATATAAACAACTTATATGATGACACAGGAAATATTATACAAAGTATAGAAGGAAAACTAAATACCCCGAAAACACTCATAAACCAGCTCTGCGCCGACAATCCAACCACCAAACCACAACAGACGAACCAAGAGTAAAATCTCCTGGGCCTACTGTAATGCAGGAAGAAGTTGAAAAAGCTATAAATAAATTAAAGGAAAGAAAAGCAGGCGGACCAGTTGAAATCCCAGCTGAAGTATTAAAACTATTCAAGGGGACATTTTTGCAAAAATCTATTAGAATTATTCAACAAAATATATGGAACAATACCCCAAGACTGGCTTAAATCAGTATTCGTCACAATACCCAAAAAGCGAATGCCCTAAAAACTGTACAAAGATGTAGAGACGTCAATGCGGATATGTACGTATACTTTATAGACTTTAAAAAAGCTTTCGACATGATGAAACACGACAAACTAATTAACATCTTAAGAAGAAAAGGATTACGCGAAGCTGACATAAGAATAATACAAAATCTATACTATGGTCAAAAAGCAACGGTAAGAGTAGAGGGACAATTAACAGAGGAGGTAAACATCTGAAGAGTAAGACAGGAATGTGTCCTGCCCCACTACTATTTAATATTTACTCAGAAGAAATATTCAAAACATTGGAAGAAATTCCAAACGGAATAAATATAAACGGAGTTCTAAACAACAATCTGAGGTATGCCTTACAAGACTTACAACAGGTACTAAATCAGGTCATAGAAATGGGAGATGAATACGGAATAAACCGGAATACAAACAAAACCAAATATATGGTAATTTCGAAGCAAAACTACATCCATGTAGGCACAAGACTTTATGCGAACAACATAGCATTGGAAAGAGCAGAAAAGCTAACATGCTTAATAAATGGCCAATGGGATCATGGCAGGGAAATAATACAAAGAATAGAGAAAGCAAGAACATATAACAATATTCTTAAAAATGCGGGATGCATTCTCCACTAATAAGTTGAGTCTGTCACTGCGTATGCGAATGGTCAAGTGCTATATATACTCGGTATTGTTATATGGGGTAGAAACATGAACACTCTCAGAAAATACCATTAAAATAATCGAATTCTAAAAATTAGCTGGGTAGATCATGTCACCAACAATGAAGTCTTACGTAGAATGGGAGTGAACTGAGAATTAATGAAAACCATTAAAATAAGGAAACTCACATATTTGGGACATATTATGCGCAACGACAAATACAGCATACCTCAACTAATTATACAAGGGAAGATAAACAGTAAAAGAGGACAGGGGGAAGAAGAACATTATGGCTGAAGAACCTACGCCAGTGGTACGGAAAAACATCCAATGAACTTTTTAGAGAGGCAGTAAACTCATTCACGATCGCTATGATGATTGTCAACATTCGCTGAGCGGATAAGGTATACCAAGAAGGACACCTTGACGGAAATATGATTCACAAATATCAATAAAATGTACAGTGTGGTTAGAAAGTTATGAACTATCTGCAGTTAACGTAGGTCACTTACGCAATGAAACACCCTGTATATATATATATATATAATATATATATATATATATATATATATATATATATATATATATGTATGATATATATACATATATACAGGTATAGAAAAACATTATTGCGGGTCTAACTCATAATAAGTTAGAAAGAAACCCAATAAGCGTTACATGAGTGTGGAGAACGTAAATTTACCGATGTTGCCACTTGTACATATTTGCATGTAGGCACAAAATATGAACACCTTCAATCTAGCTTCAACATTTCTAAAGAAACCAAAGCAATTAAGATGATGTTGAAAAGTCGCGTGTTGTTTGAAACTATTAAGTAAATACTTTACACTTAAACATTAAATGATAATACCTCAAACATCGTAGTTTATGACATGGCTCGTTTACTACTCGTAAGAAGAACCAAGAAGAAACTTACGAGAGCTACAAACAAGAACATTAACATTTACATTGATAGTATAACCTAAGTTTAAGGTTTAACTTTAGCATTATAATTCTTACTGAAAAAACAGCTATTTTTGAAAATGAATAGAATCCACTTTTTAAAACTCTACTTTATAAGATTTCGAAAAGACCTCCACCTTGCACAAGGCAGTAACCCAATCTGTGATAAAATTCAGTTCAGGAGGTTCTAACATTTCTTGGGTGATGCTGTTTAGACTATTATAGTAAATACTTCACCTTAAACATTAAATGATAATACCTCAAATATCGAAGTTTATTGTAATTGCGAACTTATGACATGGTTCGTTTACTACTCGTAAGAAGAACCAAGAAGAAACTTACGAAGCTACAAACAAGAACATTAACATTTACATGGATAGCATGACCTAAGTTTAAGGTTTAACTTTAGCATTATAATTTTATTGAAAAAACAGCTATTTTTGAAAATGAATAGAATCCACTTTTTCAAAACTCTACTTTATAAGATTTCGAAAAGACCTCCACCTTGCATCAAGGCAGTAACCCAATCTGAGATAAAATTCAGTTCGGTGTTTTATAACATTTCTTGGGTGATGCTGTTTGAACTATTAAGTAAATACTTCACACTTAAACATTAAATGATAATACCTCAAATATCGAAGTTTATTGTAATTGCGAACTTATGACATGGTTCGTTTACTACTCGTAAGAAGAACCAAGAAGAAACTTACGAGAGCTACAAACAAGAACATTAACATTTACATGGATAGCATGACCTAAGTTTAAGGTTTAACTTTAGCATTATAATTCTTATTGAAAAACAGCTATTTTTGAAAATGAATAGAATCCACTTTTTCAAAACTCTACTTTATAAGATTTCGAAAAGACCTCCACCTTGCACAACGCAGTAACCCAATCTGTGATTTTGACACAAAGTTCGTCCAAATTGTTAGCACTTTCCTGCCTGTGCCCATAAATTTGCTGGGATACGTATTCCCAAACAAAAAAGTCGTTCGGTGCGATATCAGGTGAGCGAGGAGGATATTTAATAGTTCCTTTTCCTCTAATAATACGGTTAGGGAAAGTAGTTTCCAAAAACTGTTGAACTCTTGTCGCAGTATGAGCAGGATAGCCATCTTCTTGATACCAAATGTCATCAAAATTTATATTGAGGCGTTGAACAGCTGGAACTATCTGGTTTCTCAACAGTTCTAAATATTTGTCCGCATTCAAGCTTCCGTTGATAAAAGTGGACCAATTATGGAATTGTCTAAAATTGCTGCCACACATTAACTTTTTGGGGGTATTGTGTCGGGTAAGGAATACTAATGTGTTTGTTTTCCCGAGAGTAACCAACAGCGACAGACGGATTGTGATGGCCATGTAAGTTAAAAGAACACTTGTCGGTAAACAAAATATTTTCAATAAATCTTTCGTTTTCATTAGCCCGATTCATCATATCTTCACAAAATTCCATACGCTTTTGATAATCTTCTTGTGTAGTTTGCAACTTATAGCAACAATATTTATTCTTTTCAAGATATTGCAAATTGTTCTTGGTGCAATATTAATTCCTTCAGCAATTTTTGTACTATTGCACAGGAAATTAGTTTCTGTTAAACTACACACTGCAATTTCTTGGAGTTCGCGCTCTTCGTTTAAGTTACGACCAGGATGCTTACCATCATTACCATCAACGCTACTGCATTTTCTACAATTATTTAAACATCCACATCTTTCAAATTTACAAGCAGTGCGCATAATCGTACTTTCTGATGGAAATGGCCTGTTTTCAAAGGAATAAGCAAACCTGCCCATTATTTCTTGTTCAGTGCTACCTGAATAATACCACTTAATAATCTGTATTTTTCTTCAGTGGAATACATGAGTCGGACTTGCAAAACACTGATTTTCAATTCTCGTTGACAGTAGCAGTTAAATGTGTCATTGATACTATCCAACTCAAAAGACGCATGTATGGCATAGCGCTTTTATTTTGTTGTGTATTCTATCTCACTTAGCACGTAAACTGATTGTACTGTCTTTGTTTTACTTATTATAAGTCAGACCCGCGATAATATTTTTCCATACCTGTATGTATATATATATATATATATATATATATATATATATATATATATATATATATATACACGTTCCCTTAATTTTCCATGTGTTGATCGGCGTTCTATTTCTGTTCTCCTCGAAATTCTCCTTATCTCCACGATGTTTCAGCAAAATCACATTTGCAATCTTCAGGTTGATAATTGTCTGCTTGTGTTTCTCGATACTGGTATTGATCATAGATTTTTTCTATTGCTATAGCCTCTCTCTCGGTACTAGCCAAAGATTTGGTGTTGTCAAAGTTGATTTTGTGTCCAGTATTTCTTATGTTGTGTAAGCTAAAAATTTCCTCGTTTTCTTAATTAATTATAGTTTAGACAGAATGGCCGTAAGTTGTCCTAATTAAATGTCACCAGTGAATGATAATTGCCGGTTACCTTGGCAGCGAAAAAACCAATCTCTACATTTGTCAAATTTGAAACTAACAGTCACAGTATTAAGACAACATGTGTGTTTTGCTTTTAAAATTGTAGTTTGCATATTTAGTCAACATGTAATTATTCTATTTTAGAACTATAGTCTTACCACGGGCATAACAATAGATTATGGCTCTCGGGAATTTAAAAGCCGTTCTTTGCCGGGCATTCAAAATTTACTCGTGCAATAGTCTCCTAGTTATGCCCTTAATACATAAATTACTATTATACACATTCTTGCAATATCGCCTAACAACGTTTGCTAATACTTTTATTGCGCTACACTTAGCATTTTCTGAATTAGAATTACTACTTCAAGCAGCAAATGTAAGACCAGAATTACTGACAAAGAAGTCGTAAGGAGATATAGGTACAGCCCAACCATTTAACTGTATCAAGCAGTTAAATTACCGTTGTTTCTAGAATGTTGTTGAAAAATTGAGGGTAAAGGGTTTTAAAATAAACGTCCTGTATATTTTATTGTACTTTCTTTGTAGTCGACTACAATGAACACTCGCTATATTTAGTTTTCGATGTTTATTGTTATAGTAACTACTAATCCAAAGCACATCTCTTTATTGCCCTTGATACATGGGTTGCTCAGGTAATTCCCAAAATCAGTGCTAACTAGAGTAGTATAGCTATGTCGGTTTCGGGCCACTTTACAGTGTTACCATTGTTAAAGGTCATACAAGGTCATGAAAGGTCATGCGGCGTTGTCAGATTTAGCGTTGTTGTCCGTTCATCGACCTTTTTCAAGGTAAAAGTTTATTGATCTTTTCAAGGTCACGCGGTATCAAGGTCTCGGTTCTCGTCCTAGCAAGAAAAGGGATGGGTTCGTTTCGGTAGCTAGTTTTGGCTGAACACTGTTCACACTCAAGTATAAGCATAGAATGGTTTAAACGTATATTTTCCTATTATTTTATAATGCTAAATATGTGAACTTAAATTACTAATAACGAAAAATAAAAATAAAATATGTACAATAAATAAAGCAGGGAATTCTTTCCCAGGACGCCCCGGTCTGGACGGACGGCCCTGGACAGCAGGTGGTCGGCTACTGGAGACGTTTCTGTGTGAATGGAATTAATATTACCTTCATCTGTTTATCAGGCACTCGTATTATAACAACAAATCCTAACAAAGATGACTTTAAAATTATTTAAAAACTCTTACGCCGGCCCTGTAAACAGTGGCAACTAGGAAGTTTACCTACAGTACTAACGGGACCGCACAATTACGTAACTTGGTATCGAGGCAACGTTCGCGTTTGCGTCTGTGAGAAGGTCAGTTTCGAAAAACTAATACTTTAAAGTACCATTGGTGCGCATGACTATTTTCACATATGATTTTGCCTTCAGACCGAATAAACGTATTCCTTTGCCTGGAATTTCTATTAAATGAATTTTATATTTGTACGATATAAAAGTGTAGCTGTTACTGTTTGTGATGATTTAAATAAGCAAACTACAGGCGTGCCGGGTTCTGGTTGTTTAATTAATGAAGTATTTTCTCTAATCATTAGGTAATAATAAATTTAATATTTAAATTGTACGACAGGAAAATATTTTCTGCATTAATTCGGTTTCGCGTTTGATACGTAAACTTTTCTATTCGCCCGAGATTTATGCTAATTGTTTAAAAGGAAAGTAGCCAAGATTACTATTTCCACGAGATTTTACCACTGCGGTACCGGAGGTAAACAATTATTTCAATTGTTTGGAATGAAATAAAACAATGTTTATTACTTACGCGATTATCCTCCGTATTAAAATGAAAGAATTTATACTTTCGGGAACGAATTAGTTTGTTGTTTTCAGGTGCGGGAAAACCAACTCGCTGTACAGGTACGGTCTGCTTACCGGACTTCTCTTAAGAACTGTTAGGACAACTAACATTACATCTAACAAATTGTAATCGGTTAGCGAGACATTTAGTCACGTTTGATGCAATTAATTATGTGAACGCGCAACGGTCTCTTCTTTATATACCTGGAAGATCACTCATTAAGCTGCCTCTGACATTAATGTTATCTATAGGTTGAAGGCACCTCTCGTTATTATTTATTTATTTTGCCTTGTGGTAGGCGTGTGGGTGTTAGTACATGTAATATATGTTTGATGAAGGACCATTTATAATAATCTGGGGCTAACTCGTTATATAAATGGGTCCTCCGTGAGTTGGTAGAATTAAGGCGACGACCTTTCTTCCCAACAGAGTAAGTTAAAGATGACTAAGGGCGTCAAATCCCGGCGTAACACCATCCTTTCTGCGTATTGTGTAATATTCTGCAAAAAAACTTGTGCTTTCAACCTTAGTGTACATCAATCAGCAGCTGGGTTATATGGAGATGATTTTCAGGTGACGGCGGTGAAGTATCTCGACAAAAGATGCACGACAGCAAAAGATGAATATTCTGACAAACGCGGCGGTCTACAGATCGGTGGAACTAATAACGCAATTAAGAGCGTCAGGCACACTGTCAGGCTTTTGAATTCTTCGGTAGCGCGTCGCAGTCAGGCTTCTGGTGAGGATTCAGGACGCTTTTTATTCGGTAGGCGTCGGCGGAATGGATCGACGCGCAGGTGGCGTCGGCGGAACGGATCTACGAGCAGGATTGGCTGAAAGTCGAGAGGGGACTCTGACGTAGAAAAACTTTCGACGTTTTTTTAAATTAACGTCGGAAGGGGGTATAAAATTCATTATTTGTGGATTTCTGTGAAATTAGATTAAGACAAATAATTAATGATAGGAAAATTTTTGTAAAGGACGCTGACTCTTTACAACCTTCTGACCTGTGATCTTGAAAGTAGGTCAAGTAGTTCTTGTATTGAGTCAAGCTCTTCACAGGTCAAGATGAATAAGTATTTGACAAGTTGAAACTTGTTCAAGTCAAAGACATATTTTTCTTAAGGTCAAGGTCGAACTTTGGTGGGAAATTTAACAATCTAAAAGTAGCATTTTTATGGTCATCACACACATTACAATTTTTAGAAATCTAAAAAAGTACAATTTTCAAGGTGACATGCAGGGGTGTCATATTACAATTCTTAGAAATCAGTTTATGGAAACAAGAAGAAGAACGGCAGGTCATTGTTATCTATGCTAAAAAGTAGACCAAGGTCGTTTAGTATATTACAATTCTTAGAAATCTAAAAATAGAGTGCTCAATCCGAAAGATTAATAACCTGCAGGGTAATCATATTACATTTCTTAGAAATATAAAAATATAATCAGTTTATGGAAACAAGAAGGTTGTTGTCTATGCTAAAAGTAGAGCAAGGTCAAATGGATATTAAATTGAGTCAAGGTAAAATAGTTTTCTAAACTAAAAGTAGGTCAAGGTGAGTATTTGACAGGTTGAAACTTATTCAAGTCAAGGACACAGTATTTTATATAAACGGCAGTGAGGTGTGTTGAGTGCAGTCAGTCAGTTAGTAACTTGTAATTATTTAACATGGAATTATCAGGGTTAAACTAAAGCACATATTGCAAACCCTTTAAAAATGTGTGCGACCTCGAGATATCTAAAAAGCATAAAGTGATTAATATGTCAGTAATTAATACTAAGTATGGTGAACGTGTATTGATGGAAACAGCTGATTTTAAATGTGTATTGCCTCAACGCTTTTATGAGTATTTCAAACAAGAAGAAACACGAATTGAAGAATTTCAAACGTTAGTAAACATGAAGGATGTGTTCATACGAAGTTTGGGTGCATTCGGGAAAACAACATACATAACATTTTGTTTTTACTAGTCATGCAACAACCCCACCATATGTAAATTACGCATGAATCATTTCTTAAACATGATAGTTATTCTTCTAACACTGACTGGCCATAAATTTCAACATACGGAAGAAGTGTATAAACAAGCAGCTAATGAATACCTAATCGATTGTGTTTGTTATCATCTATCCAATGATACTCATGATGCAAAACATGTAGAAATTGGATACAGTACACACCTCAACCGCGCACCAGTATTACGTATGGGGTGTGGCAACCGTGATCAAAGTAAATAAATATATAATATATAATAAATTATTAGACACGAAGGAATGGAATGAACTTCTAAGATGGCATTGATATGTGGAATTACAAGAAATTGAAAACAAAATTTATTGTCAAATGTAAACGAAGAAGAAGTATAATCTATGATCAACATTATGAATCTCTATCTAGCAATCTTGGTATTTATTACAATTGGGAATTGATTAAAGGATATGACAGAATTTTGAAAACTGTTATGATATAAAACTGCAACTGCTGTTCTTGTACATTCAATGATCATAATGTAGAAGAACTATTCAATTTAAAGGATATAATAAGTTATAGATTGGAATTTATTGAATCTTACAATTTGATGTGTTTATATGAAAAATTCGTGAGAAAGGGTACTATGGTAGTGATGATGAAATTATAAAGAAATTAAAGATAACACTGTATTGTTTATAGAAATATTGTATTATTGTCCTGCTTATCTAATGTATAGCATTTACTAAATAAAGAAATATTACTAACTGTTATTTGTTTTGATTTGTTTTATATATGTAATGAGTAAAGTTTTGTAATGAGTGAAATGTAAATTTAAGGAAAGGCCCTTTAAAAAATAAACAACCAAATTCACCATGTTTTATATTTATATACTATTATTAATAATGAGTAAAGTTTTGTAATGAAAAAACAAAATCTTGTAATTATGAAATGCATTGTAAATATATTAATGTATTGTAAGTGTACAGTCAAAGAAATGTTATGTAAGGATAATCATTTGTGTAAAATGAGTTACATGAAATGCATGGTGTTCATATGCACTGTATGTGTACGTTTATGAAATAACGAATAAATGTGAAAAGACATACATGCTAAGAACTAAAAAGAGATGCAACAGAAGTTGACGAGGACGTGCTCCGATACAGGGCTAGGGTGGGGCAGTGGGGAGGAATAAGTATATATAAGTATAAGTCCTAGTTATGACGATTTCCTGAATTTTTAAATTTTCCGCTACTTCTCAGTAAAACAGATTTTTAAACACTATTGTTTTATAAGTGGCACTTTATCTCTTTCATTATTAATTTATCAAAAATATAAAAAATGGTCCTAAATTGACCTATTAAATTTATGAAAACGATAAACAGCACTTAATACAACTTTTTGTACTTACGTAAGCTTACAAGAAAAATTTTAATTTTCAACGAGACAAAAATTATACATGTATAGTTTAATATAAAAATTTTAACATAAATGAAATAATTTAGCTTGAACGGAAACGAATATGTGAGTCAGCGGTGTAATAATTGTAACACATATCATAATTATGAGTGTTTTTTCAATCTTATAAAACATTATATTTTACAATTTTTACTCCTTCGGTAAAAATAAACTTTGACTAAAAATTTGAAATTTATGCGTTAATAAAATTACTCCTTTTTGTTTTTAGATTAATGTACTAAATGCAACATGCATTTTAATTTATTAATTTGGCGCGCGTTCAAGCTGTCGAATACTTACCACTCACACAACGACTATCTGCTTCACTCGCCACTGACTATTTCTTGTCTCACTCGAATGCAACTATTCTACAATCGTTTTCTTGACGTCTTAGGTTAATTTATAAGAAACACAACTTACTGAACCATTCAAAATTTTAATTTGACTAGGACACTCAAATTTTCAATTTTAACGAGAATCTTATAAAACAGTATACTATATTATATTTTGCAAGTTTTTTGACTCTTTGTTAAAAATAAACTTTGCAAAAAATATATGTGTATAAAATCACTTCTTTTTGTTTTTAGATTAATGTACTAAATGCAACATGCAGAAATTATTTTAATTTATTATTTTGGTGCGCGCTCAAGCTGCTTTACACTGACTAATTTTTTCTTTAATATCATCTCCTTATTATCGATTGTAGCAAAACGGGTTCACTGAACAGGTACCAGTTTACCCTAAACAGATAGCTGTTAATAACTAAACTACTGAAAGCATTAAGGTATTTTATATTTATTAAACGTTTGTAGCAAAACGGGTTCACTGAACAGGTACCAGTTTACTTTGAACAGATAGTTATTTACACTACATAGATAGCTGTTAATACCTAAACGGGTCAGTAACTACTAAACTACTGAACGCTGTTTAAGCTATTACATATTGATCAAACCTTTTCCTATAGCGGCCATTATTAACTTCAGCATCCTTGTTTATGACCATGAAACCAAACTGATCTATCCAGCACTTTGAACACATGTCCCGAAACAATTTCATGCTTATGGTGGGACTTACATGATCCTCATACACATGTTTTAGGTTTAATTCATCCTCTTCAAATAATATAATTAGATTCTCATTATCACCAAGTAATTGCTTCGAAATTTTACTGTAAATTTGACCTAAATAGAAACAGTCAATATCGTTATGCCAACCCATGGAAAAATATGCTCTTAGTTATGTTTTCACAAACGACATCATCGAAAGTAAAAATAGAGTTTGATTTTGCACAATTAGGTTCAATCACATCTTGATTATCACTTAAGTAAGTAACCTATATCCTTCATTGGAAGTAAGATTTCCTGTAAAAGTTTTACTTGTTTTGATTCAATGACTTAGAGTTACGTAACAGTTTAAATTTCAAACCATTTTCTCAATAATCAGACTGATCATTGTGGTTTGTTTTACCACAGTTTGAGGGCCCATCGTATACTATTAGGAAGTAAAACGCCATGTTTGAGTATAACTTTCATAAAGTCATGATTTTGAATTGGAAGTTTTTGTTTCTTAGCAACTACTTTCTTCGTTAGTGATGAAATAAAACTAAACGAATAATTACATTATTTATATACTAGACATACTAAACATGAAGGATGTGTTCATACGAAGTTTGGGTGCAGTTGGGAAAACAAAAACATTACATTTTGTTTTTAATAGTCGTGCGAAAACCCCACCATATGTAAATTACGCATGAATCATTTCTTAAACATGAAGTTATTCTTCTAACACTGACTGGCCATGATTTCAACATACGGAAGAAGTGTATAAACAAGCAGCTAATGAATACTTAATCGATTGTGTTTGTTATAATCTATCAATGATACTCATGATGTAAAACGTGTAGAAATCGGATACAGTATACACCTCAACCGTGCACCAGTAGTACGTATGTGTGGCAACTGTGATAAAAGTAATAATGTGGTATTAGACACGAAGGAATGGAATGAACTTCTAAGATGGCATTCATATGTAGAATTACAAGAAATTGAAAATAAAATTTATTGTCAAATGTAAACGAAGAAGAAGATATAATCTATGATCAACATTATGAATCTCTATCTAGCAATCTTGGTATTTATTACAATTGGGAATTGATTAAAGGATATGACAGAATTTTGAAAACTGTTATGATATAAAACTGCAACTGCTGTTCTTGTACATTCAATGATCATAATGTAGAAGAACTATTCAATTTAAAGGATATAATAAGTTATAGATTGGAATTTATTGAATCTTACAATTTGATGTGTTTATATGAAAAATTCGTGAGAAAGGGTACTATGGTAGTGATGATAACATTTATAAAGACATTAAAGATAACACTGTATTGTTTATAGAAATATTGTATTATTCTCCTGCTTATCTAATGTATAGCATTTACTAAATAAAGAAATATTACTAACTGTTATTTGTTTTGATTTGTTTTATATATGTAATGAGTAAAGTTTTGTAATGAGTGAAATGTAAATTTAAGGAAAGGCCCTTTAAAAAATAAACAACCAAATTCACCATGTTTTATATTTATATATGTAATAACAATAAGTAAACTTTGTAATGAAAACACAAAAGCTTGTAATTATGTAATGCATTGTAAATATATTGATGTATTGTGAGTGTACAGTTAAAGAAATGTTATGTAAGGATAAGCATTTGTGTAAAATGAGTTGCATGAAATGCATGGTGTTCATATGCACTGTATGTGTACGTTTATGAAATAACGAATAAATGTGAAAAGACATACATGCTAAGAACTAAAAAGAGATGCAACAGAAGTTGACGAGGACGTGCTCCGATACAGGGCTAGGGTGGGGCAGTGGGGAGGAATAAGTATATATAAGTATAAGTCCTAGTTATGACGATTTCCTGAATTTTTAAATTTTCCGCTACTTCCCAGTAAAACAGATTTTTAAACACTATTGCATTTTATAAGTGGCACTTTATCTCTTTCATTATTAATTTATCAAAAAATATATAAAATGGTCCTAAAATTGACCTATTAAATTTTTGAAAACGATAAACAGTGCTTAAAACAACTTTTTTGTACTTACGTAAGCTTATAAGAAAAATTTTCAATTTTCAACGAAACAAAAATTATACATGTATAGTTTAATATAAAAACTTCAAGATAAATGAAAATAATTTAGCTTGAACGGAGACGAATATGTGAGTCAGCGGTGTAATAATTGTAACACATATCATAATTATGAGTGTTTTTCAATCTTATAAAACATTATATTTTACAATTTTTACTCCTTCGGTAAAAATAAACTTTGCCTAAAAAATTTCAAATTTATGCGTTAATAACAATTACTCCTTTTTGTTTTTAGATTAATGTACTAAATACAACATGCATACATTATTTTAATTTATTATTTTGGCGCGCGTTCAAGCTGTCGAATACTTTCTCACTCACACAACGACTATCTGCCTCACTCGCACACTGACTATTTCTTGTCTCACACGAATGCAACTATTCTACAATCGTTTTCTTGACGTCTTAGGTTAATTTATAAGAAAGACAACTTACTGAACCATTCAAAATTTTAATTTGACTAGGACACTCAAATTTTCAGTTTTTAACGAGAATCTTATAAAACAGTATACTATATTATATTTAACAAGTTTTTTGACTTCTTTCTTAAAAAATAAACTTTGCCAAAAAATGTATGTGTTAATAAAATCACTTCTTTTTGTTTTTAGATTAATGTAGTAAATGCAACATGCAGAAATTATTTTAATTTATTATTTTGGCGCGCGCTCAAGCTGCTTCACTCGCACACTGACTAATTTTTTTCTTTAATATCATCTCTTTATTATCCATTGTAGCAAAACGGGTTCACTGAACAGGTACCAGTTTACCCTGAACAGATAGCTGCTAATAACTGAACGGGGTCAGTAACCACTAAACTACTGAAAGCATTAAGGTATTATATATTCATTAAACGTTTGTAGCAAAACGGGTTCACTGAACAGATAGCTGTTTACACCAAACAGATAGCTGTTTACACTAAACAGATAGCTGTTTACACTAAACAGATAGCTGTTTACACCAAACAGATAGCTGTTTACACTAAACAGATAGCTGTTAATATCTAAACGGGTCAGTAACTACTAAACTACTGAACGCAGTTTAAGGTATTATGTATTAACCAAACCTTTTCCTATAGCGACTATTATTAACTTCAGCATTCTTGTTTATGACCATGAAACCAAACTGATCTACCCAGCACTTTGAACATATGTCCCGAAACAATTTCATGCTTATGGTGGGACTTACATGATCCTCATACACATGTTTTAGGTTTAGAAAGTAGTGATATGCAGGTATGTATTGGTTAGCATTGAAGTTCAAATACATTGCTTGATAGGGATAATACTCAGAATTCAGATTTACTTGAAGGTTTTTAATGTTACTGTGATCAAAATTTCCTGCCCTTACTGACTTTGTGTTACTTTTACCTTGTTGAATGCAACAATTATCCAACGTGGTTTTTCCAGTTTCATTGACGTTTTTATTGGCCATATGTCTGAGGTTGCTTGTTTGAAAGCAGGTAGTTCATATAACTCCCATTGACGAAATGGAACAGTAATAATATTTAAGGTTATTGCTGCATCAACTTCACCACAGTAGCAGTTTGTATCGCTTCTAGATCGAATTTAAATCAACCCTTGACGCATATTCACGATTACTTGACGATAATCTTCCATTATTCAAAATATGTGGTTCAATCGTATACATACTTTAAAAGATTTTTTTCCATTTTGCTCATCGAATTCTACTTGTAATGGTTCTTCATTCTTTGGTGACCACCCCAAATGGCTTAGTGTTTCGCTGTTGCTTGCCGTATAAGAAATATATCCCTTCAGTGTAGATGTTATGCCTGGATTTCTACAAACTTACCACCTAGCTTATAACGATATTCTTCGAAAGGAAAGTTGGGGAAATGATTGGTTAAGTTGCATGATTTTCTTTCTTCTTCTTTTTTGAGCTCAAGCTTACCTTCTATGTACAGAAAGCTATCGTAGGTAGCCGTAACTAGATGTTGACTTTGAATTAAGATGCGTATTTCTTCAGAAGGTTCATATTTAGATGATCCATACGGAAGATAACTGTGAATTTTTGATTTAATTATGGTATCATCAAAATGTACGTTTTGAAAGACGTTTAATGATTCGGCCATTGTCGGTGAGAACTTTTAAACCAATTGACGTAATAAAGGTTGATGACTTAATACATAGGGATGATGTCTTTTATATGAATTTTGAAAGATGGAATTGGCCTTGATTAATTCTCAGACCCATGTTCTTTTAGTTCTGCGTACTGTGATGTTCACTTCAAGTCAATTAATTCTTGATTATTATGTTATATTACTAATTATGTCGGTATTTACTTCTGAATATTGAGTGTTGCTAGGAGTTTTATCTAAACGATAACCTGGTGGAACTGAAACGTCAGTCTCATATAATACTTTTGCAGGTTTCCCGTTTCTACAATATATTTTTATAATGTTGCACTCTACGTGTCGATTAGTCTGTTTAAGTGTTTGGATGTCTAACGCAGATATATGTAAAATATTTGGTTCTATTATTTTAGGCTCAAACCCTAGCATGCGACCAATGCTATTTTCTTTAGTAAAATCGATCTCAAATGAACTGTTTATCTTACATTTAAGTGTATTGTTGTTTGCTAAACTTTTCTGTGGGTATCTTAGATTTTAGATAATCGCTAATTTCATCTAACTCATATGCACCGTGTGGAATATTAATAACTTGCAAATGAAATAGATTTGTTCTAAAATAAAATCTATCGTTGCCTGTATAAATGTTTCTAATGCTGTTGCAGCGGTAAAACCCAACCAATCCAATAACGTAGCTATGTTACCAACACCTTCTAAACTGAATGTTATAGACATAACTGAGAAAAATTTGAGCCTGTATCGATAATTTATATAAAAATTGGAAGCATAGGTGTCCGCAAATAATATATTAAATTCTTGATCTTAGTTGTAATTATAATAAATTTTACATCCCTGAAAGTAGTTAATCACTTCGATTGGTGGTTGAAGATTACCGAAACTATCATAATACCATATCTTTTTACCCCGCTTTTTGCAGCAAACCCAATGCGTACCTGATCCGCTTTGGCTCTCTAAGTTAATAATTCCGGATTCATTTTTCCATGGTAATTTAGGTATACTATCTCTCATAAAGATATCCCCAAAGTAGGGTACATTTTTGGTGTATCTCTTTAAATCAATATCGGTTAACGGTATTTCGGGTAATCTCTTCAGTTTTTTGCAAAAGGTTTTAAGTATAACGCCACCACCAGGTTTGTATGGTTTTAGATAAGCGTGCCACCTTTCTTATTCACGGAGCCTATACCGAACTGTTCCATCATGTGATTATGGCGCGATGTTTTTTCTTGCAATTTTTTGGCATTTTTAGCTTCATTGACTACTTTAGCACCGATAATCTTGCGAATAACGAAATAAGAAATGGTAAATACCCTCCTTGTTTAGGTAAAGGAATTACTCAAGGAAGTTTAATGTTATTCTTTCCTCCTAAACTTTTTACCGCATGTTTTGCCACTGAAAGCACCGACTTCATTGTGTCAGTGAAATTTCCGTTAGATTTAACTTTTTATCTATTGTTTTTCGTAAATTCAATAAATTTCCACCATTTCATAACGATTTCTTCTTCTCATTGGATCGACTTTTGCACTCCACTCCTAATTTTCTCTTTGCTTTCTTGGTGGAACCGCCTGCTAAAACTGCATTTTGTTCACCTTACGTTGCATCTGATGATTTAAAGCATTCCCAAGATTTTTCTAAATCTCGGTAATCTTTGTAACTGATCTCATGAAGTTTGCACTGAGCATCTAATTGATTAATAGCGGGGTCACCGCGTGCGAGTTGTTTCTGTAAATTTGTATCAGGATCACAGTACTGGTAGCCAGGTAAATGCAATTCAATCGGCAGCTTATCGATTAAAGTATTCACTAAACCACCTGCACTTTTTCGCTTCTGAGATAACATTGTTTACGTAGGTGAACAAAGTAAGGTATTTATTTATTTATTTAGTAAATGCTATACATTAGATAAGCAGGACGATAATACAATATTTCCATTAAGCATACTGTATTGTGTGAATTACTACTCTACTTAGCATTTATAACATCTTCAATGTCTTTATAAATGCTATCATCACTACCATAGAATTTTTTCTCTAGAAAATGACGGTAATCAACAACTTATTGTGTGAACTTTTCATAGAAACACACCAAATTGTAAGATTCAAGAAATTCCAATCTATAACATTATAACCTCTAAATTGAATAGTTCTTCTACATTATGAGCATTGAATGTGCAAGAACAGCAGTTGTAGTTTTCTATCATAACAGTGTTCAAAATTCTGTCATATCCTTTATTCAATTCCCAATTGTAATAAACACCAAGATTGTTAGATAGAGCAAGCATTGGGATCGGAAAAATTGGAATTCTACATATGAATGCCATCTTAGAAGCTCATTCCATCTTAGAAGCTCATTCCATTCCTTCATATCTAATACGACATTATTACTTTGATCACAGTTGCCACACCCCATACGCACTACTGCTGCAAGGTACTGTATCCAATTTCTACATGTTTTGCATCATGAGTATCATTCGATAGATTATAATAAACACAATCGTTTAAGTATTCATTAGCTGCTTGTTTATACACTTCTTCCTTATGTTAAAATGGTGGCCAGTCGGTGTTACTCTCTCTACACTCCTTTGACAGCACCAACAGCACAATGTTAAATTATTATTAGTCATGTTGTTACTGCAACTATGTGGGGTATCCATATATAATAATCCATATATAATAATTCATGCGTAATTTACATATGGTGGGGTTGTAGCACGACTATTAAAAACAAAATTTTATATTTGTTGTTTTCCCGACTGCGCCCCAACTACGTATTAACACATTCTTCATGGTTACAAACATTTGAAATTCTTCAATTCGAGTTTCTTCTTGTTTGAAATACTCATAAAAGCGCTGAGGTAATATACATTTAAAATCAGCTGTTTCCATCAACACACGTTCACCATACTTAGTATTAACTACTGACACATTAATCACTTTATGCTTTTTAGATATCTCGAGGCCACACACATTTTTAAAAGGTTTCCAATAGGTACTTTGGTTTAACTCTGCTAATTCCATGCTAAATAATTACAAGTTGCTAACTGACTAACTGATCTCAAGGCACCTCACTGCGGTTTATATAAGAACAATAAGTTTTAACTTGTCAATTACTCACATTGATTTACTTTTAGCTTAGAAAACTATTCGACCTTGACTTGAACAAGTTTCAACTTGTCAAATACCTACTCACCTTGACCTACGAAGAGCTTGACTCAATACAAGAACCACTTCACCTACTTTCACTAACAGAGGTCAGAAAGTCAATGAACTTTGAGAATTGCGTGACCTTGAAACCGCGTGACCTTGAAAAGAGAAATGAACTTTTATTTGAAAAATTTGGAACAATGAAACTGTGGCAGGATCTGTAACAACCAAAATATACCCACGTACCGCATAAAATTTTAAAAAAATTAAAAAACACCGAACTCGTTTCGATAGCAACGTCATCATCATCAGCGGTCGACCGCTGAGGATGATAATGTAGATATCGAAACGCGTTCGGTGTTTTTTAATTTTGTGTGGTAGGTGACAATCTGAAAACGCCGCATGACCTTGAGACATGGCAACACTGTAAAGTGGCGACTTAGGACTAACAAATGATTTTAATACAATGCACAGTTCCAAATTAACAACAATTACGTAAACGTCGTAGAATTGCTACACCATGTTTTTCCAAGTTGTAACAATCTAATTTCACTCTAAAACGTCAAAAGACGTGAATTTAGTCATTCAGTTAAATATTGCTATTAGCTTTAATGATAATATGTATAATCAAAAGTAGTTTACCTTGTTTTGCTTTGGCTGTGAGGGCCGGTAACACAGAGTAGAATTAAGTCAGGATTATTTTGATCTCGGGATTAACGAATAAAAATGACTTTGGTTTCTTAGGTAAAAAATTCAAATTGCAAAATCATTTCGAATGTGTAGAAGGGCGGAACTTAAGCTATTTTGGTCATCGAAAGTATTCACTTTTTGATACATTATTGTAACACCCGTGATATGAAGTTTAATCTGCATGCAAACAACACCCTGCACATACAAGCTGACATTTTGTTTCTATCAGAAACAAAAGTTTCATTTGGAAACTCCGACCCACCCTACTTGCGATTGAAGTGAAGGTTAAGTTAAGTTAAGTTAAGTTATATTTTCAAAACCCAAAAGTCTTGTACCAAATCCTAGTTAAATAGGACTTTTACTGCAATAACCTTAAAAAATAAATCTTGCGCCAAACGGAAATCTAATGAATCAATCAAGAGTATTCCAGAGTACTGTGATGCTAGAAATACCTGAAAAAGCGGTATCATCAAAGCTAAATAGTTGCAACAATAAAAATGTATTAAAAGCTACATGGGTAGTCGTAAATTTTGTATTTAGCTAAATCTATCAGTAAAAATTTAATCAAGCCAATCTCCTTGTGCATTTGCCTACATGAAACTCGTGTCTTTATAGTTCTGGAAAAGATGTCCACTAGTCAAGTTTCCTTCGTACGCTATAAAATCAATTCATTCTCCACACAATATTTCTCCGAAGTAATACCGGTATTACCTATAAGATCTATATCTCCCCTGGAACCTCCCTCATCATGGAAGTTAGCAAATGGTAAGCTTATTCCCAAAAAAAAAACGAGAAAACCTACCGCTCTATCTACCGATCAATCGCCATCACTTCCATTTTCTGTACAGTTCCGGCAAAAAATTAGAAGGGCGTTCTTTTTCGGGGCCAACTATTTTATATTGCGGACTTCTGCAAATTTATCTTAACTTATGCTATGTGTCATTGATAGATGACGCTGGGTAGGCGTGAGCTATCGCGACTATTTATGCTGAACTGTTGTTTGAAGATTTTATTTAGATAGACAACCATAAGTTTCAGGTAAGCCTTTTCACAACCACTACCTGGACGTTCTAACTACCCGATAGTTCGCAACCCAATTTCATATGATCTATGATTCTGTATTAAATCGGTTTTTTCTACATTTTTTCACATGATCAGCTATCTGACATTAACCCTTGCAACGGCCGACATGGTAGCAGCATATAATTTTGTCTATGTTCATACTCCAACAATGACTTCCTTAGGTTTCTTGCTGTACGAAATAAGTCTTGTTTCAATTATTATGCAACCTCTTTTTTTCACTATCGCTAAATCGACTTAAAACGTTTTTCGTTTCCCGAGATTGACTTTTGCGTGTATATGTGCGTATGCGTATATGCGTTTGTCTGTCGTGCGTGTGCGTGGTGTCCGTGTCGTGTCGTGTGCGTGTGCGTGTGCGTGTGCGTGTGCGTGTGCGTGTCGTGTGCGTGTGGTGTGTGTGCTGTGCCGTGTGCTAATGTGTGCGTGCCGTGTCGTGTGCTTTCGTGCGTGTTCGCGTGTGCTTTGTGTCCGTATCCTCTGTCGTTTGCGTGCTGTGCTGTGCGTGCGCGTGGTGCTGTATTGTGTGTTGTGTGTTGTACGTGTACATCTGCTTTGCATATATTATATATGTGTATATATATATATATATATATATATATATATATATATATATATGTGTGTGTGTGTGTGTGTGTGTGTGTGTGTGTGTGTGTGTGTACGTATGGTTACATCTAAGATATCTCATTTTAAACAAGATTTCTTAGTTAAAGTTCTCTGTTCTCTTTATAATCAAAGAAGTACCTACAGAACTTCAACTTCAACCATCAATGTTGTGTTCATATGCGTTTACATGTGCGTTGCTTCGTGTCTTGCTTGTGTCTGTTGTGATGGCTTGTACGTGTACATCTGCGTTTGCGCGCGCGCGTGTGTGTATGTATATTTGTATATATTTATATTCAACTTCAACCATCAATGTTGCGTTCATATGCGTTTACATGTGCGTGTATGAGTCGTTTCTGTTTGTCCGTGCCGTTTGACATTACGTTGCATACGTGCGTGGTGCGTGTGATTTTGTGTGTGTGTTCATGCTCAAGATGACGTGTGCGCTGTGGTGTCGTGTGCTGTGCGTGTCGTGTTCGTTGTTGTGCGTGTGTTGTCAGCATGGCGTTGCGTTAACGTTGTCGTGTGTGCGATTGACTCTGTACATGTGCGTTGCGTGTCGTGTCGTGTGCGTGTGTATGCGTGTGCGTGCGTGTGCGTGCGTGTGCGTGTGCTGTGGTGTGTGTGTGTGTGTGTGTGTCGTGTGTGCGTGTAGTGCATTGCTTGTTACGTGTACATCTGCGTTTGCGCGCTGTGTGTGTGTATTATATATAGTATATATATATATATATATATATATATATATATATATATATATATATATATATTAGTTTTTATAGTTGTGTGTGTGTGTGTGTGTGTGTGTACGTATGGTTACATCTAAGATATCTCATTTTAAACAAGATTTTTTAATTAAAGTTTATAATCAAAGAAGTACCTACAGAACTTCAACCATCAACTTTTACCAAACGGTTTTTTGTAATAATTCAAATTTAGGTAAGTTTTCCCTAGAAAAGTTGTTCATACGAAACTGGGTGTTTGATTTATTTGTTCTGATTATCACTTTAAACGGAATTTTATTAGGAATTATCAAATGGTGTTATACAGAGTGTGCCAGTAATATTATGTAATATTTATTCTTTTTGACAATTAAGAAACAGTCAACCGTAAACTTCTATTTATTTAAAATTGTTTATGGTTTGTTTTGTAAAGAATCCAAGAGATCCTCTATAATGACTTATTTGAGTTCCCAATGTCAAGATCTCCACGCATTATCCCAATGTCTAGGTCGCTTGATTAATTTTTCGAGGTCATCTACAAAATACGCTGAAGTCAAATTCGTCATCTTGGATTTTGTGAAGATGTTTTACTCATGAAACAAAGTACTATTGTTTCAAAGGTAAGCAAATAAAATAAAAACAAGAAGTGGAAAGTAATACGCCCTAAAACCACATTGATTGATTAAACGAACCGGATATTAGATAAAATAAAGCTATCATTTTAATTTAATGTAGTTATTTTTTATCAAACCGATGCGATAGTTAAAAATGTGCACACCAACTATTTGCAGCAGAAAATGATAAATATTGGTTATAGTATATTCTTTACGAATTGTACAAAAATGAGTTTCAATACTATGCAGAAAACCTCTATGTAAATATTCTTGTAGATGGAAAATTACAAGGAGATTGAAAACTCTCAAAACTATCATCTAAATAGAGAGAATTACTCGTCATATGGAGGTGTTATCAAGGGTAACAATGTTCTGAATATACATATAGATTTTGATAAAGAAATTTAATAGATGAAAATAGAGCAAGTGAACCAGTTGACCTTTTAGAAACGACAATTGGAGGGTTTGGCCGTTGGCAATGCCAGCTTTCCATTCTTGTATCTATATTAAAAATACCTATTTCATGGATACAGCTCAGTATAGTGTTTCTGGCACCTCCAACAGAATTTTGGTGTGCTCCACCAAAAAAATTTGCACATGATTCGACTGAAAAGTGGCTAAGCATGATTTCACCGTATCCAAATGTAAGTAATAATTTGTTTAAGGCACTAAATTCCAAATTTTACTCTAGTCTACAGCCCAAAAGCACATATGCTGGATGCCTGATGTATTACACACTCGAAATACTTCTCTTGTGCCTTGTCAGTGGGGTTATGATTACAATGTAACCCAGATTAAATCCAGTATTATAACGGAATGGGACTTAGTCTGTGATCGTAAAATTTTGGTTGATGTTACCCAAACAGTACTAATGTTTGGTGTTTTAATAGGTAATACCGTATTACAAATCCTTTGTCTTAATTTGAATTTTTAGGCATCATTATTTTTGGACCAGCCGCAGATAAATTTGGCCGTAGAAAAATTTTACTAATATCCATCTTTTTGCAAACCATATTTGGAATTGCTTCCACAATATCCCCTTGGTACAGCTTATTTTTAGTACTTAGATTTTTATTAGCAGTTGTTGCAAGCGGTGTTATGGTAACATCATTTGTAATATGTGTTGAAGTGGTGGCAGGGACATGGAGAACTACAGTACCTATACTTCACCAAATACCTTTTGGTTTAGGAAATACACTGATGGCTGTAATGGCTTACTATATTAGAGAGTGGCGTCATCTTCAACTTATTCTGTGCGGAATAAGCGCATTATACATGTGCTATTATTGGTACGTAACATGTTTGATAGAACTAAGTTACATATTTTACCTTGACAGGTTAGTTCCCGAGTCACCGCGTTGGTTATTGGCTGTTGGACAAAAGGAAGAAGCTATACGTATATTGGAAAATGCAGCAGTAATGAATGGTATTGAGAAAAACAGTATTCGAGCGAAAATAAACGAGATGAATTTTATTAGTGATGATTCAATTCAAAACAGAATTAGCTTAACAACAGTGTTTCAAACCTCAGAATTAAAACGCCGTTCTATCTATTTGTGCTTGAAATGGTAGGTTGTTATTTGGAAATTTAACATTTTTAATTTACATTAATAGGTTTATTAATGGTATAGCATTTTATGGATTTTATCAGTACGTTGGCCAACTCACTGATAGTTTGTATCTCAGTGTTGGTTTTACTGGACTAATTTCAATACCAAGTGGTATTGTAGGAGCACTCATTATTAAATGGTGTGGTAGACGAATAAGCATTGCAGCAGCAAATGTACTTACTGCAATATGCCTTTTTGCTATTATGTTAATACCACCTGGAGTTTATTATCGAGATTGGCCAATCATTTTACTGGCGGGAGGTGGAATTTTTGGACTAGCTGTAAGTACTAAATCTTTATAATCAAAATTAATTTGTAATAAAATACTTATCTTTTGGGATTTTTAATGGTGTACTTTAAATTATACAATCTAAACGTTTCGATAACACTTACAGTTATCTTCGTCAGTAGTAATGTTAGTTAAAAATTGTTAAAGATGTAGTAAACAATTTTGTCAAATTTGAAAAATTCAAACATAAACATAAGCCTGCTATTAATATAACAGTTTGAGAAACGTATAAGCCAACTATAAAATTGTAGTAAAGAATAACTAGGTCATTAAAATTAAATATTGTTAAACTGCCTCAAAGATGACAAACCAGAACACTCTCTACGGCGAAAGCTAACAATGAAATTTGCCAGCCAAAAACACATTTAACAAAATTTAATCGAGTTATGATGTAAGTGTAAAGTTGTGAAAAACTTCAATTTTAAAATGATAGAAGCATTCACAAATCCAAACATTACATCAAAAAATAACCCAGTTAAATCTAACAAAGAGATATCTTTATCAATAATTGGAAGTGTTATTAACAATGAAAAGCACAATGCAGAACGTTCTTTGTAATTTTTAATTTCAATTTAATTTCAACTACTTATGTTAAATTATAGTGCTGTGGAAATTTAACATATAATTGATAAAGCATTTGCTTCAAGGTCTAGGAAAACACAGCAAAAACCTAGACATACCAAAAGTTGAAAACAAATTAAAATCAAGGCGTATCATTATGCTCTTTTTAATTATAAGATGCCAAAACCTATTTAAACGGAGATTTTCTTCTTGTCTATTAAAATTATTCGGTGTTTATATATTTCAATAGCTTCACGTTGCAAACGAACATAATAATGGGTTTGTCTTGACAATATTTTCATATTGTCAAATTGAATGTCATGATTTAAATTATTCAGGGCATGGTCAGCCACAGCAGACCTCTCTGGTTGACCCAATCTACAAAATCTCATATGTTCTTTGCGTCTTGTATCAAAGCTACGTTTTGTGGTCCCGATGTATACTTTTCCACATGAACAAGATAACTTATACACTCCGGAAGATGATAAAGGGTTTGACACATCTTTAGGTGATCTTAAATGTTCTTTAATTTTCTTGTAGGTTTAAAAATAGTCCTAATGCCATGTTTGATTAGGATTTTTCAATTCTATTTGTAACATTAGCTATAAAAGGAAGAAAAGCAGTACCAACATTAAGAACTGGTTTTCTTTAAGGTTACGCCTAGAAGGTGTAATAACATTATTAATATCTGTAAGTGAATATCCATTATCTTGTAAGGATTTTCTTAAATATTTATATTCATCATTTAAAATTCAGGGTCACAAATTCGTTTTGCTCGATCTACTAAAGATTTAATTACACTAATTTTTGACGTGGATGGTGGTTGGATAATTTATGAAGGTATCTATCAGTGTGTGTCGGCTTTCTGTAAACCTTAAAAGATAGTGAATTATTATTTTAGATATTAATATGTCAAGAAATGGTAAACTTCCATTAGTTTCTTTTCCATGGTAAACTGAATACTAGGATGTATACCATTTATAAAACCAAAAACTCATGCAGTGCTTCTTCTCCATGTCTCCAAATAACAAATGTGTCATCTACATATCTATACCAAACTGAAGGTTTTTAGGTGTATTTTGTAACGTTAATGTTTCAAATTTTTCCATATAAAATTAGCTAAGATAGAACAATTGTTGGGACCAGAAACTTATCATGAAATACCGAAAGATCCAACAAAAGTTTCTTTTAAAAACTAAAGAGCTGATTAAATTATCATCTATTCCTGAAGAAATAAAGAAGAAACTATCTAACTCTGAAGCTATTTCACCAAAACTATATGGTTTACCAAAATTCATAAACCTAATATTCCTTTAAGGCCTATTGTTAGTGCAATTGGTTCTCCTACATATCACCTTGCAAAACATCTTACATTGTTATTACAACCTCATATAGGAAAAACACCCATTACATTAAAAATTCTGCCGACTTTGTTGAAAAAATGCATAGTTTCAAAATTGAAGAGGGTGATATAATGGTCAGTTTTGATGTTATTTCACTTTTACAAAAGTACCTCTAAAAGAAACTATTGAATACATAGATCATCTTTTCCAAAGGACATAACCATTCTTTTTCAGCACTGTCTTACTACAACTTATTTTCAGTGGAATAATAAATTTTATGAACAGATTGAAGGTGTAGCAATGGGTAGTCCCTTAGTCCTGTTATAGCTAATTTTTATATGGAAAATTTGAAACATTAACGTTACAAAATACACCTAAAAACCTTCAGTTTGGTATAGATATGTAGATGACACATTTGTTATTTGGAGACATGGAGAAGAAGCACTGCATGAGTTTTTGGTTTTTATAAATGGTATACATCCTAGTATTCAGTTTACCATGGAAAAAGAAACTAATGGAAGTTTACCATTTCTTGACATATTAATATCTAAAATAATAATTCACTATCTTTTAAGGTTTACAGAAAGCCGACACACACTGATAGATACCTTCATAAATTATCCAACCACCATCCACGTCAAAAATTAGTGTAATTAAATCTTTAGTAGATCGAGCAAAACGAATTTGTGACCCTGAATTTTAAATGATGAATATAAATATTTAAGAAAATCCTTACAAGATAATGGATATTCACTTACGTTGGCCAACTCACTGATAGTTTGTATCTCAGTGTTGGTTTTACTGGACTAATTTCAATACCAAGTGGTATTGTAGGAGCACTCATTATTAAATGGTGTGGTAGACGAATAAGCATTGCAGCAGCAAATGTACTTACTGCAATATGCCTTTTTGCTATTATGTTAATACCACCTGGAGTTTATTATCGAGATTGGCCAATCATTTTACTGGCGGGAGGTGGAATTTTTGGACTAGCTGTAAGTACTAAATCTTTATAATCAAAATTAATTTGTGATTACCAATTTTGTAGATTTCATCCCCAGCACTTCATTTATTTACTGGAGAATTGTACCCAACCGTGATGAGAAATGCGGCATTAGGACTTAATATAATGCTGACTAAATTAGGAGCAATGACAGCTCCTCTGATTATTGGTCTGGGAAGCATTACACGAACAATACCACTAGGAAGTTTTGCATGTTTGTCAGTAATTGAAGCGTTACTGGTATATCCTTTACCGGAAACGTTAGATCTTATGCTTCCAGAAACCATTCATGACGTTGAGGATGATAAACATGGTCCACACTAGTACATAAACATATTTTCAAGAATTGTTTTAGTTTAAAATTTATGTTACCGTTTGTTAAGCCAATTTTGTTATTAAATTTTACCACCTGTAATTAAAAGTAGTCACATTTAGTTAACTCTATTACCTTAATTGGTGTTCAAAAGGGTATTTTAATTGATTATATCAACCGTATTAAAATAAAAAATGAATATCACATACATTAACCACTAGCTGAAAGATCTCAAACTGTGTACAGGGTGGTTCATTTCGATGTTTTCTTATGGGAAGTACTTTCTATTACAGATAGACAAAAAGTAATATGGGGTCCTTGTGCTCGTGGTGTTAATAAGATCCAATAGTCATAAACAAGATATCTCTGACCGTTATTGCGCAATTAGCCAAAATAGAAAAAATGGCGATTTTGAAAAACTTGAATAACTTTTTATTTCTAAATGTGTCGACAAACTGTAAAAACATTCTTAAGGCACTTTTTAAGTAAAATCCGTTAGTTGATTCACATTTTAATACCTCCTTAATTTAAAAAGATATGACATAAAGTTGTATTTTTTATATGGAAACCAAAGTTGGTCATGACATTTTTAAATGACATTTTTGTGCTTTTCAAAATATATAACGCTTCGGTGCTATTTTAATAATTAATTGATTTTTAAGTTTTTCTTGTTTACGTTTTATATTAAGAATCCACAGTAGGCATAGGAGGCTGAGTTTTATTTAAGTAAAAACAAATGATACCTGTATGTCAAATAATAAATTATTTCTCGAAGCAAAGCCCTTCGAATTTTAAAGAAACACAAATACCATTGCTATAGATTTTCAAAAGAAAATTTTTTGGCTATAGACGACAGAAGGCGGCGTACTGAGTTTTGTAACTGGTATATAGGTCAGTGCCAAAATATACCTAATTTTTCAAACTCTATTGCATGGTCAGATGAGGCGCATATCAGTAGTGATGGTATTTTTAATAATCACAATTTACCTTAC
Organism: Vesta saturnalis; assembly: GCA_036346205.1. Classification (NCBI taxonomy): domain Eukaryota; kingdom Metazoa; phylum Arthropoda; class Insecta; order Coleoptera; family Lampyridae; genus Vesta; species Vesta saturnalis. The sequence goes on from JARFJB010002049.1 coordinate 120,229, forward strand.
TGGGCAGGTACTAACGCTAATGTCAGTGTTGTCCGCAGGAAGCAAGGGAACTTTTGAATAAATTTGTGGTGCTGCATTAAAAACGGACGTTTTATTATCACATGTATGAAGGAACATTAAACTCTATGAAATATCTCGAATTCATTTGGAGGATTTGTAGAGAGTTTTCCTTTACACAATATTGCAATGGCATACTTCAGCAAGACGGGGCTCCCGCACATAATTCCGGTGTAGTTAGTGACTACTTAAATTTAAAAGTTTCCTAATAGCTGAATGGATACGATAGCACCAATTTTGTAGCCTGCTCTTTCGCCTCTAGATTTCTTTTTATGGGGTTTTTGAAAACATTATATACAAAGAACTAATAATACTGTGAATGAGTTAAAAGAAAGTGTTTGTGTGGCTTTTACACAATTAACACCTATGCGAAGTCTGTATCCAAAAGAGGACGCACAGTTTGAAAAATATTTGTAGTTTTAGTGTGTTTTTTATATTGATATTTTGTGTTCATATTTTTGTTCGTGTATAGAATTAGATATTTACATACGTATAAAAATTGATTTGCGGTTACCTTTTCATAATTTCTGATGATGTTACTTTGTTCATTTTCATTTCATTTCAATTTGCATTTGAGGATTTTGATAATTTTATATTAAATCTTTAGACTTTATAATCTGTTACCATTCCACATGAACAACATTACAATTAAACTTATTTGAATTACAAAATGTCTCTAAAATATTTCACTGGTAGTGAAATTTCTTTTTTGAGTACAATATCTTTATTCAATTTCATATCTAGTTTTATAAGCCAACTGTTATCCTTAATATACCAATTAAGAAAAACTTAAATTTTTAAAATAGCATAAAGGTGTTAAAAAGCACAAAAAAGTGTCTTAAAAATGTCAGCCGACAATGGTTTCCATATAAAAAAATACAACTTTATGTCATATCTTTTTAAATTAAGGAGGTATTAAAAATGTGAAGGCACTAACGGATTCTACTTAAAAAAGTGCCTTAAGAATGTATTTACAGTTTGTCGATACATTTAGAAATAAAAAAGTTATTCAAGTTTTTCAAAATCGCTATTTTTCAATTTTGACTAATTGCGCAATAACGGTCAGAGATATCTTGATTATGACTATTGGATCTTAATTAACACCAAAAGCTGGCACAAGGACCCCATGTTATTTTTGTCTATCTGTAATAGAAAGGGTACTTCCATAAGAAAACATCGAAAATGAACCACCCTGTACAGCTATTGACTTACACTGCTATAATAAAAAGTATTAAATCAAGTGTTAAGTTTTAAATCGTTTATTCAGAAGAGCTGAATGTAACTATGTATCTAAAATTTTAAGGAATATCACCATCATTCACTCCATCACACCGTTTTTCTATAAGTTCTTAAACTGTATTTGATGTTAACTCATATTATTATAACAACTGTAACATAAGTTTGAAAAACTTTAAAACGAAATGAATTTAAACATATGCCTGTCCCAACTTGTGACAATTAAATGCAGAGATGCTGCAGCTACACTATCGTCACGTACAGAAGTAGACGCCAAACTTGCCCATGTGCCCTCAAAATCCTAAATCTTAAAAAAATTGACTGCCCATGATTGATTAGTTCGGTTATTCATTGTGAGCTGTGATGTTTACAGTTTAATCTGGTCCAAATAATAATATTTGAGTTCTTTTAAACTTTTTATAATATCAACAAATTGAATAAGATTTAATGGTTGATTTGTATTCTTTATATAAATGGATTAAATTGAATGGGTACAATTTATAAAGATATCAATTACTAGTTAAGTTAGACTTTAATCTGCCCTGCGTAAATGAAATTTAAAATTTATGCCCACTGATTCCTTTCTTAATTCATTGTGCTAGCTAAAGTTAAGAATGAAACGCTTTCTGTTATCATTGCCCAAAATTATTATTTCGAATTTATTAATTGGGATTCCAATTGAGTTGACTGTATTGATATAAAGAAATTTGTATAATTTGATAATTAGGTTTTATTTATTATAATAAGGAACGTTATACCATTTAATTAAATTACAAATATCAACGAAAATGCACCAAACCGCTTTACAACCATTTATAAAATAACAAATCTTACAATAACCAAATATAAGTGGCATACCTAAGTAAAATATTTATCAGAATCAAACGATTGGGTCTTGAATCGGATCAGCATTGGGCAGTTTCTAATAAACCAAAGGATATTTATTAACACAAACTTAAAAGGTTCTTACTTATTTTCGTGGCAAAACTGATGATGTAATGCTGCGTAACTGACCGATGAAAGGGCCTCAGTTAGAGCTTGCTCTTCCGTTGATGTCACCTACCGGCACTCTGGAACCGTTAACGTTGTCCTTATCATTACCTCATTTGGTAATAAATCGTTATCATTTCGATAGCGCAATCCATTCACCGTAACTGTTGCTCCAGCCTCATTTTCAAAAGTTTTCAATTGCCTCAGAATTAAACCACCAAACAGTCACACGTTGAGGATGGAAGCTTTTCAACAATAACTCTTGGGTTTTTTGCCCAGATGCGACAATTTTGCCTGTTGACGTACCCACCGAGGTGGAAATGGACTCATCAGTCAAGATGATTTTTCGATGGAATTCGGATCATTTCATGCATTTCAACGACCCAATCAGCAAAGACACGACGTTGTTGATGATCACCCAATTGAGTTCTTGTGTTAACTGAACTTTATAGGCCTTAAGACCCAAGTCTTTATGAAAATACGGTGTAATGACGTTTTGGAATGCCCAATTCCAAAGAACGACGAGGAATGGACAAACCGGGGTTTTCTTCAACACTTTGGGCTACAGCAGCAATATTCTCAGTTGTTCTTGAGAGACGTGCACGGGTTTTATTCTTCACATCATTAACTTGTCCCAACAGCTCGAATTTGTTCACCAATTTCTGTATTGCGGTCCGACAAGATGCTTCACGACGACCCAAAAATGTTCTAGTTTTACGAACCGTCTCTGCCAAATTTGCACCATTTTTATAGTGAATTTTAATAATTTCAATGCGTTGTTGAAGCGTCTATCGTTCCATTTTTATTAATCGCCTAGTTTTTACTTGTCAAATATCAATAAAGGACAGTTTCAAAAGTGACATCTACCGAAATAGCGGGCTATTCAAAATAACACCTCTTATTGGAAAACCCTTTACTTTTGTTTGTTTAACCCGGTCCAAAGAATAATATTTGAGTTCTTTTAAACTTTTTATAATATCAACAGAGATGATTATTTTTTATTACGTTTTATTGAAATGAATGGGTTCAATTTATAAAGGTATCAATTACTAGTTAATTTTTACTTTGCTTGCTAATTAATCTCGGTTTGCGTAAATGAATTTTAAGCTTTATGTTTACTAACTACTTTCTTAATTGGTTGCGGCTAACTCAAAGTGTATATAAAGAAATGCTTTCTGTCCAAAATTATGCTCATTTTGATTTATTTATTTATCTGTATTCCTATTGAGTTGCCTTCTTTCTGTATTTATATATTCAATATTTGTATAAGTTTTTAATATTAATAATCTTTGGCAATAAAAGTAAATCAAACGTTATACTCATTTGATTAAATTCCAAATCTGAACGAAAATGCATCAATGTGTGTTTACAAACTGATGATGTAATGCTGCGTTCCTTTGACCGATGATAAGAGGGCCTCAGATAGGTTAGAGCTTGCGCTTCCGATGATGTCACCTGTCGGCACTCTGTAACCACTTCTCTATTGTTGTCCTTATCTTTCCTAATACTTTTGTGTAGCTAAATACGCTTCTAGTTGTCTTTCATCAGTTAACGGTTTTAGTAAATAATTGTTCGATATATTTACACTATACAGTTTTTACATAATTGTGTAACCATTTCTTTATTCAGAAAAATAACATAAAAATATCTAATCTCGTATAATTTAGCGCGAAATTTGGATTTTTCCATGGTATGAATTTAGTTCAAATAAATCTAATTATTGAAATAATTTCGTTACTGTAATTCCTTTTTCAATTGCATCGTATATTTTCTATATTAATCTTGTATAGAAATTTTTGGCATAACGGATATTCAAAAATAGTGATTCTAATCCAAATCACTGGCTCATTAACCAATTATACAATACTTCTATTTCTTCTCTACTTATATATCAATAACAATGAGATTATTTCACAAATTACAATTATAATGAATCCAGAAAGTTATTTAGTTAATGTTAGTTAAAAAATGTGTCAAGACAAAAATGTTAGTTGCGTCAAAACTTGCCACTGTATTGCATTATATCTCTAACAAGTTATGGACCCAGGCAGGTTATAGTGTAATTCCTTGGGAAAGTTGTTTGAGCAGGAAGAAAGTACAAACTTTCCAGTCTATTGGAAAGTAAGCAAGTATTAAGCTTATAGGTCAGATCAAGGGAAATTTAAAACAGAAAGAAGAAGAAGAATTTAATGACAAAATTGTAATCGCAAAAATCCTAATGTCTACCTAAAGCATTTTGTCTCAGCCTGGGAGTCAAGTTCAATACATAAACAAACGTTTAGAAAAAAAATAAAGCAAACAAGGCAGACAACTGTTAGAACAGTTAGAAACAATGGTTTGGTTATGATTTCAAAAGAAGGTATCATGATATGAATGTAATAAGACTGGTCTCGTAACAAAATATTGCACATAACTAGGAGAAGAACAAAAAAAAGAAAAGAACGAAGGTATTTAATGGCTGAATGTTGGTTTAAGAAAAGAAAAAATCTGATGTGGCGAACACATAACTTTCTCATTTATTAAACATTTTCCTCTGTAGATGTACATTATATATATATATATATATATATATATATATATATATATATATATATATATATATATATATATATATATAGGGTGAATTACGACCGACGAGTTCTACGACGAAACGGCATATAATCAATCGTTAATTTCTAATACAGTGACATTATGTAAGTCAATATGAGCAACAATATTTTTAAATACACAGGGTGTTCCAAAAAAAGTAGCATATCAAAGTTATGTTTTTTTAAATGACACATCCGGTATATTATTGCGTTATCGAATTTTATATGCACTTTCTTAGGGGTTCCCTATACCTACATACAGAGTGTTTTAAGTTATATTAATTTTTCTGAAAATGTATTTTTAGGAAAAATTAAATATCTCCTAATAAAATTAACTAACAAATTTGCTATTACATTTAAGTAAAATACTGTTCCCTTAGTCTATTTATTGTTCTTTATATTTTTTTCAGTTAAATTAGTAGAACATTCACACTAAAATATTCGGCTTATTTTAAATGCATCACTGTATTTTATACGCTTATCGTTTAGCTGACTTAATTACCTTTCATCTTCTATAAGGGTTTCCTATATCCAAACCTTCAAATTTTCAACTTATTTAATAATTTTTGGAACTTGTCTGTTCCTGCACCATTTGTAGATTGAAATATGCTCCCAAACTGCCTATTCTTAATGATTTTTGGCTAATGTAACACATTTTCAAATTCAAATCATAGTAAGTTTATTTTAAACGTTTATAAAGTTATTTTTACACTATGTAGATTAAACCAAAAATCGCAATAAATTTTTTATACACTTATCGAGAGGATAACCGTAACAACAAAATGTCACCTTCCAAAGCTCTGACGATGCTTGGCTCGGTCAAGCGAAACCGAATCAGCTCAATTTTAAAAAATAAAGTGAAACTTTAAAAAATCTATTGCGATTTTTAGTTTAATCTACATAATTCAACAGTTTCACAGAGTAAGGATAGAAGGCATGTACACAATGGAAACTAAAATTTTATTTATGTGGTGTGATAATTTGCTCAAAAAATTTAAAAAAATGACAATAAATGTTCGATATGATGTCCATCTTCTTGAATACACACTGTTATTTTTTTTTCCAACGAACATCCTTACATTTGCTACATGTCAGGGGTGACCGTGTCAAAAGCATTTCTGATCCTTCTGTTCATATCATCGGCAGTGGTGGGAGGTGTGCTGTAAACTAAATTTTTGATATAGCCCCAAAAGAGGAAATCCATGGATGTTAGTTCAGGAGATCTAGGTGGCCAGGCAATTGGTCCACCTCTCCCAATCCACTTATCAGAAAACTTCCTATTTAAATATTCTCTAATAGCACGTGAGAAATGTGCAGGTGTTCCATCTTGCAACCACATATTTTGTCTGATATTGAAAGGAATACTTTCTAAAGGTTCCCAACAGTCTCTCCTTAAAAATCTAAGGAATTTTTGACCATTTAAATTGTCATCGAAAAAATACGGTCCAATAACATGTTTGCCAACAATTCCACCATACACATTAACACTCCATCGATTTTGACGGTCAACAGTATTAATTAAATCTTTATTTTCGGTATCGTAGTAATGGAAATTGTATCGATTCACTAATCCATAATTATGGAATGTTGACTCGTCAGTAAATAATACAAAAAAATGTTCATTGTCACTAACTTGATCAAGGGCCTATAAGGAATAACCAATACGTTTTTGAAAATCTGTGCCATATAACCTTTGATGTATTTGTATATGAAATTGTGGTATTTATGTTTCTTTAAGATCCTCCACACACTGGGCTGACTAAGTACTTTTTCTCTTGCAATAACTCTTGTACTAGTATTTTCATTCTCAACAACGGAACCTAATACCAAAAACTCATTATCATCATTTGTAACAGGCTTCACTTTTAATTGTTTTGGGTAAGCTACAATTTCTGTATCATGAAATGACAACAGTCACGCCCATTGTCAGAATTTTAACATTAACAAATGCGTTACCGGCAATTCCACAGCACACTACAAAACTTACAACATTAGTCACATTAATATTATTTGTTAATATGTAAATTACAACTATCTAAAATCTATCATGTACAGGGTGGCCAACTAAGAATGCGAGGTACTGTATCTGGGAAACTATACATCGTAGAGGCTTGCGGAAATAAAGTTAACACTAAAATGGCCAATACAAAAACCTGGAAAATATTTTCATGTTTCTGAAATGGCCGCTAGGGGGCGTAACTGCAATCTTGAATCTAAAAAGTAATGTTTCTGTGAATTCTGCTACATTAATCTAATAAAAAATAACTGATCTTTGAAGTCGAGGATAATCTGAACTTTTTTGTTTGGTACTTTTGACGTATCTATAAAACGGAGAGGGTATTCAAAGGTTTCCTTAAATCACCCTCCGTATCTTTGAAATGGCTAATCCGATTTTAACAAACTTAGGCGTGTTGAAAGAGCTTTTCTTGGGCTACAAATGTTAAAATAATTGAAGGTTTGTTGGTTTCACATGTCGTCGCTAGAGGGCTTTGTTCGACATTCCGACAGAAACGGTTAACTTTCGCAAAAAATTAAATGCATCGGTATGACTTTTTTTCATGAACAAGTAGCTAAATGATGCCTGAACAAGATCTCGAAAGCCGCATTTCGATATCTTGTTCCTAACCTAAAATATCGGCCAAAACTTCATACGAAAATACCTTAAATTTTTATTTTTTTAACTATATTTTTCCGTAATTGTTTCTATTAAAAGGGCCAATTTAAAGGAGGAAGGTTTTAATGGCCCTGCAAATGCTCGAAATGCTGACCATCACTGTGTATTGCTAAGGCCTCTTATGGGTAGACAAAACTGCAGCTTCAATTTCGGCTCTGAATAGGTTATCTAGAAATTGCGATTTTAAATGTTTGTAAATTTATGCACCAGAATAAAACTACCCTTTTTGAAATTACTACGGACAAGTAAGCAATGCTAAAAGTTATACTAAAGGCTTATTTTTGTTTGTTTAAATGCATAGTCACTATGGATATACAATTAATAGAAGCAGACAATGGAAACAGATACCTAAACAAAACATACATAATTCTAAAATTGACAATAGTTGTCAATACTTTCGCGTTACTTTGAGCAATTGTTGTGCTTTCAAAATGCGTTTTACGAATAATGAAGCTGTTGATATGCTTGCGGTTTATTTTGAATGTCTTCAGAATGCCGCAGTAGCTAAAAGAGTTTACGCGGCTCGATATTCAAATCGGCGTCCTTGCGATGTAAGAGTTTTTCTCCGATTAGTGGCGAGCTTACGAGCCAATGGTAGTTTTCGCCCTACGTTTCAACGGCAAAGAATTCGAAGAACACAATTACCGTTGGTGTTGGAAGATATGCCTCTGGAAACAAAATTGTTTTTGCAATTGGATGGTTGCCCAGCACATTTTGCTATTAATGTGCGATCAACGATATCGAGAGCGGATTGACAAACACTAACCCGAAAGTGGGAATTATATTCTAGATGAAGTCGAATTTGGGCCTTATTTAGCAGAAAGGGTTGTCGGGATGCTTAGATATGTACAAAAAGCCTATTTCACAAGCAGTTGCTTTAATAGCTGATAGAAGATGGTCAACCCATAATAGATTTGAAGTTGCAGTCATTCCCAACATAGAATCTAAAAACCTAAGATTTGGCGGACACAAGACAACATTGAGCATTAAATTTAACTAGTTTATTACTTCCCCATTCACGGATACGTTGAATGCCTTTGTTGATTGAAATTGCCAGTTCAGCTTTAATGTGTTGATATGGATTACCAGTATGGGTAGTATTGTAAGCTACTTTCTGTTTAAGTTAATTTGTTTAATTTATTTACCGCGGTTCTAGCTCAAATCGGTTTTTACAAGTAGTTACTTCACAAGTTCGTTACATTGGGCTGATCGCTTGTTACCAGACTTTTCCACATTGATCAATGAACTCAAAAGGATTTTATACATACATTTATACATTTTACCCATTTAATACACTGGCTAAATATTCACACTTAAACTTATTTATATATTTACATATGAAGGCGTAAGACAACATAACAAAATTATACGTTCAAATAACACCAAATTATATTCCAGGTAGAACAAACAGCCATCCAGAGCGCTGGTGGTTGGCTTGTTCTCCTTGCGCTAGGAGTTGGATTGACGGGGTGCCTTGAGGAACAGCAAACAGCGTATCGCTCTCGTTACGTTTGCTGCGAAAATAACATTAACTGTGTGTTTGCACAACACAACAGATTATCTTAACTTCATATACAAAATGATTTTATATATAAACAGAGGTTAAAAAATAAAATGCTAGAATATTTAAGTCCTGGCCTATCACTGTGGGGAATTACTATTCTTTTACTGTTATCCTAACGTGATTTCGAGTTGAAATGTTTTTAAGAGATATGATAAAGGGGTAACTAATTTTAATACCTAGATCACTCAGGCAATCGATAATTTTGAAGGACTTGTATTTCTACTCTGTTTTATAACGATATTTTATAAAAGAAATCGAGTTTTATATCATATAAATGCAACTCTTAGGTCTAACTTTTACGAAAAAAAATTAAAACTAATATTTACCGAGGTTTATTAACCAACGGTAGTCTTCCTAAGACTCTAATTACTTTTTGTATTTAGTAGAGATTGGTGGTGTTTTAAAATTATTTACACCTGGAAATTAAATATAAATATTCTCGTATTGAGCAGTTGTGTGTGCGAGTATCGCTTAATGCGTTGGCCACTTGGATGCGCTTTGCGCGTCTGGTTTAGGTAGCGACGATAGTGGCTACCTGGGGGCCTCCAACTCTGGGGCGTTTTTAAGGTATTTAAACCATCAGGAACGTATAGTTTTTAGGAGTTTTTATCAGTAGGCAGGATAAACTAAATGTTTTACAGGTCAGGTATTGTTAAGGTTATTTCGTTAATTATGGGTTGTCGCGACGTGCGGCCTAGAATTAATACTATTTCAGGATTTCCGATAAGAATTAAGGTTTTCCTAACCTGGGGACGGCGTAAGGTACTTAAATCTTCGGGACCTTTCGGCATTCAGGACTGTTAAATATACATGCTGACAGGATAACGGGACGTTTTACGTGCGTCGTTATTTAACAAAGGTTTTACTACAGGATTTATTTTAACCTCTCGATGGCTGGCGAAGGGCGAGCTGTTATGAAAGCGGTTTGAGGACTTCTACTAAGAAGTAACCTTCGAAAGAAACTTATTTTAAACAGGTAATTACGGTAAATGAGATCGGGGTTTGATACTCACTCGTTTTACGTAATATTTTCGAATTCTATCACACTTTACGGAGCTGGGCGACCGAAATATGGTCTAATTGAGGACAATGACTTTTTTCCAAATTTTTAATTTGATGAACTATTTCGTTGAAAATTCACAGAGAGGATAACAAAACCTCATTTATTAATACTATCCACTTAATTTGACATTAAAATTAATGTTTGGAGTGGTTCAAAAATAAGTGCATTATTTTAAATGGAATGACCCATTTTTTTGTGACTAACGAAAATAGGGAAAAAATAGAGTACATTTGATAAAACATTATACTTTTTTCTAGCAGTTTTTCGGTTATTAAGAAAACGAATAAACATCTTGAACTCCATTGGGTTTGTTATTTTGAATGAAGCGAGAAGACGTGCGCATAAGCAATAATGCACGATTTGAAATGTTCACAGAAATGTCGATATTCCGGCTTAGGAAAATTAAGTCATTTGAATAATTTAACAACTTTTATTGTCGGTTTTGAATTGTCACAAATTATCTAACAAAACTACACACAATAATACAAAAATAGCAAACAGTAGCTATTCAAAAATAAGAAATTATTATCTAATAATATGTATTTTCGATCTATTTTGCCGGCATGTGCGATAGGATAGTTGAAAGAACTTGACGTAAATTTAACTTAAAATATCCTCAGTTGCCCAAAATGACCCGTAATAAGTTTAACAACATCAGAAGAAACTTTTTAACGGCCAGATCGTAGAAGACCGAAATTCAACGGCCCAAAATTGTTGTTGCCAGAGATGATACGTTCTGGGTTATTTTTAATGTGTATTCTTAACGTTCTATCCATAGAGCTGTTTCACATATATGCCTTTCTGAATGATCCGTGAAAATAATTTCAAATACCAATAAAATTCACGCTTACAAGTTCACTTCAACTTTCCCACCAACTTTCAAAGACGAATAAACTTTTGTGAATTTGTGTTAGTCAAAATGCAAGAAAATCAGGACACATTTTTGGGCAGACAGTAAACCATCATATTACGCAAGAACGTGGGTTTCAAAACAAGTTTTGTCTACTTAAAAACAATGAACTAATTTACCATTTTTCGAGAAGCCTTAAACAGTGGTCACTTAGTTAATATAATATCCTAAACAATGTTGTAGTTGATTATGTAGACAGTTTGCCATTAGCGAGTTTTGATGTCAGCTTGACGATGCACCGGCTCATAGTACGCATGATGCTGCCGAAGTTTTAACCATACATTTTCGAAGATCGCTGGGTTCGGCGAATGGGGTCATGGGTTTGGAGACCTCGATCCCCAGAATCCTACTGCTTTAGATTGGGCGGGGTGGGGGGGGGGAGTAAAGAGAAGGTTCATGGTGAACCTATAAATAATATCAACTATTTAGAAAATAAAATAAACCAGGCATTTGCCCAAATTGAACAAGACGAAATTGAGAATGCTATAAAATCTGTTGAAAGAATAATTCTGAAATGCTTAGAAGTCAATGGTGCACAATATGACCATTTTGTTATAATCTTTTCTATTTTCTTTTGTTTTGATAATAAATTCTATTTTGTTGTTTTGATTCAAAGTTTCAATGACCGGTTTGCAAAAAGCCGCATTAAAAATTTTATAATTACCTTAATGGATTTCAAGATTTTTATTCTTTTTTTTTATAACCGAAAAATAACTACGACTTCAAATATTATTTCATGGCAATAGTTCATCAAATAACCAAACAAGATCCGTTTAAGTGTTTAAGGCATGCATCTGTCAAAAATTTTGAAAAAAATGAATTCTGAGTCAATAGTCAAAATTCAGAAAAATTTTCGGACAAAAGTTTGTTATGATTTAAAGCTTTATCTAGAAAAAAAAAATATATATATATATGTTCCTATTTTAAAAAACACAGTTATTACCAGTTTCCGGTGTAACCAGAAATGCTGCAAATTTGAACATATTTCGAATACGAAATCCTATTAAACCAAAATTTCATAAAAATCTGAATAACGGTTCTCCAGATACTTCCAATGATTAGTTCTCGCTGGGACACCCGCTAGATTATGTTCGAGATCTATCAGAATAGCTTATTCAGATTCTTCCGTTATAAGTGAATTTCTACCCGTTTCATTTTTTGTTTTTAGGAAACACTGATCCAGTTTCCAGCAATCTTTGGTGAAGGGTTATAAAGGTGGTATGAGTGGAATACGTTCTTTCAGGAAATTCCTCTACATATCTACATTGTGCCTCTCGAACATTACACTGAACTTCCCCATAAATTTAATGTATATCGGTATATTCTTCACCAGTAAAAGAAACGATTTTTCAAATAAATGTCAACTAAAATTTAACTTCTAATTAAAACAAAATATGGAACTATTCAAATAGCAATTAATGATATTCAATTATCACCACTGACACATTTGTCAATAGTTTAAGACATATTGTAAATATTGACAAGTTGTCCAATTCATTTGTTTATATTTTTTTTTCAATGGCCAGCTAGATCGCCGGACATAAATCCGTGGGATTTTTGTGTATGGGGTTTTCTCAAATCTAGGGTGTACTCTGTACCAATACAAACGCGTGAACAACTTTGGTTGCGAGTTCAAAATGCTGGCAATGTGTTCCAGCAGATACGTATAATTTACAAACGGATCAGTTCTTTAAATAAAAAAATTTCACTATGCCTTGCAACCAATGGTAATCTTGTGAAGCATTTATTGTAATTTAATATTAAGTTTAGTTTAATTTGTTATTTTTTAGATTAATCATAAATTAAAATTAATAAATGATAGATAGAAATTAAAATGGATAAAGTTTAAAACAATATGTATGCAATACAACATAAATAAAAAATTGTGTTAAAAAACATACGACGTTCTTTATTGCAAATGGTTGGTTTAGAGACGTTTAACAAAAGTACCTTTTCACGTGGAAACTATCAGAGAATCATATTCTCACAGAAAATTAATAATCGAATGCAAGCGAAAAAAGTTAGGGTAAAAAATGAATACACTAAAAACAGTAATTATCATTGGTAAATAGTATGCCAAATTTGAAAGGTGAATCTAAAGCAGTTCCAGAGTAATTAAACAAAAAACCAGTTTCGTGACGTCATCTTTAAGAGAATCATTTGCTGATCTAAGTTTATAGGAATTTTTCTCTGTAAAATCACCCATTTCATGTTGTATGGGTTGATGCAGAATACCCTGTATGTACAGTGTGAAAGTCCGCATCATATGGGATTTTTTTTAGTAATAGCTTGTTTCGAAATTTGACTTTGGCATCAATTTCTGCTTCGATTGAGATATGAATTAACCAAAAAAATAATGTCACATGATTCGCATTATGTGTCAAATTTATATTTTTTCCTATTGTTTGTAAATTGCAACAGTGTTACAATATAAGACTCAACGCAACCTACAAAAAACTTTTCAATGTTGACAATGCTTTATTCCAGATACATTCTCCAAAAAAAATCAAAAGTGGAGTTATTTCTCAAAATACGGAGAAAGTTTTTCTAAATGCAAATTTTAGCCCACATGCAAAATTTCGACAGTACAAGATAATTTATATTTTTTCCTATTGTTTGTAAATTGCAACAGTGTTACAATGTAAGACCCAACGCAACCTATAAAAAACTTTTCAATGTTGACAATGCTTTATTCCAGATACATTTTCGTTAAAGTAGTGCCATTTTAAATGTGTTTTCTACAAAATCCAAATAGGGCTATTAAAATTTGATGTAAGGCGACTTCATAAAATGACTATTTTTGAAAACGTATACTCTAAACATTGTATTCTTTCTAACAATTTTTTTCGATATTTTGAGAAATAACTCCACTTCTGAATTTTTTTTGGAAAATATTAAAATTTGACAGATAATGCGAATCACGTGGCTATTGTTTTTTAGTTAATTTGCAGCTCGATCCAAGCAGAAATTGATGCCAAACTCAAATTTCGAATAAAAAAAATTTGATGCGGTCTTTGTTGGTCACACTGTATGTGTGTGTATATATATATATATATATATATATATATATATATATATATATAGGCGTGGGTCAAAGTATGGAACATGTAAATGAAGTTATTTGAATGAAATCTCGCACATGACGGTTTTAATACGAGGGATGTACAGTATTTGTCGTCACTAGCATTGATGGCTTTGAAATATGTTGCGCCTAGTAACCGCACTGGTTTTGCCATTTTATTAACAAACAAATTGCCAAATTTGGTTAGTCGAGCTTTGATAATGTCAAAGTACACTGTGTATCACTGAACACCTAAAGGACTGTTCTATCCAAATCTAAAAAAATGCACAGGTGTTTAATTTAAAATAACAAAGTTGTTATCATATCTTTAAACCGGACGTTAAATGAAATTAGCAATAGCACCAATGGATTTGCCATATATTAAAACCGTCATGTGCGGAATTTCATTCAAATAACTTCATTGGTGTTACTTTTGCCCACCCCCTACAGAACTATGATACTTACGTACTTTTATTAGAAAACTTGCAACGTATTTTATTAGTAAGCTTATAAGGCATCATAATTTGACCATGTATAAGCGGCGTGCTATATTCATTGCAAATATAAGCCTGGGAAAACTTCATAGTGAAGTATCAATATGTGACAGTTGTGCAGTTTTGTTCGGTTTAAGCAACTCATAATACAGGGCATCAAGCTGATTTCACCAAATAAACAAGAGTTTTTTCCATGAATATTTGGTTTAGCTGTAGATGCTGAAGCTTGGCCAGGTGGTCCCCATGATTTTTTCCTTTTTGGACGATGATAGTGGATACATTTTTCATCACCACTATACAGTGGAGAAAGTCTTTTTGTGTATGCCTGGCAAGCAGAATTTTATATGTCAAAAATCTGCGTTCAG
Source organism: Vesta saturnalis (assembly GCA_036346205.1). Lineage (NCBI taxonomy): Eukaryota > Metazoa > Arthropoda > Insecta > Coleoptera > Lampyridae > Vesta > Vesta saturnalis. Next base: position 135,231 of record JARFJB010002049.1, read on the forward strand.
CGCTTCTCGGCGTCAGTCCATATGGAACCTAATTTTGCTGTTTTTGAATCATTCACAATGCTTTCAACCGATACGCAATTTCTTTTTAAGTCAATCCTAAGGTAAGTGAAAGTTCTTGTTGCGTGTTGCGTTTGATACTAATTTTGATCCAGTAATGTTATCAATTCTTCGTACACTTTCGGCCTTCCGTTACGTTCTCTGTCTTCGATGTTAAATTCACCGTTCTTTTGATACACTCACAACTTCTCTCACTTAAGGCAGCCTTGCCATGTGCAGCTGCAGATTATTTCAAATTGAAAAAGTGAATCAAAAGTTTCTGCAAATGACGCAAAACAACGTCTTATACTAATAAAAAATCACTTTTGCAAGAACTTATTTCCTGTAGGGGCGAAAATTATTTATGCACTAGTTCTCGGCTGCGACGTGTTATTTTTATTTTATACCGCTTATTTCCAATGTCTTGTTTATTATAGGGACTAAAAATTTTTAGCGAAGTAAAACGGCGCATAATGCGTATCTAATTATAAACATTAGTTCAATCATAAAACTATAAAGTTAGCCTAGTGGACGTAATTTTTACATCTAATTATTTCTTATAGCAGCGGAAAATTTTATCTAGGGGCGCAAAACAACGCGTAACTGGCCCCTAATTACTAAATAAAAAAATAATTTATGTAGATCGTCAAGGCTGTGAAGTTAGCCGTATTGATGTAATTTTTAAAATATCTAGTTTTCTATAGGGGTGCAAAATTTAACTTTACCGACGCAAACAGTGCGTAATAGGCGCCTAATTACTGCATAAGAAAAAATGATTCATATTGAACTTGGTGGCTGTAAAGTTAATCGTACCGATGTAATTTTCACAATAAAGGACGTATGTGCCTAATTATCGTCCAAGAAAAGATTAAGTTATTCATAAAGCTATGAAGTTAGCCTTGTCAATGTATTTTTTTTAATAACCTATTTCCTATGGGGACGCAAAATTTTATTTTAGCAACGCATAACAACGCATAATTAGCGCCTAGTTGCTACATAAGAAAAAATGATTTATGCCAAAGTTCACGGGTGTGAGGTTAGCCATGTTGATGTAATTTTTACTATAACATCTTTATATAGAATTTAACTGTAACGGCGCATAGATGCCTATATGTCTCAAAAAAATAAATAATTTATGTACAAGGATATAAAGTTAGTATTGTTGGTGTAACTTCTGCAATAATTACTGCAAAATTTTATTTTAGTGACGCTAAACACCGCATACTCAGTGCCTAATTACTGCATATAAAAATGATTTATGGAAAGTTCACGGCCGTATTGATATAATTTTTGGAATAACTTGTTTCTTAGAGGGGTGCAAAATTTAACTTTAGTTAGTCTTATCGGTGTAACTTTCGTAATAACTTAATCCGTACGGGGGCGCAAAATTTTGTTTTATCAACGCAAAAAAGCGTATAATTGACACCTACTTAATGCAGAAGAAAAAATTTATTTATGCAGTAGTTGAAGGCTGTGAAGTTATTCGTGCAAATGTAATATTATAATAAGTTCTTTTATACAAGAGCGCAAAATTTTATTTTAGCAGCACAAAATGGCGCCTAATGAATTTCTAAGGAAAAATAATTTGTCCGAAAGTTTGCGGCTGCATAAAGTTGACTGTGTTTATAGAATTTTGGCTATATCTTATTTCCTACTGGGGCACAAAGCTTAATTTATAAGACGTAAAAGAGCCGCATAATTAAAACCTAACCATACACATATGAAAATGTAAACTTTCACCATTAACACTCATAATAAAATACTTATCTTTCTTGGGATTTTTTAATGGTGTACTTTAAATTATACAATCTAAACGTTTATTTTATGACCTAGTTATTCTTTACTAAAAAAAATTTTGTAGTTGGCTTTATGTTTCCCAAACTGTTATATTAATAGCAGGCTTATGTTTATGTTTTAATTTTTCAAATTTGACAAAATTGTTTACTACATTTTTAACAATTTTTAACAAACATTACTACTGACGAAGATAACTGTAAGTGTTATCGAAACGTTTAGATTGTATAATTTAAAGTACACCATTAAAAAATCCCAAAAAAGATAAGTATTTTATTATAACCATACACATGTTTAACTAGCATTATTCAAAAGAGGTTCGACTATCTTCACACACCTTTTAGATTGTAATACTGAAATACGATTATTCTATTATTGATAAACTTAAGGTTTCTTAAGCTACTTAATCGGTTTATGAGTGGTTCTTGTAGTGACTACTTCCGACAACAGTGGTTTGTTTAGGAAATATATTGTTCCCAAGATGAGCATCACAGCATTATTTAAGTGCTGACTTCTAAATTTACACTTCTCTGTAACTAATCACCACAACTAATGTACCACTGTACCAACAGAGCTATGCAAATAATAGTGCAAGAATTAATAATTACAAAAAATATTCTTGTTAACGTTACGATTATTGTTATAGTTTGTGTACACACATGTACACTTTTATTGGCAAAAAAAAAAACAATTATGGTTAATGAAATAGGATAAAATGTATAAAAGATATAACTATTTGAATTAAATCATGCAACGATTGCTGATTTCTTCGGGGAATCTAAAAAGTCTACTGCAGCAGTTTAAATAATTGTCAGTACAATACGTTTCAACGCAGCGTAGATAAGGTTCTCCCACTGCAATGAAACTTTAAGTTACTTTATTTGTCCGGTACAAGAATTTACGAACCATATATATCAATTTTTTTCAAAAAAGAGAACAAGCGCCACTAATTTAAAATTTTTCACGAGTTTGCACAAAGTACAATACTACAAAGAGAAAAGTGTTGACGGGAAACCTAAGTACATCTTGCAACGGGCGTAATACCTTTAGATACTACTTTTGTTTGTTTAACCCGCTTCAAAGAATTAGATTTGAGTTCTTTTAAACTTTTTTATAATTCCAACATTTTTGAATAAAATCTTATGATTGAGACGATTATTTTTTATTACGTTTTATTAAAACTGAATGGGTTCAATTTATAAAGATATCATTTACTAGTTAATTTTTTCTTTGCTTGCTAATTGATTTCGGTTTGTGTAAATGAATTTTAAGCTTTATGTTTACCAAGTCCTTTCTTAATTGGTTGCAACAGCTAGCACAAAGTTAATATAAAGAAACGATTTCTGTTATCATTGATCAAAATTATGCTCATTTCGGTATATTTATTTATCCGGATTCCTATTGAGTTGACTTATTTCTCCATTTATATATTCAACAATTGTGTAAGCTTGTAATATTAATAATCTTTAGCAATAAAAATAAATCAAACGTTATACTAATTTAATTAAATTCCAATTCTGAACGAAAATGCATCGATGTGTTGTTTACAAATATATATATATATATATATATATATATTACGATAACTATAATATTTATAATAATTTATATTAATATTTATTTATATTATATTTATTATGCCCAACTAACTTTAAACAGTCGCATGTGTTAATATTTATTTTTATTATGCCTAACTAGCTTAACACAGTCGCATGTATTAATATTTATATTGCCCAACTAACTTAAACAATCGGATGTAAGACTCATCAAAGGGGATAGGGTTCAAATTTAGAAGAGACTTTAAACTTACATGATAAAGTAAATTATTAGTTTGTTGATTTATACTATGATTTTGAATATTTATAATATTATTATAATGTGATTAATACACATTGAGTTATCGACCATTTATATTTTATTATATCCAAATTATTCAAAGAAATAGAATTATAATTTATAAATTGCATCGATATATGTGCAACTCCCTGTACATAAAAAAAAATCTTCAAAGGTATAACTGGGCATGCGCTGTGAATACGCATTCATATGACCTTTCATTACGAGCAAAAAGAAAATACGCCATATACATGTAAGGAGAAATATGTTTGAATTTAGTAAATATTATAATAACCATTTAAATTTTAGCTCAATTAATATTCCCTTTGGACATGCATACAATTTGTCGCACATCATGTTTGTTACGAAATATGGAAATTATGAACACACCAATGAAAATATCAATGTCAACAATAACGTACATAAAGTCACTCACATAAAATGGCTTCTTTGTCTTCTTCACGCTGATGTAGTTGACCGTAGAAAACAGCTCCTTCGAAATCCAAATCTGCTTCTTGAACATCCAAATTTGCTTCTCTCTTAATGCTTATACGTTTAAGTAAGTTTCACTAATATTTCTTCATATTGATAAATCTTTATTTTCAGGATCATCACACTTATTATTATTTTTTTTTTATTTCAAAATAATTTTTGAAATGCATCAGTAGTTTGAAGGTTATTTAAATTAAACACGCTTCCAATAAATAAATTATATAATAATAGAAACACGAAGAAAACACAATTAACAAAATCCATACCAAACGTGACAAATACTTAAAAACAATGTCTATTCTCCGGAAATATTTTCACTCGCTGTCGATAACAACCGATTTTTATTTTAAAAGGTAAACTAACCTTAATTTAATATTTACCGACAAATGAATATCACTTGTTTTTAACACTGCCGATACTAAAACCGCACTTTACTTTTATCGAAAGTGACATTTTGTTTAAAATATTTTCAAGAAAAAATTTGGCAACATCTTGTTCAGCAAGTTGTTGGAACAGAGAAAAACTGAGAGAGCTACTAATCCTTCAGCACTTCTATTTATATGCAAATCGTTAGAAACCAAAATATCGATTGTTATCAACAACTATTTTAAATTTTTCCTCAATTCTGATTGGCTAATGCTTTTCTTAAATTACAATTTAATTTCAAAAGCTCATAACTTTTGAACCCCTAAACCTATTTTAAAACTAACAACATTTTCGGAATCCCCACAATTTTTCCCATAAATTAAGTCCTTACACGAAGTAATTCCTCCAATTATTAACCATGTTGATTTTTACATTGATTTATTGATTTTAAACTAATTTTATGCACTTTTCATGCCTGGAATTCATTTCCACATGAATATGGGATGCTACTACATATAAATACATATCTTTCAAATGCCTACGGCCAATTTGAAAGGAAAATTAGCTGAAATTTTCATACACCCTTAAAAACTAAATTTGGTAAAATAGTCACTAATATAGTGAATTGTGACTTGAAATTGAGGCTACTTTACTATTTTTACCTCTTATAATTTATTTTGACCAAATTGTCCCAATCTATAACAATTTTTACATAATTTTTATGTAAATGACATAACCTCAAATTAATACAACACTTTTTAATGTATAATTTTACACTTTTAAGCACTTTAAACGTTTGTGAAAGTGTATAACTTTAATGTTTATGTCTTAATTTAATTTATTCTCACACTTTTAGAAGTTTGTAAGTTCTTCTGAGACTTGTATCGAATTGTTGCATATCACTAATTTAGTGTCTATAAATGTTAATTAATCACAATAATTCCAGAACTACTGGCTTATTTAAGTTTTATTGTTAATAATCAATGTATTTATTCTGTTTTTATGTAATTTTAGCACTCATTTCGTTTCTCGCACTAACACGAACGTTTTCACAATTCTTGGCTACGTACAATGAAATTGTAACATTGGTATATGCCTAATACTAGTTTCAACATCACATTTGTTATCTACAGCCTGTACCTCATGTCTTTAGGGAACATTATGCTTAAATAAACCTACTAACTAAAAATGAACTTGATTTAATGCATTTAGGATAACTAACATACCTTATACTTATGTGTAATATGTTGTCGATTATAATTATTTTAACATTTTATTATGAATTATTTAAATTTACATCCATCTCAATGTTAATCAATCATCCCTACCTAATATTATATATAACGAAATGTACCATTTGTACAAATGAATGAAATTACTTGCTATGTGACTTACATAGCTATACTAATGTAATTTATAATCATCTCAACATATATATATATATATATATATATATATATATATATATACATATATATATATATATATATATATATATATAAAATCAAACCTATATCTATAATAACCTTCTTAAAGATAACATATAACAATTATCCTTATCAGAATTAAACGATTGTTTTGGTTTAATTGTGACAGTCAAATGTAAAGTTTCGAGAAATCAAACACAAAAAAGTTTTATTTATTAACACAAACAAAAGAAGGTTCTTTGCTTATTTCCGATGCAACTGATGATGTAATGCACACAGACACACAGACACACAGACACACAGACACACAGACACACAGACACACAGACACACAGACACACAGACACACAGACACACAGACACACAGACACACAACACAGACACACAGACACACAGACACACAGACACACAGACACACAGACACAACACACAGACACACAGACACACAGACACACAGACACACAGACACACAGACACACAGACACACAGACACACAGACACACAGACACACAGACACACAGACACACAGACACACAGACACACAGACACACAGACACACAGACACACAGACACACAGACACACAGACACACAGACACAGACACGCAGACACGCAGACACGCAGACACGCAGACACGCAGACAAGCATACACGCAGTCAGACAGGCACACAGGCACCCAGACACACGGACACACGGACACACAGACACACAGACACACAGACACACAGACACACAGACACACAGATACACAGACACACAGACACACAGACACACAGACACAGACACCAGACACCAGACACACAGACACACAGACACACAGACACACAGACACACAGACACACAGACACAGACACACAGACACAGACACAGACACACAGACACACAGACACACAGACACACAGACACACAGACACACAGACACAGCAGACACACAGACACACAGACACACAGACACACAGACACACAGACACACAGACACACAGACACGACACGCAGACACGCAGACACGCAGACACGCAGACACGCAGACACGCAGACACGCAGACACGCAGAAAAGATACACGCAGTCAGACAGGCACACAGGCACCCAGACACGACACGGACACACAGACACACAGACACACAGACACACAGACACACAGACACACAGACACAGACAGACACACAGACACACAGACACACAGTAACACAGACACACAGACACAGACACACAGACACACAGACACACAGGCACACAGACACACTGACACACAGACACACAGACACAGCAGACACACAGAACACAGACACACAGACACGACAGACACACAGACACACAGACACACAGACACACAGACACACAGACACACAGACACACAGACACACAGACACACAGACACACAGACACACAGACACACAGACACACAGACACACAGTAATGTGGCGTTTCTTTGATCGATGAAATGAACCTCAGATAGTTAGAGCCTTCTCTTCGATGATGTCACTTGCTGGCACTCTGGAACGTTTCTCTATTGTTGTCCTATCTTTCTTATGCTTTTGTATGGTTGAATACGCTTCTAATTTTCTTTCATCACTTAATGATTATAGTAAATATTGTTCGATATATTTACACATAGTCTTGCTTAGTCGTTCAGTTTTAACTAAAAATAGCCTGCTCAACAAAATGCAAGCCATTTACAAACCGTGAATATATAAAATCAAACCTATATCTATAATAACCTTCTTAAAGATAACATATAACAATTATCCTTATCAGAATTAAACGATTGTTTTGGTTTAATTGTGACAGTCAAATGTAAAGTTTCGAGAAATCAAACACAAAAAAGTTTTATTTATTAACACAAACAAAAGAAGATTCTTTGCTTATTTCGATGCAACTGATGATGTAATTCACACAGACACACAGACACAGACACACAGACACACAGACACACAGACACAGACACAGACACACAGACACAAGACACACAGACACACAGACTCACAGACACACAGACACACAGACACACAGACACACACACACAACACACAGACACACACACAGACACACAGACACACAGAAACACACAGACACACAGACACACAGACACACAGACACACAGACATACAGACACACAGACACACAGACACACAGACACACAGACACACAGACACACAGACACACAGACACCAGACACACAGACACACAGACACACAGACACACAGACACACAGTAACACAGAACACAGACACACAGACACAGACACAGACAGACAGACACAGACACACAGACACACAGACACACAGACACACAGACACGCAGACACGCAGACACGCAGACACGCAGACACGCAGACGCGCATACACGCAGACACGAGACACGCAGACACGCAGACAGCAGACACGCAGACAAGCAGACAGCAGTCAGACAGCACAGACACAGACACACGACACACAGACACACAGACACACAGACACACAGACACATAGACACACAGACACACAGTAACACAGACACAGACACACAGACACAGACACACAGACACACAGACACAGACACAGACACACAGACACACAGACACACAGACACACACAGACACACAGACACACAGACACGACAGACACGACACGACACACAGACACACAGACACAGCAGACACACAGACACCAGACACAGACACAGACAGCAGCAGACACAGACAAGACACGCAGACACACAGACACGACAGACACACAGACACCAGACACCAGACACACAGACACACAGACACACAGAACACACAGACACACAGACACACACACACGACACAGACACACAGACACACACGACACACAGACACACAGACACAGACACACAGAACACAGACACACAGACACACAGACACACAGACACACAGACACACAGACACACAGACACACAGACACACAGACACACAGACACAGACACACAGACACACAGACACACAGAACACAGCACACAGACACACAGACACAGACAACAGACACACAGCACACAGACACACAGACACCGCAGACACACAGACACGCAGACACCAGACAGCAGACACAGACACAGACAAGCATACACGCAGTCAGACAGGCACACAGACCCAGACACACGGACACACAGACACACAGACACACAGACACACAGACACACAGACACACAGACACACAGACACAGAACACAGACAGACACAGACACACAGACACACAGACACCAGACACACAGACACAGACACACAGACACACAGACACAGACACACAGACACACAGACAACACAGACACAGACACACAGACACACAGACACACAGACACACAAGCACACAGACACACGACACACAGACACACACACACAGACACACAGACACACAGACACACAGACACACAGACACACAGACACACAGTAATGCTGGCGTTTCTTTGATCGATGAAATGGGAACCTCAGATAGGTTAGAGCCTTCTCTTTCGATGATGTCACTTGCTGGCACTCTGGAACCGTTTCTCTATTGCTGTCCTTATCTTTTCTTATGCTTTTGTATGGTTGAATACGCTTCTAATTTTCTTTCATCAGTTAATGATTATAGTAAATATTGTTCGATATATTTACACTATAGTCTTTGCTTAGTCGTTCAGTTTTAACTAAAAATAGCCTGCTCAACAAAATGCAAGCCATTTACAAACCGTGAATATATAAAATCAAACCTATATCTATAATAACCTTCTTAAAGATAACATATAACAATTATCCTTATCAGAATTAAACGATTGTTTTGGTTTAATTGTGACAGTCAAATGTAAAGTTTCGAGAAATCAAACACAAAAAAGTTTTATTTATTAACACAAACAAAAGAAGATTCTTTGCTTATTTCCGATGCAACTGATGATGTAATTCACACAGACACACAGACACACAGACACACAGACACACAGACACACAGACACACAGACACACAGACACACAGACACACAGACACACAGACACACAGACACACAGACACACACACACACACACACACACACACACACACACACAGACACACAGACTCACAGACACACAGACACACAGACACACAGACACACAGACACACAGACACACAGACACACAGACACACAGACACACAGACACACAGACACACAGACACACAGACACACAGACACACAGACACACAGACACACAGACACACAGACACACAGACACACAGACACACAGACACACAGACACACAGACACACAGACACACAGACACACAGACACACAGACACACAGACACACAGACACACAGACACACAGACACACAGACACACAGACACACAGACACACAGACACACAGACACACATACAGGCACGCAGACACGCAGACACGCAGACACGCAGACACGCAGACACGCAGACACGCAGACACGCAGACACGCAGACACGCAGACACGCAGACAAGCAGACACGCAGTCAGACAGGCACACAGGCACACAGGCACACGGACACACGGACACACAGACACACAGACACACAGACACACAGACACACAGACACAGTAACACAGACACACAGACACACAGACACACAGACACACAGACACACAGACACACAGACACACAGACACACAGACACACAGACACACAGACACACAGCCACACTGACACACAGGCACACAGACACACAGACACACAGACACACAGACACATAGACACACAGACACACAGACACACAGACACACAGTAATGCTGGCGTTTCTTTGACCGATGAAATGGGAACCTCAGATAGGTTAGAGCCTGCTCTTTCGATGATGTAACTTGCTGGCACTCTGGAACCGTTTCTCTATCGTTGTCCTTATTTTTTCTTATACTTTTGTTTGGTTGAATACGCTTCTAATTTTCTTCCATCAGTTAATGGTTATAGTAAATATTGTTCGATATATTTACACTATACAGTCTTTGCTTAGTCGTTCAGTTTTAACTACAAATACCCTGCTCAACAAAATGCAAGCTGTTTACAAACCGTGAATGCTCCCTTTTTACACATCAATAAATTCCAGTTATTGTCATTTATTATTATATTTATTGTTCACTATTTAAACACAATTGATTATGGTTCTTAGACATATCAAAACACTTATTACGTTACTTTTCATTACTTTAAAAAGGATGGTAATTTTCTACTTCTTCCCCATCACCATTAATTAATTCTTATTTGTAATTTTCACAGTATAGGGCTGCGTGACTATATAATGTCGCTTATCGCATATTTTTATGCGACCCTTTCTGTTCGCTTTTTCCACGCGCCTCTTTGTGATCGCTCACTGTAGGAGATTGACTTAAAAACTGCACATCATTATTATAAAGGCGTCACTACCTTCCACCACATGAATGTACTTGCAAATGCCACGTATTTAAATATTTTCAAATTGAATATATAGATAACTTATTAAAATAAACTCAAGCCTTTCATCTTAATATTAATTACATTCAAATACAAATACACAATAATCATTTCTTTATCCAGAAAAATAGTATATAAATATCTAATCTTGTATAATTTATCGCGAAATTTGGATTTTTCAAAGCTCCCGTTACACTCCACTGTATGGTATACTGTGGTGTTACGAAAGAGAGTGCATACTAGTCTGGTAGATAATGACAGTACTTTATAACTATAGACACATTTCTGCCGAAAGTAACTTTTTAGAATTGAAAGGCATAAAAGAAACAGTATTTACGACTTGCCTTCGCGTACAACTCGCCCATTCTACAATTTAAAGCTGTTAATACATTACGATTGACACATTTCTGCAAAGTATTTGTATAAGGTTTTTGAAGTAAAAGCTCCATCGTAAGCGAAATGATAGAAAATTCGAGTTGGTGCAAAGTGTTAAAATACGTGTGTGAATTTGCAAAAAACGATGAGAATTAACAAACTTTTGCCAAACAGAATTTAAATTATTTTATGCAATTAGATATATGTTAACTTTAAATAAACCACGAAAAAATAAAAAAATTTTCCAATAGGCTGGTTTTCAGACAAAATTTAGCTTTGGACATACCTATGTTTTACAAAAGATTATCTTAACAATTTTTATTCACGGACACAGTATAACCAAATGGTCCAGTATAATTACTATAAAGTTCTACGTCATTGTCACATGTGCATTTATAACGATGTACAATTAGGCCAACATCTCTGGTTTTTTAGAATATCATGCTCGTTAACTTTTAATTACTCATAAAAGAATTACATTAAAATACCTTTAATCAGTTACACTATATAGTTTTATTTTAGTAATCAAATAATGTTTTTGATCTCAATATCCAATAAAACATTTTATTTCATACCAGTAGCAATAACGCCTATTAATAAATACTATTAATTACGTTGCTATATAATTATGAACATATCTAATCATAATCATACAATACCGTTCGAATTTCCTCTTCCTGATAACACACGTTTATAATTTCCTCTTAATAGAAAAACAGAAAAAAAAATAATCGGACAGTTGAAGTTAAAAAATGGGCGAAGATTTAGCAAAACCAATTTTGGAAAATGATATCAAACAATTATATGGCAGTAATGCTAACCTAGGTGACTTGAATAAGTATTTGTTTTGATATTCTAACACGAAATTTCAGAAACAATTGATCAAAACCAAAAAAGAAGTGATATATTGGAGCAGACAATTGGAAGCTTTGGGAAATGGCAGTGTAAAATAGTTGTGTTAATGGCGTTGTTAAAAATGCCTATAGCATGGATGCAATTAGGTATCGTGTTTATTGCGCCTATAACTGAATTTTGGTGTAAACCACCTCCACAATTAAGAAATTTGTCTGTTTGTGAATGGAAATCCATGATATCGATTGAAGATCACTTTCCGAATGTAAGTTATTTTTAATGTTCGATAATTTAATATAATATACAGCTTGATTTACAATATTTAATATTTTTATGGGTTTTGTTAGTTTTTTAAAATAATGCTTTTAATTTTAGATACCAAGTGCAAAAGCATCATGTTATATGTTAAACATTGTAGACGTAAACGATTCAAATTCAATTATACCATGCAAATGGGGTTATGATTACAACCGAACAGAAAGATCCTCCTCAATTATAACAGATTGGGATCTTGTTTGTGATGATAGAATATGGGTTGATATTACTCAAATGTACATAATGCTTGCAGTATTAGTAGGTAAAAGTTAAATATTTATTAGTTTGTATTCCTAGAGTATTACATTAATTCCATACCTAAAAAATTGTTAACATGGATACTTCGTTAATTGTGATTTTATGAATACAAATAAGTGGGACCACGTGCAAAGTTGTTGTTTTTCCAAAACGGAGAAGAACCAATGCACTTCTCGGTAAGTAAAATGAAGGTCCTGTAGCAAAACGATGTTTGACATAAAAATCCCTTACTGAAGGTGGCGTCTCTTTAATAAGGTAAAATTCTAGTAACGGGAAGTGCTAACAACCGCATGATAGTGAGGCACGTAAAGATGCAATTGCTGTATGTATATATATATAGGGTGTCCGAAATATCTAGTTTCGGACGATTGCGCAGTTATGGTAGAAGACAGAATTTTCAAAATTTGGTGTTGTACCGTAAACGAAACCATATTCAGAAAATATTATTGACTATATAGGTTGTGCCAGAAACGTGTAGCTATATTAACTTACATTTTTTTAAGTGGAACACCCTGTATTTTATTCCAAATTTGAATTCCCACGTTCAAGAGCTTTTCAAAAATATATGGTCTTACTATGTTATGCAGGGTATTTTATAAAATATGGCTAATAATGTACAAAAATTATCCCCAATCCGTCACTAAATCTAGTAATGTGTGAAGATTTTTTTCATTTGGTTAATATTGTGAGGTTATTAGGTTTTTAGAAAATAGGTTAGATTGATATTTCGTGTTTCTTGTAATACACGGTGAAGCAAAACTCCAATGAAAGAATATCTCAAAATTTTTGAATGGAACACCCTATAAATGGTATTGTCATTTGTTAGCGATTGCACTAAGCTTTCAACCGATATAGGGTCTGTATGGCCAATTTTATTAAGCAGAATGAGAATGTCATTAAAACTGTAAAAAACAATTTTCAAAGTGCCTACCGTTTACTTCAAAGCACTTGTTTGTTCTTTTAAAAAATGAATTTCAAACATTATTTAATAGTTCGGGAGTAATTGTTGCAAATGCATTTCTTATTCTTGTTTTCATATCCTCTTTACTAGTAGCTTCTTGTTTATAAACAATATCTTTTATTTTACCCCAGAGAAAAAAATCCATTGGGGTTAGACAAGGTGAACGTGGAGGCCAAGCAACTGGTCCTCCTCGTCCAATCCAACACTCACTAAACTTTCTATTTAAATATCGCCGAACTCTTCTGTCATAATGAATTGAAGCCCCGTCTAGTTGAAACCACATTTTATTTCTTATGTTTAATGGAACGTCTTCTAATAATGGCTGTAATTGGTTTTTAAAAATCAAGGAATTTGGCTCCATTCCTGTTCCCATCAGTGCTTAGAAGTAAACGGTAGACATTTTGAACATTTACCTTATTTCTTCAACAACTAACCCCATCCATTGCTTTGCTGACGATAGCACTCTGTAGTTCATCTCAGTCTACTCATAGTGATAATCCACCTTCTATGTCAAATCAAGAAATTAAAGGTGAAATGGCAAATTCAATCAACAAAGACAATCAACGTATTCTCGAATGGGAAGCAATAATCTAGTTAAATTTAATGCTAACAAAACTCAGTGTTGCCTTATGTCCGCCAAAAAGATCGATCATTTCCTGTTGTAAGTATGAATGGCTCAGTTCTTAAGCTTTCAGACTCTATTACTCTGTTGGTATGACTGTATCTTCAAATCTCTCATGGGTTGACCATCTTCTGTCAGCTACCAAAACAGCTGCTCGTAAAATAGGCTTTTGTACAGATCTAAGCAGTACTTTACCTCTCGACAACTCCTTCTGCTGTATAAGGCCCAAATTCTGTCTCATCTGGAATATAATTCACACCTCTGGGTTAGTGCTCCCCAATACACTCTCGATATCGTTGATTGTATTCAAAAGAGAGCGATTAGGCTTATAAATGACCGGTCCTTAACTTCTCACATACAGTCCCTTGAGCATAGAAGGATGGTTTCATTTCTTTCTTTGTATTATCGTTATTACAACGGCTATTGTGCTGCTGATTTATATTCTTTGATACCATCTCAGGCTATCTTTGCGAGAAACACTCGGTTCGCTCATTCACATCATCAGTATGCAGTACAAATCTCCACTTGTTGTACCAAACGGCGCAATCCACATTTTCTACACGGCTTCTAAACTCTGGAATGATCTCCCTAGTTCCTGCTTTCCTCTCACTTATGATATGAGACAATTTAAGGTAGCTGTTGATAGGCATCTATTGGCAATTCATTATCCCTCTATCCACCCTCCTAAGTGTTCCTGAGTGCAGGCCTAATTTAGCCTGTTCAGGTCCACAATCATAAAAAAAAATTTGTAAAAATGAAGAAAAAATACATAAATTAAATTATATTGTTAGAAAATGGCTATACAGAGCGTTTTATTTTCAAATTTATGATTGAGTTGATTTTTTTACAGTTATAATGACATTATCAATCTGCTTAATGAAATTGGCCATACAAACCCTATATCGGTTAAAAGATTAGTGCAATCGCTAACAAATGACAATACAATTTACAGAGTGTTCCATTTAAACATTTTTAGATATTCTTTCATTGGAGTTTTGCTTCACCATGTATTACAAGAAACACGAAATACCAATCTAACCTATTTTCTAAAAACCTAATAACCTCACAATATTAACCAAATGAAAAAAATCTTCACACATTACTAGATTTAGTTACGGATTGGGGATAATTTTTGTACACTATTGGCCATATCTTATAAAATACCCTGTATAACATAGTAAGACCATATATTTTGAAAATCTCTTGAACGTGGGAATTCAAATTTATAATAAAATACAGGGTGTTCCACTTAAAGAATGTAAGTTAATATTGCTACACATTTCTGGAACAACCTATATAGTCAATAATATTTGCTGCAATAATTACTCCCGAATTGTTAAATATGTTCGAAATGCATTGGTAATTGATAATGTCATCATACAAGATCCACACTGTAGCGTTAGAAATGTAAGTAACCAGTTAGATATTAGTAAACAAAATGAGTGATAAAGAAGTATAAGTTTCATCCGTATAAATTGCTAAATCTCCAATTAAAAGAACAAACAAGTGCTTAGAACCGTAAACGAAACCATATTCTGAAAATATTATTGACTATACAGGTTGTTCCATTTTTTTAAATGGAACGTCCTGTATTTTATTACAAATTTGAATTCCCACGTTCAAGAGCTTTTCAAAAATATATGGTCTTACTATGTTATACAAAATTAAATATCGTTCGGACGTAAGGTGCCCTTCGAAAAATAAGGCTCAATTATTCGATTGCACAATACACCACACCAGACATTTAGTGACCATCTACGTTGGTGGTCTAAGTGTCTAATGAAATACGGATTCGCGTTGTCGTAGTAGTGAAAATTATGATGGATCACAAATCTGTTCTTGTGGAACGTAGCTTCGTCGGAAAATAAAATGTGGGACACGAAATCAATGTTTTATATGATAGAAGAAAGCCACAAATTTAGAATATCATACCAAACCCGCGAAAACATAAAATTAAACCTACATATATACATATATATATATATATATATATATATATATATATATATATATATATATATATATATATATATATATATATATATATATGTATATATATATATATAATCTATCTGACTGAGCGAACGAGAGAGAGCAATAGTTATTCTAACGTTCACAAGTCAATGCCTCTCCACTAAAAGAACCCTAGTTAAATTTGCAACAACTAAATTTAGGGTTTGCTTTCGCGTCACTGTTCAAGTTTAATATAGTCCAAACTAACTTCAAGGTACTTCCCGCATGACATGAAAACAATATGCACCTATCTAAACAAATGCTTGTAACAGTAAGGGCGTGATTATTTTTATATTCCAATCTGCATAATATGTAGTGCGTGTGCTTATATGTGTGCGGGTACGCGTGCATGTGTGCGTTGGTGTTCGCGGGTGAAGGGCATGTGCGAGTGCGCATGTGCACGGGTGTTCGGATTTGCGAGTGCGCGCATATGTGTGCGTTTGCTTGTGCGTGTGATTGTGTGTTCGTGTGTTGGTGCGTGCGTGCATGCATACGTGAGTGAGTGCGTGAGTAAGACATTCAGCGGCAGCAAGGTTTGTTAGGAGCAATTTTTATAAAATATATC
>JARFJB010002049.1:157500-572500 GCA_036346205.1 Vesta saturnalis
TTTGGAAGGGTAATGTTAACAGTTACGTTCCCCTAAATGGTAGAATGAATGATAAGGTACCTAATGTCAAACAGAGGTTGTTGATGTCAAAAATGTAATGAATCTTACTTTATATGAGGCGTTATATAAACTTTATATCTAGATTTACAGAATTTACATAGAACTTTCCCCGTAAACTGATAACATGTTTCTTGGTCTTTGGAAGCATTAAATGAAGTATACATACTCTCATTCCTAGCTGAGTACTTAATACAAAAGTACTTTTTGTCTTATAATCCAATATAAGTTACTGAAAAGATTCATTCATTTTCCAAATTTATTTATATTACAGAATTCAATGAGAAACTGTATGGAATCTTAATTCAAAACATTATTGAAAATGAGTACAGCTGGAAGGTCTTTATACTTTAATAATTTTGCATACTTATCTTTTAGAAGAATGTAGCCGTTAATATACTCAGTGGCATAGAAATAGCAACGGCAAAAAGGAGTAGGAATTTCCGGGTGAAATTTGATAGGAATATTCACTTATGTTTTAGTAGTAAAGATCAAACGAAAAACCTTTATTAGTTACAAAATCTGTGTAATAATTGTTAATAATGCGTGGGACAGCTTCCTTGAGTTACACATTCATTTACACAAAATAGCGTTTATTAAGTGAGCTGACTTATCTCGACTTAGGGTGTTGCCTACCACACAAGTTCCATGTCATGTCTGAAATCCTCCGAAGTCAAGGACCGACACTGCAAGTTTCGAAACCTTCTACCCTTTATGTCCAATACATCTTTATCTAGAGATCTTGCAAACCAGGGCAAAAGATGAATCATAAGTTTAAGGAGAACCTTACTACATGAAGAAGTGCATTATCTTGCTGGAATAGTGGATCTTCGATTTCTTGCTGCCACAAGTAATCGCACCCCAAACCATAACACCTACAGTGCGGTATTTGTGCCTCTTAACTGTAATTCGAAGAATTTTAATGAGATCTTCCATTGCACTATGGTGACCGTTGCTGACAATGTTGCGCAGTCAAGGGAGTATAAGTTCCGACTGTATGATGTTAACCCAAAACTTCGGATGCGGCGATAAACTGTTCTAAAGGTTTCTTGGGTACCTTCTTCACCAAACCATTGGTCACCAATTACCCGAGAAGGGGAAAACCGTTGTCTACATGTCAGTTATCTTATCTAGTACGAACAATGTGAGATTAGCAGTTGATTACGTAACGAATCACTAATCGCTATAAATACTCCCGTTTGTTGGCCAGCAAGATCCGAAGATTTAATGCGAGGTAATTGTTAGAAGCACAATGTTGCAACGAGCTTATTTTTAAATTTCAATTATTATATGTGCTACTAATTTAAATCACTTTTCTGAACATTTTCTTGTTGTTTATAAATTAAACGCAATTTACTCTTACACTACTTTACGTTTTTTGAAACTACACACATAAGAGCGCTAAAATAAGCTTTAACTCGATCGACGGTAATTTTGAAACAAGCAGGAACTTTTATGACGAATGCATTTTTTTCATTCGTTACACCTATGCCGGGCTCGGCAATTCAAACAAAACATATATTTCGACTTTGGATGAAGTCATCATCGGTGGATGTTATAACTAAATTAACAAAATGTATATCAAAAATAACAAATTATTAAACAAGGTAGCTAAGATATTAAAATATTATCTAAACTATTAAACTAACATACTGGGTAAATTTTCCGTGTCTTTCTTACTGTTGCCAACAACTTTATCATTAAATTTAAAAATTATTTCTAATAAGTAGTAATTTTAGAAGAATATATGCTATTTGTGTTTAACCGATGTAACAGGAAAATAAATTCACCTTTATTTCAATTGAAACAATTTAATGAAACTGTAGTTTAATACAGTTTAATAGCCTCACTAATATGCATTAGTGAAGCAATTAAAATGCTTCAATTTAAATAAACTAGCCTGCAATCGATAGCCCTTTTTTTTAATAAAAATTACATATTAATTTTACATATAATTTTCGCCTTCTATTTAATTTTTGTGAAAATTTGGAAAAAGGATACTATTTGTTATCGTGGAGTTGAAAATTTAATGGAGAATTGATCTCAAAATCGATCCTGGTTGATAAAAAAGGATAATTCACATGCATCTGGGGGTGAAAATCTCATATAAAATATTAGATCAAATTTTCATAATAGATTTGGAAGGTTATTCATAAAATATAATCATTTGAGGCAAAATTAAAATTTTTGGAAAATTACGTTATGCATTTGAGATTTTCTTATTGGATAATTTGTAATAACATACGGGGAATAAAAAAGTACAGAAGAAATGTTGAGCAAGGGATTTCAGTCTTCAATTGATACCGACGCGAAACTGTCGATGCATTGTGAAAAAATGGCAACAAACATTATAATTTTTATTTTTTAAAGAATAAAGAATACTGTGTCACCAGTTATTTAAAGTCTATTATTATTGGTTGTGTATATTTTTTATGCGCTAAGGTAATACTGACCAAAATAATAAATATTGATTGATACATTCAATATAAATAAGTTGGTTAATTAATCGGCTCAAAGGAATTTTGAAATTCTTAATTACTACAGCCGCATTTCAACATTTTTGAAATAATTATCAAAAAGTTTCACATAATTAATAAAACTCTGTGGTTAAATTTCAATACAAAGAAGTATGACATCGATACGCATCTATAATAAAATAAAATCATATTGTATCCTAGAACATTATGAATTTATAAGTGAAACTATATTAAAACATTTAATAATTAATTATCAAAAGCATAAACTTGTATCCGAAATAGTATTTTAATTACTAACATATAACATACACGGGAAGAAACTCATAAGTAATATATTGTTTTAAGAATTAAATTAATCATTTTATGGTTAAGTACTAATATGAATTTAGGATTGTATGTTATACACATAAACATGTATGTCGTGGAGACCGGGGCTAGTTTGAACAGTTTTTCAAGATTTGGCGATAACTTCTAAAGAACCATACCGAATGTTCACATCAAACTGGATTCATTCGAAAGTTACATTATTAAGCTGTCATTTGTTGTGGTTACATAATACCTCCTCTCCCTCTCCCTCTCCTCTCCCTCCCTCTCCCTCTCCCTCTCCTCTCCCTCTCCCTCCCTCTCCTCTCCCTCTCCCTCTCCCTCTCCCTCCCTCTCCCTCTCCTCTCCTCTCCTCTCCCTCTCCTCTCCCTCTCCCTCTCCTCTCCCTCTCCCTCCCTCTCCTCTCCTCTCCCTCTCCCTCCCTCCTTCCCTCTCTCCTCCCTCCCTCCTCCCTCTCGCCTCTCTCCTCTCTCCCTCTCTCCCTCTCCCTCTCTCCCTCTCCCTCTCTCCCTCTCTCCCTCTCTCTCTCCTCTCTCCCTCTCCCTCTCTCCCTCTCTCCCTCTCCCTCTCTCCCTCTCTCCTCTCCCTCTCCCTCTCTCTCTCTCTCTCTCTCTCTCTCTCTCTCTCTCTCTCTCTCTCTCTCTCTCTCTCCTCCCTCCCTCCCTCCCTCCCTCCTCCTCCCTCCCTCCTCCATGGCTTCTCTGATAATTATAGATGTAAACTGCTCGATGCTTGCCAAAGTTTCTGCGCTCTCAAATAAAATTTTGTGTCCTGTTATGTTTACGTGTTCGGCCAAGCATGCTGTCGCTTGAACTTTATTAACCGCGTTTTTGTGTTCTTCTATCCTTGCGCTGGCTTTCCTGTTGGTCTGCCCAATATACGATAGTCCGCAGCCTCCACATGGAATCTCGTACACTCCTTGACTCTCCAACGAGATCTTGTCCTTAGGATTTCTTAAGATCATATGAATTTTGCGATACGCCGTGAAAGTTGTATCGATTTTATGTTTTTTTAAGAATACGGCTAATCTTGTCCGTTCTCCTTGGCAGTTGCAGGATCAGCTGGTTCTTTGTCTTCTCTAGTTGAAGGCCTCAAAGTCCTTTGTATGTCGTGGTGCTAGAATCCATTTCTAATCAAGCCTCTCCTATTTTGTCATCTCTTCTTTGATGTTGTCGGCGTCTGCTAATTTCTTCGATCGATTGATCAGCGTCTTGATGACAGATTTGAGTTGACTTGGATGATGATGCGATTTGGCGTTGATGTATCTGTCCGTGTGTGTAGGTTTCCTGTAGACCGTGCGGCCTAGGCGTCCGTCCCGACCATTTCATTGAGATTCTGCAGTAGCACACGATTAAACCAGGACAGATTCTGGTCAGCTTCGATATAGTGTCACTATTCACAAATATACCAGTCGACGAGGCACTTGAGACCATCCAAAGAAGACATAAACCGGCTGACCACATAATAAGCTTAGCTAGACACTATCTAACTAATACCCATTTTATGTACAATGGCACCGTTACAAGCAGAAAGCAGGAGCACCATTGGGGTCACCTTTATCTCCAGTCATTGCAAACCTATTCATGCAAGAGTTTGAAGAGAAAGCACTACACTCAGCAGCACATAAACCGACGCTATGGTTGAGATACGTAGATGATACATTTGTCATCTGGAGCCACGGACAGGAAAAACACTTCAACAATGTGCACACAAATATCAAGTTCACAATGAAAATAGAACAAGATTATCAGTTACCGTTTCTGGACGTGCTAGTTCATAAGAATGAAGACGGACGCCTAGGCCACCACACGGTCTACAGCAAACCTACGCACATGGACAGATACATCAACGCCAAATCGCATCAGCATCCAAGTCAACTCAAATCTGTCATAAAGACGCTGATCAATCGATCGAAGGAATTAGCACACGCCGACATCAAAGAAGAGATGACAAAAATAAGAGAGGGTTTGATTAGAAATGGATTCCACCACCACGACATACGAAGGACTTTGAGGCTTCCAACTAGAGAAGACAAAAGAACCAGCTGATCCTGCAACTGCCACGCCATACCTGCCATTCATCAAAGGGACAACGGACAAGCCGTATTCTTAAAAAACATAAAATCGATACAACTTTCATGGCGTATCGGAAAATTCATTCGATGTTAAGAAATCCTAAGGACAAGATCTCGTTGAAGAGTCAAGGAGTGTACGAGGTTCCATATGGAGGCTGCGTATATTGGACAGACCAACAAGAAAATCAGCGCAAGGATAGAAGAACACAAAAATGCGGTTAATAAAGTTCAAGCGACATCATCCTTGCCCCAACACGTAACCACAGCAGGACACAAGTTGAGGACGCAAAAACTTTGGCAAGCATCGAGCACTTTACAGCTAGAATTTTCAGAAGAGCCACAGAGATTGAGAAACACCCACGTAATCTCAACACAAGAGACGATGCTCTGAGACTACCATTAATATGGAAAACATCATTAATCCCAAGACAACTAAAATCCACAACACTAAAAAAGAATCAACAAAAGAAGAAGTGGAAACACTGAGGCAGACACTGAAATCAGTGAAGGTAGTGAAAGCAGGGAAAGCAGTGAAAGCAGTGAAAGCAATGAGTGAATGTAATAGGGTATGTAAAGCAGCACACAACAGGAAGTTAGTTTCGGTTCGAGTAACTCGTTTTGCAACAAACGGGCTTTTGGAGACCAGGAGAGCTACGCGGTCATATAGTATATATATATATATATATATATATATATATATATATATATATATATATATATATATATATATATATTATATATATATATATATATATATATATATACATGTATAAAACAAAAGCTTTTAGCAGTGATTATTCGATTATAATTTACTGTATTTTTTATTTAAGATTAAGATTTTTGCATCCAGAAATGTGTTGATTAAGGTAATTTGAACTAAAGTGAAATTTGAGTAATTAAGATTAATGACCTCTACAAGTACTTTCGCAGCATACTGGCGTAGTTTTTTTATTGCGTGCATATATTTTAAAGCTTTTATAGATACAACCACTCCAGGAGGACTAAATCGTTCTGGAAATAATAACGTGAAAAACAAAAACAGGGCAAATGCGCTTCGGTATTTGAATCAACGAGTCTGATAGATGTTTATACGGTAGCATACAACAAAAGCACAGTCATTTGTTTACGTAAATACACAACTTTGAACAACAAAAACACAGATAGGTAATTACCTTAAGTTCGTACAGATTTTCAGTCTACCTTTTCTTTCCCAACTCATATCGACAGGATGCAAAATAATTTTTAATTGATTTAAAACGAACCTCCGCAGAGAAAGAAACTCTTAGCCTCGGTAGGTAAAATTAATTAACCCTTTAAATTTACAACCGCAAACAAACACATTAGATCCAGTCCAGGCGTCCGATTATTTACTGTAACACCTGGTTTTATCAACACAAAGGGCTAGGTACTTAATTATACGTAACTCTTCGTTAAATACACAAACAACCTGTTTCTGTATTATAAGTGTTTTGTAACTGTGGTTGCACAGTTTTGCTTCTTGAGCGCGACGTTTCAGAAGCGAACTCTGCTTCCGTCATCAGGCTTAGTCCTGGTGACTTGAGTCGAATTCATATGTTATCATTTTTCCCAAGCACTTGGCTATTCTCAGATTCGAACTTGGTTCCCTTACCGCTGAGCCAGTGAGTAATCCTATATATATATATATATATATATATATATATATATATATATATATATATATATATATATTTATTGCTCATGTTGCACCGTAACTTATTGCGCTTGAGCTCGTCGCGCATTATTGGAATCCATGTGGGTTACATTTCCACACTAGCTTGGCTTATTGGATTTTCTGCTAATACGGTGTATGTAGCTTTTTGAGTTTCCGGCGAGTTGTGTTCTCGTCCTCTGCCACTATCTGTATGTTATCCCATTGGACGCGATGGTCTTCGTTCCAGACATATTTCACCCTTGCGGACGTTGTTCTTATGTTACTGTGTTATCACTTTGAGTGGTCTACTGCTCTGTCCTATGTATGCTCCGCCACATTCGCAAGGTAGGTTGTATACACAATTCTTGGAATTTTGATCTTCATTGTGTAGTTTGGTTTTGGTTCGCTGTTAGATTGGGGTAGCCGTTTTCTTTGAGTGTTTTAGCGATATTTTCTTTTTCTTTGTCCAGGTCATCTTGTTCTGAGCATTTTCTACGCCTAACTTCACGTTTTTGTGGTGAGTGGAGTTGTAGTGTAGTACCTCCCGCGTGGGTAGGTTTGCTGTATACACTTGTCGTGAAAGGTTGCCATTCCTGTGTACAGGTACATCCAGGAAAGGCAGTTTGTGTTCCGACTGCAAATCTATTGTGAATTTTACGGAGGGTGTGCGGCTATTTAGATGATCTAGGAATTCATCTACGACAGTGTCGTCCACGTATCTAAGCCACATCCTTAGTTTCTCCGTGAATTCGGATATCGCTATATATATATATATATATATATATATATATATATATATATATATATATATATATATATATATAGCGAGAGACGACAGTGTATTCGGAGGACGAGCTTGGCAGACGAAGCCTTAATTCGACAGATTTGGCTAAAATATGGTGCGAAGCTATTGGTGTAAGTGTATGCACTTGTACTGTAAGACTGAGACTTCTTACATCTGGACTTAGGGGTGGCAAAGCGCGGAAGAAACCTTTACTATCAGAAAATCAAAGGCTCCGTCGTTTGAAATGGCAGAATGTATTATTTAGTGATGAATCTACATTTAACATAAATAATCATGCTGGAACTACATATGTTACAAGATTTCCTGGTGAAGAATTTTCAAGACAGTGTGTTCTATGAACGATTAAACATCCAACCTCTGTGATGATATGGGGCTGCATATCTGCTAAAGGTGTTGGTAGACTGCATGTTGTATCTGGCATGATGACTGAAACCAAATACATTGATGTCCTACAAGAGAAGATGCGACCTAGTGGAAAAGAAAAGAGTTATTTCTTGACAAAACCTTTATTTTCAAGATGATAATGATCCTTGCCACAGAGCAAAGATCGTTCAATCTTGGATGTTGATCAATAAAGTTTCATATTAGTTGAGTTTATTATCTAATAATGAACAGAATACACTTTTTCAAAACTCTACTTTATAAGATTTTCGAAAAGACCTCAACCTTGCGCAAGGCAGTAACCAAATCTGTGGTAAAATACAGTTCGGGGAGTAATTGCACTTCTCATATCAATTATAATTTTATCTATTATACAATATTAAAAAAAATACAAAGAAATTCATTTTATCCAATAAATAAAATCTTTTTAGTAATCATTTTAATATTAACATGAATTGGAGCTAAACCAGTTAAAGATCCATTTATTTTAACAGGACAAATTGTAACTTCATTATACTTCTTATTTTTTCTAACTACATACTTAATATCAAAACTATGACAGTAGCAATTAAATGTGTCATTGATACTAGTCTACTCAAAAGACGCATGTATGGCATCAGCGCTTTTAGTTTGTTGTGTATTCCATCTCACTTAGCACATGAACTGATTGTACTGTCTTTGTTTTACTTATTATAAGTCAGACCCGCGATAATATTTTTCCATGCCTGTATAAGTTTATCTTTATTTGCTAATATTTACAATTTTACAAAGTATTCTATTTTTTTACCTATTTTCTACTATTTACATTTCATTTCATTGCTACCTGTCCCATTAGCTGTTTTCTCCTTTTCCATGTTTCCTTCATCCATTCCACTCCCCCTTCCTTTTCCTCATGTATTTCTTCTACACTCCTACCCTCCTCCCTTAACTCCCTACACTCTTTTGTCATATGCCATATATTCTCCATTCCTTCTCCGTATAATATACATCTTCTTTCTTCCTCTTTTCTCCAATACTTGTTTCCCGACTCTTCGTTACCGCATCTGAACATCGCTATCATTTTTTTCTTTCCATTCTTTTCTTCTCCTTTTAGATATTCTAATATCCCTTCTCCTTTAATCTTTCTGTAATTTACATTATATTTTGCTTCTCTTATTTTTACCCATCTTTCTGGCTTTTGAACATCCCTGTCCCTTCTTATTATGCCTTCTCTTACCCAGACTCCCTCAACCCTTAGCCTCTCTACTTCCTCCGTCGCGTACCCGTTTCTTTTATAATATTCCTCTCTCCCCCCTTGTCCGTATTTCACTCTCCCTTCCTTTGTCTCTTTCCAGCATACCTATAATATTTTACACTCCGTTCTTTCTCTCATTTCTTCCTCATATTTCATTACCCTTCTTCCAGCCTCCACCCTTATTTTTTCTACCTGCACTTCCTCCCTTATAAATAAATACCCCAGCGTTTCTTTATCCACACCCCATACCATTTCCAATATTTTTCTTGCAGGCCTTCTATCTCTCTTTGCTCCATCTACCCCCACACTTCTGCCCCATATATCACCACAATTCGTATTAATTTGTCAAACATCATCTTCCTTTTCCCTAGGTCCACTCCAAACAACCTTTCCCCCACACTCCACACCTGTCATATTAATTTACTCCCTTTTCTCACTATTTCCTTTATATCCTCCCCATCCTTATTATCCTGTCTCATTGTATATCCAGGTATGTGAATTCCTTCACCTGCTCCATTCCCCCCTCCCTTTCTGAATACTAGTATCTTTGTTTTTTTTTTTTTACTTCTAGTTCCTTTCTTTTCATATATCGTTCCATCGTCTTCAACATCTCCTTTATTTCTTTTTCTTGCTTCGCCACCCACACTATATCGTCCACGTACGTCATCGACCATACCTTCAATTTCTCTACCACCAATCCTCCCTTTTGCTGCCCTCTTAATGTCTCCTCCAGATCCCCGTATATATTGAGAAGAGGCTTGGGCTTGGTGGGCATCCCTGTGTCAGGCACTTCCTTGTTACGAATTCCTCACTCTATCTCTGTTATCTATCACATTCTCCCCTTCCTGAATCTCTACTGTTCCTCTGGAATCAGTTTCCTCTCTATCTCCTTCAGTAGTCTTTCTCCTAGTACCGTCGCGTATATTTTGTATGCCGTGTTTAATAATGCCACTCCCCTATAATTTTCCATTTCTTTTCTGTCCCCTTTTTTGTACACCAGACATATTACTTCTTCTCTCCATCTCTCCGGAAAGCCCTCTCCTCTCCATATTTCATTAATTATTTCCGTCATCCTTTTTGCTACCTTTTCCCCTCCGTATACCCATTCCTCTCCTTGTATCCCGTCTACTCCTGCCGCTTTACTTTTCTTCACTTTCCCAATTGCCTCTATTACTTCTGCTTCTTTTATTCCTTCCTCTTCGTCTACTATTTGTACTCCTCTTCCTTGCCTTTCTCCTTTTTTCTGTATGTTCCACCTCCAGCCTCTTCCTGAAGAATATCTCCCATTCCCTTATCTGTATTCCCGTTTATGTCCCTCTTCTCTTTTTTTCTTTTTTTTAGATATTTCCATACCTCTTCTTCCGTTCTTATTTCCTTGATCTGTACTTCTTGTTTCTTTTTATTTTCTCCCTTTTTCCTTTCGCATGTTTTCTTATATTTATTTGCTGCTTGTTTATAATCTTCTTTCTCTGCTTTCCCTTTTTTCCATTCTCTTAATGTTCTTCTTGCCTCCCTGTATTTTTCCTTACATTCACTATCCCACCATTTCTTCCATCCTATTTTCCCCAGCTTCCACCTTTTAAATTTGACTTTCTCCGTTGCTTCTTCCATCTTCCTTCTCATTTCTTCCACACTTTCTTGTACTCCCTTCCCTTCCCTATTTTCTCTTTGTACTTCTTTATACTCCCCTCTGACCATATTTTTTTTGTTATATACTCTTTCGTTTCTCTCTTCTCTTACTCCCTCCTAAATTACCAGTTCTAGTGGTGGGTGGTCCGATTTTATCTCGCCTACCCTAAATGCTAAATGCTAAATACTTTTTCCCCTCCGTTCATTAGCACGTAATCAATTATTGATTCTCCCCTTCCTCCTACGTAGTTGTATTCTCCTAATTCGTTTTCTTCTTTATTCCCATTCATTATTTCCCACCCTCTTTCATTGCACATTTCGAGCAGTTCTTTTCCCTCTTTGTTTAACAATTTGTCCTTTGTCTGCCTTTGCCCCGTTCCTTTCTTTTCCTGTCTTCCCCCTTCTTCTCCTGTCCTCGCGTTAAAATTTCCTCCTATTATTATTCACTCCCCTCCCTTTCTTTTATCATCTCTTCTAGGTTTTCCCTGGTCTCTTACATCCTTCTACTATATACCGTCATTATTTTTATTTTTATTTTTCCCTGCTTCATATTCCTTTCTAGAATTCCTCTTCTCTGCTGCACTTTCTCTTTTTCTTCTTGATTCAACCATTTTCTTCTTACTCCCGTTATTATTCTCCTCTTTGTCCTCCATCTTCTGTTATCTCCTACCACGTGCTGCACCTCCCATGCGATGTCCCCTGTCATTTCCCCTTCCCATCGCTCCCATTCCTTTTCTTCCATCCATGTCTCTTGTAATCCCACCACCTCTTGCTCTGTTATAAACTCCCAAAGCTCTTGGTCTGTACTCTTTATTCCCGCCACATTCCAGAATAGTACGTTTAACTCTCTTATCTCTTCGTTTACTCTTTCCTCTAGTTCCCTTTCTTGCTTTTCGTTTTCCATTATTCATTTTTCCGTTTCGTTTTTCTTTTTCCACATCCTCTTCTAATAGTTTTTTGTCCTTTTCTTCCCCCAATTCTTTCTTCTTTCACTAGTTAACTCCATCTTTCTCTCATTCCATATATACATTTCTCCATCAATCTCCATTTTTCTATACCCCACCCATACCTTTTACCCCTCTGCCCTTCCTTCCGCAGCCCTGCTCCATATTTATTTTTGTATTCTCCTTTCTTCCCATATTAGGTCGTGGTCTATGTATATTCTTGTATGCCTTATTTTGCTCTTCTCCGACATAATTTTTTGATTTCCCTCACATCCCTCCATCTCCGCCACCACCATCTCATTTTCTCTCTGTTTATCACCGCCACTTTTTTGAACTACACTTTTATGTTTAATTCTCTTCATCATCACCGGTATTAAAATATTATTCCTTTTTTTCCTCTCCTCTTCCTCGTCCGCTTTTTTTCTAACTTTCCTGTTCTCCCTATCCATTCTTCCTTTTCTCTCAGTCACGCCTTTTACCTTTCTCTCATTTCTTCCTTCATTGCCTTAATTCCATTTCTTATTCCCTCCATGTTTTGTTCCATCTGTTCCATCATTTCTTTTATTAATTCTTTCACTTCTTCCATTTCTGTTTCTTCTTTTGTTATTTCACTTTTCTTTATTTCTCTTTTCTCTTTGTGTTCCTCCCTTGAATGTTGCACGTCTAGAGACCTTATTATTTTCTTGTCCTTGCCAAATATCTATTTTCTTTCTGCTTCTTATTCTTTCCTCTCACTGATTCACAATTACCGCTTCGACTCTGTTCTTTTAAACTCTCTTAAACTTTACTTAACTTTTTTTTTATTACAGTTTTGTTAATCAATACTCAGATCACTAACATATGTCTTAATTGCGGTAATTTGTATAATTACTTAAACACTCCAGCTTCTAAGTTAATAATTCCAGGCTTATCTTTCCATGGTAATTTAGCCATGCAATCTCTCATAGACATGTTCCTAAAGTAGGGTACATTTTTGGTGTATTTTTAAATTCAATATTTGTTAACGGTCTTTCGGGTAATCTATTCAGTTTTATGGAAACGGTTTTAAGTATAACGCATCATCACCATATTTGTATGGTTTTGAGATAAAGTGCCTATTGAGATAATGGAGCCTATAGCGATAGATTCCACCATGCGATTATGGCGCGATGTCCCTTCTTGCAATTTTTTGGCATTTTTATCTTCATTGACTGCTTTTGCAATTCCAGAAATGCACCCCATTCCTAATTTTCTCTTTGGTTTTGATGATGGTACCGACTGCTTTCTAAATCTCAGTAATCTCATGATGTGATGCACTGAGCAGCCAATTGATACTTACTTGACTATACTTAGCATTTATAACATCTTCAACGTTTTTATCAATGTGATGATCACTACCATGGAGTTATGTCCACCAAAAACGAAAGTTGTTAACAACTTGTACAAACTTTTCGTAGAAACACACCATATTGTAAGATTCAAGAAATTCCAATATATAGTTTATTACATCCTCTAAACTGAATAGTTCTTCTACACTATGAGCATCAAATGTGCAAGAACAACAGTTGTAGCTTTCTACCATAACAGTTTTCAAAATTCTGTCATATCCTTTAATCAATTCGCAATTGTAATAAATACCAAGATTGGTAAATAGAGATTCATAATGTTGATCACAGATTATGTCTTCCTCTTCATTTACTCTTGACCAATCGATTTAATTTTCAATTTCTTGAGATCGTAAAAATTGTAATTCTACATATGAATGCCGTCTTAGCAGTTCATTCCATTCCCTCATGTCTAACATCACATTATTGCTTTGATCGCAATTGCACACTATATATATATATATATATATATATATATATATATATATATATATATATATATATATATATATATATATATATATATATATATATATAATTGTACGTTTAATTACACAAGTTTCAAAGAAAAATGTCTTATTTAAATATATATATATATATATATATATATATATATATATATATATATATAGGTGCAAGGGTGAGTTGTTTACTGTATCCTATTTCTATAAGTTTTGCACGATGAGTATCGTTCTACAGTTTATAATAAAAACAGTCGATTAAGTATTCATTGACTGCTTGTTTGTACACTTCTGATAAATCATCTTTATGTTGAAATAAAAAAATAAAATAATAACCTTCATCTTGTTTCGCTTCATTTCCATTTTTACTACTTTCACTATTCTGACAGCACCAACAACACAATGTTAACTTGTTGTTCATATAGTTACTGCAGCTATGTGGGATATATATATATATATATATATATATATATATATATATATATATATTCACAAATGATTTTATTGCTGTTTGTATTATAATTAGATGACGACTTTACTTGTTCGCAATTGCACTACGATTAAACACTGTTTAAGAAATGATTATTTTACATATGGTGGAGTTGTAGCACTGCTTTTAAAAACAAATTGTTACGTTTGTTGTTTGTCCAGCTGCACATAAACTACTTATGAACACATCCTTCGTGTTTAGTAACGTTTTAAATGCTTATATGCGGGTTTTTTCTTTGAAATACTTATAGAAGCGCTAAAGTAATACACATTTAAAATCAGCTGTTTCCGTCACTACACGTTCACCATACTTAATATTAATTGCAGTCACATCTATCACTTTATATTTTTTTCTATATCTCAACGTCACACGTTTTTAAAGGGTTTATAATAGCCGCTTCGATTTAACCCTGCTAATTCCATGTTTAATAACCACAAGTTGCTAACCGACTGATTTCAACACACCTGGTCTTGGGTACCTATTAGAACATGTTTCTACTTGTTAAATGCTCACCTTGACCTATTTTTAGCTTAGACAACTGTTTGACCTTGACTTAATTCAGTCAATACAAGAGCCATTTAACCTTGACCTACTTTTTTGCATGGGCAACAACCTGTCCTTCAAAGGAGTTTCCAAGGTCATCACGAGAGAGCGAGTGACCTTGAACTGAGCCAGAACAGGCCCTATATGGCTACTATCACCTCATCTCTAACCACCACTGATAAAATCTTCCATACTGAAATGCAAACTGGAGATTTCTTAGGCGAAAGATATATTTCAAGCCACACGTGTACCAACTAAACTAAACCCTGATAATTCCAATATCACAACCCACATCGCCCAGTAACAACTTCATCTATAAGCGAATTTTTTTTTATGATTGTGTACTTGAACAGGCTAAATTTGGCCTATCGTTCTAAAACCTCGATGACCGAGGTCGCTTGGGCCCTGCACTCCCGGACATCCGAATGGGGCAGGATTTTACGTACGGAATTTATTACCCTAGAAACCACAGCCATCTTATTTTTTAATTTGGGACTTTTAATCCGATAGGAAGACAGTGAGGGCGAGAAGGAAGAATAATGATGAGAATATATTAAGGATGATGAAAAAGGTAACCGGCAGCCCTTACCGAGCTCAGAAAATCGGAGGCCCAATATTAAGGAGCCCATGGTAAGGGTGGTGGTACCTCCGCGCCTGGCATGGAGTATACATGCCTACCACCTGCCAAATTGGTAAACTACTAAGTACGTAGAATCCATTATCCGCGTTACGAGATTCACAACATCAAGCAAGATAAGCGTCGATAACTGCAAGTCTTACAAAGCAATCCCCGATGAAAACATGTAATATTACTTTTCTTAAAATCATTCACAGTTTAATTCTCAAAACAACCACACATTTTTGCTCCCAATAAGTATTCTATTCTGTTTATGTGGTTATAAAAACGAACATAAATGTATTATGATAATGTACGAGTACGCTGTCGTGGATGATTTTAGGTGCAAGCTGTAAGTCATCGCCTTACCCACAATATTTGAGCTCCCTTAAAAGAACAAAAGCCTAAAGACTTGTAATGTATTTTTCTGAGCTCGTACTTACAGGGCTCCAGAGTGGAGTTTTATAAATTAAAAACCAGCACCAAATAATTGTTAATAAATGACCCAAACGTTTAGATTGTATAATTTAAAATACACCATTAAAAACCAAAAAAGATGATTATTTTACAACTAAAAGTGTTCGATAGTTGCATATGTAAATTCAATGAGTATTTTTAGGTATGGCAGTTTGTGGTCCAGCAGCAGATAAATTTGGACGTAAACGCGTATTAATGATATCAATCTGGTTACAAACATTTTTTGGACTAGTATCAACAGTTTCACCGTGGTTTCTTGGATTTTTAGGTTTTAAACTTATTTCAGCCTTTGCATGTAGTGGCATAATGATCGTAAGTTATGTTATATGTGTTGAAGTAACAACATATGCTTGGAGATCAGGGATAGTAATACTTCACACAATACCTTTTGGGTTAGGTATGAGTTTAATGGCGCTATTGGCCTACTTCATTAAAGGCTGGAGAGATTTATTAATCTTTCAATACGCTTTGTCCTTATTATTCTTTTCATACTATTGGTATACTGACGCAATAGTAGTAGACTAACATACTTTATTAATTAAGTATTTCAGGTTTATACCTGAGTCACCTCGGTGGTTACTTGCGGTTAACAGAAAACAAGAAGCAATAAAAATTTTAGAAAGTGCAGCAAAATTAAATCAATTGGATGGATCTTTAATCAAAAAAGCGATAGAAAATTATGAGCATGTAAATCCTGACAGGCCTTCCATATTAACAGCATTACTACAATTTTCTGAGTTTAGAAAAAGAGCATTTTTCTTATCGTTGTTTTGGTAAGTTGATTAAAAATTAAGCGCTAATTAAATAAATATTTTGCGTTTCTAACACAATTGAATCTACCTGTCTGTAACCTATCATTGTTTGTATAATTTATTAACAACACATCTGACGTCATTCAGTGAAGTTGGTGAGTATTATAAAGTATTAGGATTGATCAAATTATTTTGTATCGTACTGTAAAAATTATAATTAAAATTATTTTATTTCAGTTAAGTTTTTAAGTTAGCATCTAGCTATTAACCTCTATCTGACATGAAGTTTTACACGTCTGTTAGACATGGATTATTGTTTCTCTTTTTACAATGTTGCCTATTTTCGTAATGAAGTTATTATTAAAGACGTTGCATAATTATCCTAAACAAATTGTTTTTAAAATGATTTCATTTCTTTTAATTTCCATTTTGTAGGTTGGAAGATCGTGTGGGGTTCCACAACGGATATTTTATTCCTAAAAAAATAGACCTTTTTTTAAACAAGTAATATACATATGCATTTCTTTTAGGTTTACCATGGGGTTTCTGTATTTTGGTATTTATCAGTTATCGGGTAGCCTTAGTGCCAATATGTACATATCGGTTGGTGTTATTGGATTAGTAACAGCACCTAGTAATTTATTAGGAACAGTTATAGTTCAAAAATTTGGACGAAAAAATACTATTGCACTATCCTCTTTAGCAATGGGTATATTTTTAATTACATTAACACTAATTCCGCCCACAACCTCACGTTACATTTGGATTGAAGTTGGTTTGATTGGATGTAGTATGTTTGCACTAACTGTAAGTATAATTTTTCATATGCCTTTCAAAACTTAACAGAAATTTTAGATATTATATTCAGTTAATCATTTATTTACTGGAGAACTATATCCGACAGTTCTAAGAAATAGCGCTGCTGGAATGAGTATGATGTGTTCAAAAATAGGTGGAATGTTATCTCCATTTATTATTTCACTGGGATTGGAAAATCGGATTATTCCTTTTCTGGCTTTTGCAGTAGTTTCCTTACTCCATTCGTTATTATTAATTCCGTTACCTGAAACAATTAACATGGAATTACCAGAGTTAATGGCAGATGTAGAAAGTAAAAAAGATTAAATTATTTTATATTATGTGAAGTATTGTAATTTTTTTAATCCTGAATTGTATTTTAGAACTCTATTTTCACACTTTATGCGTGCTAAGTAAGATGAAAAAATTACTGAAAGTCTAGTATAAAAAAGAGAAATGAAAATAGAAGATACCTATGACTGACTTAGAACAAAACAATTAATCGGGTGTTAAGTAAAATTTATCTCATCGAAACAATAATTTAAATAGTATTAGTTTTACACCACAGCTCGTCAGAGACCTAAATGAAAATGCTTACCGTATATTGTAAACTGAGGACTCTTTTCTTTATCCACTGAACGTTAAGGATATCAAAGATATATCCACAGCTATGAACTAGGTCTGAAGTTTATCGGGCACCCAAAAGGATAAGTACTTACGATTTTCACTCACAATAATATTGAACAATTTTGTCTAAAATTCAACGTACGAGCTCGCTATCCACAAATATGGACATGAATATGAAATCATTTTTGTAGGTAATACTGTAATCGCAAATAAACGACTTTGTATATAATAAAATGTTTAAACAAAGTCGATGTGTTAAAAAGTCTGTGGGGAATTGAGTTATTTCAATTCTGCACAGTGAGGTAAACGACATAATAAAGCTTTCAATTACCTTTTGCTTAAATCCTTGTGTTATTTTATATAAATACTTTCATTTCTTTGCAAGCAATGGGAAGTGTTTCCTACTAAATTCGAATTTAAGTTGCCACCATCGGAATATGGCTATTGCAAAGATAACTTACGGTACCATCTAGCGGAAACTAGTAAACGGCTGAATTTAAGTTTTACAACCGCAGTAATTGTGGTATAAAATAGGTTAATCCTCTTTGTACTGTGACTACAATCAGTAAACACCCGCATAACTACATCAAATAATGATCGCATTTTGATATAATATCGAAATACGCGTAGGGTATAATCGTCAACCAGACGCCATTATTAATTTCAATCAATATCAGAAATATAAGAATAAATAAAACTGTAATCACGGTATTCCATACAGTCGAGACACCAATAAATTTTGATTAGTAAACCTGTAAGGCATCAAAAATTGACTTTGTATAAGCCACGTGCTGTACTCGTCGCAAATATAAGCTTGTGAAAACTCCGTACCATTATCACAAAACAATTAGCGAAATAACCTTTATGTGTTACAAACATATTGTGTGAATCTCTTGCCTGGCTGTTCGCCCGTCCGTCTCGTCAATCTATCAGTTCCACCGTTTTCCTGTCAGTTTGAAAGTGGTTTTGAAGCCGAACGGTTAGACGTAGAATGATGAGGTTTTCTTTAAAATATTGCTTAACACACTAGTAAATACAGCAACAGATATGGTTGACCTGAATGTCAGATATCAAGAGCAAAATTTAATAAACTCGTACCGATGCACCGTATTCTAGAACAACTTCACGTAGAAATACGCGGAGTTTCGCATATTTTACAACATAAGGCACCGATGCCCTATAAGTAAATGTTATGCATTTTCGTCAACCACATGGAACTTGACCAGATATGTCGCAATATTATGCAAAGACGAACAGACGTACAGACGGACGGACAGACGGACAGACGAACGTACGGACAGACGGACAGACGGACAGACCGACAGACCGACAGACCGGCGTACACACGTACGGACATACGGACAGGCGGACAGACGGACAGACGTACAGACGGACAGACGGACAGACGGACAGACGGACAGACGGACAGACTGACAGACGTACAGACGGACAGACGGACAGACGGACAGACGGACAGACGGACAGCCGAACAGACGAACAGACAGACAGACGGGCAGACGGACAGAAAAGAATTTATGAACTAAAAACTATTAACAAATTTTCAACTATGTATTACTATTTACACAATTCTAATTATAACGAGTTTTCAACTATTAAAACTGTTTGCACTTCACATTTCACAATAAATGTTCAAATTTACGACGAGTAGATATACTACTGCACTTCTGTCCCACTTTTGTCACTAGATTTGTCACCAGATTTGGAAAAACTCACCAGGAAAGTCACTAGATTTCTAGGTTGGTAACATTGACTGTTTTAAGGTCACCGCAGGCCACGTTGTAGGAAAGGTTGGTAACCCTGCTTCTTCAAGGTCACCGCGGCCACGTGGTTTCCAAGCTCATCACCCTAGTCTTCAAGGCCAGGGTCACCAATCAATTCTGAGGCTTGAAAACGAGAAGGTGGATCCTATACGTGACTTTGAAGAGCATCCTCCTATATACTGTTACACGTCCAAACCGCACTAGGCGTCGTGTATGCTTACTAATGTAAGCGGGTTGCCAAGCCAGCTAACAGGGAGATGGGCGTGGTCGAAATAAGAAGTAAAATGAATGATTAATACGCTCAAACACCTTACACCTATATTCAAGCAGCTCAGTCCGGGAAAATATGTCTCC
Organism: Vesta saturnalis; assembly: GCA_036346205.1. Taxonomy (NCBI): domain Eukaryota; kingdom Metazoa; phylum Arthropoda; class Insecta; order Coleoptera; family Lampyridae; genus Vesta; species Vesta saturnalis. The sequence continues at coordinate 177,361 of JARFJB010002049.1, forward strand.
AGGCGCCACCACAATCGAAACTTTGCTAAAATAATTGTTTTAAGCTGGGTGTTAATTAACCCTACTTGATTGTGGAAAGTAGGATTGTGCTTACTCAGTAAACTCTTACACGAGGGTCCTAAAACAAACACTCGTCCCAAACAATTCAACTCAAACTCAAATATATTTAGTACTACCCAGATTATTAGAAACTTTTTGAATACACCTCGTATACCAAAGTTTCCAAAACAAAATTTATCACTCAAATTTAACTGCATTCACGTAACCAACAGTTATCAAAAAAAAACTGAAATACACGGGTCGTCACAAACTTCCTGATTGTACCCTGTACATCTAGAATACCAAAGTTATAGCACGTTAACTGAATATTTTCTACGTATTCCTCGTATACATATAAAGTTAAATTTCTACTTATTAATGAATAAATAGTTCTACATTCAATGATCGATAATTAATTTTTAAAATTCCTAACCAAAAGAACATCAATGTCATCGGCTTAATAATTGTTCCTTTATGATACCTCTGAATCGTATGGGACATTCGTAAATATGTAAGTTCTCAAAACTCCATCTCTTAGTTATACTTAATGAAATTTTTAAATCAACAGCTGATCCGTCATTAGTGTACTGCGTTAATCGAAACTAACATGAAAATCTTCTTTTTAAAATTAACCTGGCAAATATAACCTTTCAGGTTGTTCATTAATCTTAAAACCAAAATATGCAAAGTCTACATTTAAATTGTCGAAAACTAGGTCACCAATTAAGTAAACGTCACAAATGTGTCTCATAACTGGCTAAATAAACAACAGAATAAAAGTTAACGATAATATATATATATATATATATATATATATATATATATATTGTCCTGCACAAAAAAACAAATGTTTACATACACTACAACAGCGTGGTTGAGAAACCAACCCACCACATCACTGTCAATACAAATTTGCGTTTCTGCAAAAATTCTTACTACTAAAACCGCCAATACAACATAACTCGAGATCGATTACCTTTTTCCTTCAACACTAATTAATTAAAAATAAATTACACAACAATACGCAAATAAAACTAACCAAAAAGATAATCGTGCTCAACTGAGTTTTCAAAGTTCTTAAATGTAATTCTTACTTAAAGACTGTCCATTCATCCTACGCTTTTCTTTCTTCTCTCTTCCCGTAAACCAATTATTTGTAGTCCATGTGTATCCTTAGATTGCCTGAAGGCACATAACAAGTACTCCACAATTTCACAAACACTTATTCCTTTCGGTACTCACAAATAGTCCAACTACACGAGGTTATTACTCCAATAAACCGTAATAATCTGTACACGTTTGGTTGCCTCTATAAAGTTTCTTGCAACCTTCAGGACAATTTAGCCCTACAAATAAACTTTTAATGTCATATAAAATTACTTTAACATTGGCTCAATTTACTACGAATATTTCGTTCACTTAAAGGTGGTCCCATAAATAATTTGAACTAAGGATCATTACAAGCACACACGCCGCACTCAACACTATAACGTAACAACTGTTATCTTATTATAAATCTGCTTACGCACTTTTTTTTTCTTGAAGAGAAAACTGATTTTATCTTCAATCTCAATTTTATTAATTGTTTTATTTATGAATGTCTTATACGATTCATCCCCTTTTGGGTTACGCAGTTGTTTAAACAATGACTGCCTTCAATATTATTCACAAATATACCTCAACCCATTCTGCGGTCACACTTCACCTCGCGCGCGCGTCTTCCACCGAGCTCTCAGCGACATCCACCAAAAGCAAAAAGCAAAAAGCAAAAAGCAAAAAGCAAAAAGCAAAAAGCAAAAAGCAAAAAGCAAAAAGCAAAAAGCAAAAAGCAAAAAGCAAAAAGCAAAAAGCAAAAAGCAAAAAGCAAAAAGCAAAAAGCAAAAAGCAAAAAGCAAAAAGCAAAAAGCAAAAAGCAAAAAGCAAAAGCAAAAAGCCCCGTCAATCTCTGACTTTCCTATTTATACCTCAAGCCATCCATCTTTAAACATGTCTGACTTCCTCGCTATATTCACCAATGGTATTCACTCAAACTTTCTTAGTGCCGACTGATGCTACCCTCTGTACAAACACGCTTGTAATTACTATACATCGCCATGTTTGTTCTTACCTGCAAATTTTACAATTACTTTATGGAGAAGCCATTTCTCGTCATCACATTCATTCAGTGGCCACTCTGGACCATTACACAACTTTCAACGTTTATCTCTCACATGCGCTCATCCTCCTTCCGCAACATTTGCAAAAATAAGTACAGTCTAAGGTCTCAAATCCCATATACGTACATGTATTCTCAAAACTGATTGCACAACATTACGAGAACTTTCTATAATCAACAATTAAACATACCAAATCTTTCTCTACATATTTCCTAATACATTCTATACTTATACATTCACATCTTCCGGCCAAGATTACTCCTTTATCCTCCAACATTCCATTCCTTATTCAGTAGTCAACAGTAGCAAAACATTATCGTCCCATCGACATATTTCTCTTCACATTTACATTCATCCGAATCTATTTATTCCAACACCAATGCCTCTATAACATTCAAATACACGTATCTGCATACTGAATGATATTTCTCCTAAATTGCCAGTGGAGTACCATCCACCCACATACATTATGCATATACACAAAAAAAATTTTTTTTTGTTCAAACTCAATACACCCGTACTCAAAACACGTAATACACGTCATTATAACATCTTACATACAGGGTGCGTCAACACAACCTTACAATACATTTACCGGTCATATATCGGGATACCCCTGTAGGTTGATTTCTAGGACTTATGACCTTGAAAATTGATAGAAATACATTTTAAACATTGACAATCTATTTGATAGTCGGGTAAGGTTGGATAAATTCGGATCACCTTGAAAATAGGTTTCTCGGAATTAACTTTGAAATTTGGGTTTACGTAACTGTATAATAAAAAGATTTTAATTTCTGTTTTGGAATATAAGTTTAAGAGACGTATGTTTGTAATAAGTCAAGAACAATGTCTCAAAGTAAAAAGATCTCAGATCCTGATATAAAGGCTTTAAGGAAAGCTGAATGTATGGCTAGCAAACATTATAATGAAGCGATGAAAATACCTATTAGGAAAGATGATGATGTATCGTGGACGACATTAAACGAAAATCAGCTGAAGGAAATTGAATGTGAGAAACAAATAATAAATAAAATAGACATGATCCAGCAAAGGTATTACAAAATGTTAAGTGACTGTCACTTCCCATAATAATATGTATATTTACTTAAATCGATTTCTTATCTGTATATAGATGAATATTGTGATTAATAAATTATAAGTTTTATAAAAAATATTTTTACTTGTTAGATGACCTTGAAAGATCAGTCTGAACAATGCGTCGTTTTTGTTCTTGAAAGTTGATTTCTCAGAATTTCAGAAGCTATGACCCAGCCAACACAATGAATCGTCTTTGTTCTTTTATCAGAGGTGTGACCTTGAAAATTATAAGCATAGACTTTGAAGCGTTGGTTAGAACAATGGATCGCCTTTGTTCTTGAAAGTCGATTTCTCAGAATTGATATGTATTTAGATAACAATCTATTTTTAGAAATTATAACGGAACAATGGATCGTCTTTATTCATTTCTCATGTGACCTTGAAAATTGTAAGCATAGACTTTGAAGCGTTGGCTAGAATAATGGATCTTCTTTGTTCTTGAAAATTGATTTCCTAGAATCGAAGTGTATTTAGATAACAATCTATTTTTGGGAATTATAACGGAACAATAGATCGTCTTTGTCCTTTTCTCAGAGGTGAGACCTTGAAATGGGGGGAAACGGCTACCTGTGTTGCGAAATAGCCATCTGTTTTGGAAAACGGGCCCCTGTTTTAGGAAACGGACCCCTGTTTTAGGAAACGTCTACCTGTTTTGGGGAACGGAACCACTTGAGGGCACTTTGCTGGGGGGCGTTACCATAGTGAACTTCCAAGAATTGCTTGATCACCTTGAAGCATGCATAGACAACACCTCAGGGCTTGCGTAGATTTGTAATAAGTCTCGAACAATGTCTCTAAATAAAAGGATCACAGATCCTGATATGAAGGCTTTAAGGAAAGCTGAATGTATGGATAGTAAACATTATAATGAAGCGATGAAAATACCTAGTAGGAACGATGATGATGATGTATGGTGGACCACATTAAACGAAAATCAGTTGAAGGAAATTGAATGTGAGAAACAAATAATAAATAAAATAGACATGATCCAGCAAAGGTATTACAAAACGTTAAGTACATCAAACTTCCCATAATATGTATATTTACTTAAATCGATTTTTTATCTGTGTATATAGATGAATATTGTGGTTAATATACTACAGCTTTCATAAAAAATATTTTACTTGTTAGATGACCTTAAAGGATCAGTCTGAACAATACATCGTCTTTGTTCTTGAAACTTGATTTCGCAGTGTATTTAGATAACTATCTATTTTTAGAAATTATAACGGAACAATGGATCGTCTTTGTTCATTTCTCAGAGGTGTGACCTTGAAAATTGTAAGCATAGACTTTGAAGCGTTGGCTAGACTAATGGATCGCCTTTGTTCTTGAAAGTTGATTTCTTAGAATCAAAGTGTATTTAGATAACAGTCTATTTTTATAACTCGACCAGAACAATGAATCGCTTTTGTTCTTTTATAAGAGATGTGACCTTGAAAATGATAAACATAGACTTTGAAGCGTCGGCTTGAACAATAGTTCGCCTTTGTTCTTGATTTCTCAGAATCGAAGTGTATTTAGATAACAATCTATTTTTATAACTCGACCAGAACAATGAATCGCTTTTGTTCTCTCGTGTGACCTTCAGACAGAGCACAATGAACTTCCTGGGGGCGGGACCAATTAACACTCAGCCTGAGAATTGATTGGTGACCCTGGTCTTGAAGACTAGGGTGATGAGCTTGAATCGATGACCGTGAAACAGGCAATGTTACTGACCTAGAAATCTAGTGACTTTTCTGGTGACTTTTTCCAAATCTGGTGACAAATCTAATGACAAAAGTGGATCAGGATCGGCCTAGTATATCTACTACCTTGGTTTTGCAAACACAGCAAACACCGTTTGAGAACATGTTCTGAAGAACGTCGAAGATAAACTCTTGGGACATTTCTGCAAGTAGTGATAATTCTTTCTCTTAACTGTTCAATGCTGTTAATATTTTCCGAATAAACACTATCTTTCACAAACCCCAAAAGTGAAACTCTAGTGGAGTTAGATCCGGAGACCTAACCTGCAAAAATATAGGTCCATTTGTTCCTATCCATTTGTCGGAAATTTCATTTAAATAATTTTGAACTATTGCGGCATTGTGCGCAAGGGCTCCATTTTGTTGAAAATATACTGAATTAAGTTGATTTAGTTGGAGAAAATTTTCCAACTCGTTTTGTATAAAGTGCAAATATCTTTCGGAATTTAAATAACCTTCATTTATGAAAGGTTCTATTATTCTGGCATTAAATATTGCGCACCAAACATTCAAACTAGACCGAACTTGAGGTCTCACCTCCATAAATCGTCTTTTACTTTCTGTTGGCCAATATCGATTTTGTGGATGTTTCAGCGTCTCCTTTATGCAAACTGTGCACTAAATTTATTTTATCAGAACGATATTTATTTTTACGCAGTATTTTCCAAACACTTGAATGAGATTGGTTTTCCATTTCTTCTATTTCTCTTGTCGATAACGATTAATTCTCTTCAATAACATTAATAACTTCTTGACGACAATGATGAGGACGTACACGTTTAATTCTTGAAAATGACCCGTAAGTTCTCAAATTACTTTCTAAGCACCTAAGCATCATAAGAGATCGTCGTCTTCTTTCAGGATATCTTTCTGAATATAAATCTCTTGCTCTATGTACATCTCTATTGCACTTAAAATACACTTCTAGCATATAAACTTTATCGTTATTATCAAAACCATCTGGCATTTTATTTGCTCTCAAATGAACGAGAAGAAAACAAATTTTCACCCGAATGACAATTATGCAATTGTTGAGGCGATTTTCACTTGTTTTACGCAGCTAACTCGATATGTCAACACATTATTCTTAATAATAATTAAAATGTTTATTTTTGAAGTTATTCTTAAATTTTTAACTCCACATGCATACATTTTTGAAACCAAAATTTTTAGCTCTTTACAATAGTGTAAAAATACAAAATAGTTGCCATAATAAAAACAGAAGTTAGTGTAAATAACAGCAAACTAATGCTTTTTGTAAACGTCACCGAAAAGTACTCAAAAAGTTGCCTTAAGAATGTATTTTCAGAATTTTAAATATTTTGTAAATATATTGTATGTTGGACTATAAGTAGGTTTATATTTTCCTTTTAGAAAGAAACGGTTATAAAATCGATCGCAACTAATAATACATAAAAATAACCTACCAATACTGAATGTTTGCGGAACATCGCTTGATAAAGTAACCAGCACAAACTCCTCATCCTCCTGGTGATTTTCAATATCTTTCTCTTCATCTCCGGAAAAACGCTTTGAAAAATTCGTTCAACGCTATATTGTACTGCATTTAAAAGTCTTTCCATGTCACTATTTGCATCGAACTCTTCGATCGCTCTTCTTATTCTGGCATTATTCAGCCTGTACTTTCGTTTACGTATGACTCGAATCCTCAAACCTCCGTCCACAGAAGCCTGAAGCTCGCTAGCAGTGGAAGCACGATCTCTTGCAGTAAGAAATTGGCTGTTTTATTACCGCTTCCTTTGCAAGATCGTATTTCTACTTTAAACTCTTGTATGTACAATAACAACCTTTGTAATCTGGAACTTACTGATTTAGCGCTTAACAAAAAAGATAATGCTTGATGGTCCGTGTATAGTACCACGGGATAGCCTAAAATATAGGTTCTGAACATCCAAAAACAACCGTTAACAGTTCCATTTCGGTAATGCTGTATCTGCTTTCTGCCTTTTTCCTTCGATTCCTGGAATAGATGTGCTTCCACCGCATTTATCGATGCGTCCGTGTACAAGAAAAATGTTTGGTTCCAATTAGGGAATTTCAAGATTATGTCCTCCGTGAAGCATTGCTTGAGTTGTTCAAATATTCTCTGATGTTTATCTTCCCACTTCCAAATGGCATTCTTTGTTAATGATGTGGAAAATTCATGGGTTAATTCCGAGTAATGGTCCTTAAATTTCCTGTAAAAATTACAAACCCCCAATATAGATTGCAGTTCCTTCTTGTCTTTTGGTGCTGGACCTTCTCCAATCGTTATATGTCCTAGGAATTTAATTTCCTTCCGCATGAGGCTTGACTTCCGTATATTCACCGTCATGCCCGCTTCCCTCAATTTTCTAAATAATAGTCCGAGCTGACCCTTGTGTTCTTCTAAAGTTTGAGATGAAATTAGGATGTCCTCCACATATACCGTATCAAATGATAATACTTCTGGTCCCAGTACGCTATACAAACATCTGTTAAACACCGACACCGGTACGTCCAAACCAAATGGTAACACCTGGTACCCACTTACGAGGAATGCGTATACTTCCGAGAATTCTCGTGTAGTGGCATTTGGCCAATAGCTCGCTGTTAAATCCACTGAGCTTAAATATTTGGGGTTGTTGAACTTCTCTAAAATTTCTTCCAAGTTTAGTGGCCAGTTCGTTTCTTTGTCCAGTATTCTATTTTGCCTTCTCGCATCCAAGCATATCCTTACCTTTCCTTCTTTTGTCGACACAAATCACTATGGGATTTATATATGATGATTGCGACCTTTCGGTTATCTTGCCCTCTAACATTCTTTCAATTTCTTTTTCTACTGCTCCCTCTACGCAAACGATATGGGGTAGTTTTGTTCCAAAACGATACCTCATTTTTAATTTTTAGTTAACAAACAAAATTCTTTACTAATCCTAGAAAATATTTCTTCAAATTGATCTATTAATCTATCGACCTTGTCTTGTTCTTCCTTATCCTCATATTGTATGATATTGGTTGCCATTTGCTTTAGTTGTCGGTCCTTAAACTTCATATGGTAATTCGTCCCCTGCTGTACAAAAGTTAATTCTCCTAAGTGCCCATCTATTTGTACCTTTTTCCACCATCCAGTTGATTCCTAAAATTACGGTAAGTTCCTGCACCTTTACTACTAGAAACTTATGATCGTGTTCATTATCTCCCAATGTTATCCTTATTAATGCTTGTTTGTTCACCTTTACTAGTTTTTCCGTGACTTCTTGTATTGTCATGCCCATTGCCAGTAATACAACAATGGTTGGGTTTCTTGTTATTAGCTCATCGAACAATTTTTCTGCTATTAAACTCACTGGACTTCCAGTGTCTACCAGTATGTCTTGCACTACCCGTTCCAGCCTTCCTACGACTATTGGACAACATGACAATTTTTCTTCTTCCTCTTTTTCTTCTTCCTCTTCTTCTTCTGTTTCTCGATCTTGCTCGTCGTCTTCCTTCATTTGCGCTATATGTGGATTTTTGTAAAATTGTCTAATAAAACTAATTAAATTTTGTTGCTCCTCCGTACGTATAGTACTCGTGACCAGCGAATCCTCTCGCCTCGACGGATTTAGTTTTCTAACGCTTGGGAGGAGGCTCTTGAACCCCCTTCCTCTTCATCGTTGACTCTGTCGTAGTTATAACAGTTCTCTTGATCTCTCCAGTATTCATACATTCTTCGTCTTAGTCCTCTATGTGGTCCAAAATTACCTCTAGCTCTCCTGTGATATGTTGTATTAACGTTCCTTCCTTGTGATCAGCGGTCTCTTTGCTGATTGTTGTTGTCATTATCACCCCTTCCCTTTGGGGTGGATTTCACGCTATCCTTTCACTGGCGTTTGCCGCTTGTATTCTTCCTAATGCATTTCTTAACTGATCAATTGTTCTTGCGCCTGAGCCATTTGACTCGAAAAATGTCTGGTTAATGCCATCACTATTTGATTTTCTTATATTGGTGGTTGTAGGTGCATCGTTTTGTTCACCCCGAACCATACGTGACCTACATATTTTCCATGGCGTTGATTATATTGTTTTGGTGTGTATAATCTTGATCGTATTTCGCTTTGGACATCTTCAGACCAAAATTGTTCCAAAAAATCTTCTTTCGTTTCTTCTAGGTTGGATCACCTTTCACGTTGTAATTCAGTCCATGACCTTCCATCGCCTTCCAATAATTCTATAATATTATCAATCTTTCTTTGATCTCCCGTGTCGAAATTCTTCAAATATGCCTCAACGGTCCTCATAAAATTCACTGGATGTATGGTCCTTAAGTTTCCATCGAACTTTCTTGGCTTTTGTGTTGGTTGACCTTCATTTTTATAAATTATTGTAGTCGTTCCTGAGTTTGCTGTAAACTTTTTTCCTTGAAATTTTTCTTTTTTGTCCCATTTTTCTTCCAACTTAATAATAGCTTCTTCATTTTTAGTAATTTTTTGTTCGCATTCTAGTACCTTTTCTTCATTTTCTTCTATTTTAACTCCTATCTCGGCTATTGTTCGGCCTATTTGAGCTCTGGCGTACTTATTTCTCTCTTCAATTTGTGTCATTTTTATATTTTGTATGTAAATTCCTTACACTTGATCATTATTTCCTTGTTGCTTTGTCTTAAATTTCCTTCCATCCGTTCCACTTGATGTCTCATTTTTCTTTGAAAATTACTTTGAATTCTTCTTGACTAGCCTTTAATCCTTCTCGATTTGCGTTTTGACTTGCTTCTATTCTTTCTCTATTTTCTCTTGGGTCAGATATACATTATATATATATATATATATATATATATATATATATATATATATATATATATATATATATATATATATATATAATTGATGTTAATATTTATTTAATTAAATTTGAGGGAATAATATATTTAGTTGGATAATAAATTTAAATGTTGATATGTAATTATATGATTAATGATTAACTGTGCACCGAACTAGCTCAATCTCAATTTGGGGATAGGGATCAATGTATTTAGTTGGAAAATTAAATTTATTCTGGATGTGTGTGTGTGTATTTATATGAATTACACTTTATAAAAATTATCACAAATGTATAAGAATTAGTCTGAATATAATTTACTTCCAACGCATGCGTTGTAACGTACTTGAGTGAAGTTAACAATGTCAAAATTGTCAAATAATAATTTGGAAATTTACTGTTTACGTCCACAATTAAATTTAGAACGTGAAAATAATTTAAAATTTTGTTTCCTTTACAGGTGTTTATACAAGTAATTGTTTGAAATTCTATACCAATACATATACCTAATAAATAATAATTTGCAGGAAATTTACCAAATAAATGTCCACAATAAATAGGGTTATATAAAAAAATGTGACTCACATATACTGTCCCCAATGCAAATTGGTGTCTTCGAGTTGTTCCAATTTGATGCAGGCACTTTCCACTTGATTCTAATTGTTACCATACATCCATATGCTGCTGACCTGTTCTCGGGCTGTCGATGACACCAACTTCCAAAAACTAATGATGTTTCCTTCCAAATCGGCAATACTCCAATCACTTATTTTATTTTGGTAAAATTTTTTTATTTAAATGAATTAAAACTTATTGACTGGTATCGTTTAAAAAAATGTTTAAATGTTGTCCAAAATTGTGTTATTATATCACTTTTATTTTTAGATGCCGGATCAAATTTAATTATTTAAAAGAAATTGTACCCAGAAATAAAACACAGATAACCAAATAAATGTGATTTTAATTTGGTATGACGGAATCAACTCAAGTTTGATAACACGAAAACTCTTAACAAAATCGTAACACAAATTAACTCGTACAATATTTTCCGAAAACTAACAGGTATCAGAGACCGAACTATTTAATTTAATCGCCGGTATAAAAACAATTGCTCTCGAATATTTTCTTCGTTAATTATAACTTTCTTTACGATAATTAAACTAGGTTATGAAAACTTACTTATTATACAAATGCACAACACTGCTTTAACCTTTTTTTTTTAAACTTTAACAAATTCTAGAGAGCTTAGCACTTCCAGGGCAATTCCTTTTATACCTTTTTGGTTGTTACTAAAAATTCAGTTTTTTTTCAGCCATTTTACCTAAGTAACTAAGGCTCTGATTGGTTGACACATTTTAAAATTTGGACTAAAATAGAAATTTGGCCATAACTTTCTTATACATTAACGAATTTAAAAACTAACAACAGAAATGAAAACTACATAAAATTTCGAACAAAAAGACACCTAACAAGCTATGGTTCCTAAAAATAATATGCGAAATCACTTAATCTAAATTGAATTTGCTTATAACTACCTAAACTTACAAGCTACACTTAATCTAATTACATAAACGGAATCCTGGGAAAATTTTACATAAGAACACATACTTTTAGTGTTAGAAATCTCAAATTTAAGGAAATTTTAAGTTTATGTAAAAATATTCTAAATTCACCTCATATTTCACAAAATTTTGCGGTGAAAAGCATTGTATCCTTTTAAAAACTGTGAGATACTGAGAAAGAACTCCTATTAATTGCTTTAAGAGCATAATTTAAACCTAATACTATGAAAAAACTATAAATTTATGCAAAAAAACTAGAAATTATAACCTAACCAAACTTAAATCTAAAATTGGAAATAACTTATATTTAAAAATGTTTTCATCACTCAAAATGTTATGTTAGAGGTTTGTAATACTTGTCTTTATTATTTTCACTGTTCATTTCTAATGCATTGTGTCATATAGTGTTGCATTAAAATGTCCCATCGTCTAACACACTTACTGAAATTTTCATTATAAAAATGTATATAACTATGAATGTCTTTATGCTAAACTGTTCTATGCATTGTTCTTGCTGTTAAACTTATATCACAATGTTTGTCACAGAGTTGCTTCCAGAAATATGTGAGAAAAATGTCTAATATGTCCAATTTATAACCCTTTTATGAAATTTTCACATTTCCTGCATTCGAAAACTATTTATACACTATCCCTAATATAATCCTAGCTATACAATTTATGTTTAAACACCTGTAAAATGTTCACTTGCCAAAATACCCTCGAAAAATTGACTTTTATTGAAATAAAGGAAATACTAAATTGACTTTACGAAAATAAGTGTATTTAACATTCTTGACATTTTTGTTGGTAGCACAATGCTTTTTATGATGAAACCAAACTGTATAAATAATATTCAGACTATTTTGTACAAAACAAATCTACTTTAAACACATCGTGAGCCAGATTTCTATCAAACAAAGTCTCGCACATGTATCGAGCTTGAAATCACCCCTTTTTATAACTAAATTTTCATTTAACCTGTCTGATCCTTCTTTACTTCTTCTGAACATCTCAAAATATATATATATATATATATATATATATATATATATATATATATATATATATATATATATATATATATATATATATATATATATATATATATATATATATTTAAATAAGACAATTTTTCTTTAAAACTTGTGTAAATAAACGTAAAAATTAATTCAACGTTTGAACGTCCTTTGTTCCTTTGTCAAAATTTATTGACAATTACAGAGATTGAAATAAGGTAACTATTTTTAAAATACAGAATATGAAACAAGGTAACTAATTTAAATTTAATCTGGACGAGTGTGTTTGACTTCGGGTAGTTGGTCAGTACATGATGTAGAAGGTGCAGACGTGGGGACGCCAGAATAGTTGCAGCATAAGTGTTTGAAATTTCTGGAAGATTTGGAGTTGGTTGAAATGTAGAATCAACTTGTTTAATGACATTCTTCCAAATTTGTGGCATTCTAGAAGTGTCATCTCGTTTATTGAGGCGTTAGGTCTTCTTTCAATTTCAACTGCTTCTCTAATAATTCTTTCTTGTAAGGTATATAGAGGTGCAATTAAACGGATATTGTTGGTATTAATTTGGTGTCCTGTATCTAAATGATGTGCAGCTAAAGACGATGAGATTGTGCTGTAATTGCTAGTTGGTGTTCATCGGCTCTCGCATATAATATTCTGTTAGTTTGTCCTATATAAGTTCTTCGACAGTTGTTGCACGGTATCTCATACACTCCTTGGCTTTCATTAGAATTTTGTCTTTGGGGTTTCTTAAAAGTTGGGACAAAGTTGAATGTGGTTTAAATACCGGTCTGAAGTCGTTTTTGGGAAATTTCTTTGCTATTCTGTCTGTAATTCCCTTTATATAAGGTAGAATAACAGGAATCTTTCGTTCATTGTTTGACAAGTTATTATTTCTTGGTCTTTCTATTTGGTTGGTAATTTTAATATTTCTTGATCTTTGTATCCATTTTGAATTAGTATTTTATTAATAGTCTTCATCTCTTCCGTTTTAGAATTTTGGTCAGATAAGTGGTAAGAGCGGTATATCAAGGATTTCATAACGCTACGTAATTGACCAGGATGGTGATGTGAGAGAGTTCAAGTATCTATTCGTATGTGTTGGTTTCGATAAACTTTGTGTAAATTTACCATTAGGAAGTCTTGTTATTAGGGTGTCCAAAAAGGGGTGAATTATTTTCTTCAACTTCCATAGTAAATTTGATGTTGTCGTGAATGTTGTTAATATGTCCTAGAAAGTGGTCAAGTTTCCTTTTCCATGGGGCCAAACTACAAATGTGTCGTCAACATAACGAAACCAACATTTAGGTTAAATCTGCAGAATTTAAAGCAATGGTTTCAAAATGTTCCATATATACATTCAAAAAGCTGGAGAGTGGCACCATACGTGTTCCTTGAATTTATGTAGAATTGTCCTTTGTATGTAAAATAGGTTGAGTGCATGCAGTGGTTTATCAATTTGATATGTCTTGGTTTAATAGTGTTCTCTAAATTTTCATCGTGTCTTCAATAGGTATCTTGGTGAAAAGTGACGTTATGTCGAAGCTAACTAAAATGTCATTTGACGGTACAATTAAAGTTTGTGTAAAATCATAGATTTTGATGTAGGATACAGCATTTTCACAAATCGTTGAATAACTTGCTAGATAACGAGCAAGGTCATGAGTCGGAGAATTGAATGCACTACGATAGGGCGTAATACAGTTTTCTAATGAATTTAGAGTCCGTATATTTTGGATTCTTGAACTCTTCTCTCTGGAATTAGTTTCTGTTTTGTTTCTTTGTCTAATTTTGTAGAATTAATGATAGATTTTGTTGTTTTTCTATGTAAGTGGTAGGATTGCACTGATTTTTCTTATATTCTGAAAAGTTAGCAGTTCAGACATCTTGTGGTGATAGTCTTGAGAGTTGACAATGACAGTACGTTTCCTTTGTCAGCGGTAGTATTAATATTTGGTCGTCATTTTTGATTTGGTTTAACATTTGGAGGTCTTGTTTGGTGATATTTTGTTTGGGAAGTTTGCAGTTCTGAAGAATGTGTGCTACGTTGAGCCTAATTTCGTCAGCGACCGTAGATTCTGTATCTTTTAAGGCGTATTCTACGTTGGTGATGATGTTTTCTCAGGAATCCGTTTAGGAGTGATGGCAAAATTAAACCCTTTACCTAAAACATTTAGAATATTATTATTAAGTTCTTTGTCACTTAAATGTGTACTGTCCTTAACGGTTCACAATTTTGCCTGCGATGATAGACAGACGTTCAAATTTGTTTCTGGTTAGTTTAACCATCAGGACGACTCTAATAATTTCAATGAGACGATCCACCGTATCGAATATAAAGGTAATTTTGGTACATGTAAAATTTGGAATGTGTCATAAAGGGTAAATTGAGATAGTCAAGTTTAGCCCTTCAATACCAATCCTTTTCTTAAAAAGCTTGTCTGAATAAAATCTTATAAGAACCATTAATCTGGTCTTGGTTTCAATTTAAATCCTTGATATACTTTTTCATAAACCTAAAAAGTTAAAAGGTAAAGTGTAAGATTTAATAAAATACTAATTCAAAATGGATACAAAGATCAAGAAATATTAAAATTACCAACCAATAGAAAGACCAAGAAATAATAACTTGTCAAACAATGAACGAAAGATTCCGTTATTCTACTTATATAAAGAATTACAGACAGAATACAAAAAATTTCCCAAAACGACTTAGACCGGTATTAAACCACATTAACTTTGTCCAACTTTAAGAAACCCAAAGACAAAATTCTAATGAAAGCCAAATTATGAGATACGTGCAACAACTGTCAAGAACTTATATAGGACAAATAACAGAATATTATATGCGAGTAGCCGATGAAAATAAATTAACACAATCTATGTTTTACTGCACATCATTTAGATACAGGACACCAAATTAATCCAATCGAATATCCGTTTAATTGCACTCTA
The DNA here is from genome assembly GCA_036346205.1 of Vesta saturnalis. Taxonomy (NCBI): domain Eukaryota; kingdom Metazoa; phylum Arthropoda; class Insecta; order Coleoptera; family Lampyridae; genus Vesta; species Vesta saturnalis. Next base: position 192,721 of record JARFJB010002049.1, read on the forward strand.
TATACTTACAAAAAGAATTATTAGAGAAAGTTAAATTGAAAGAAGACCTAACCTCAATAAACGAATGACACTTTAGAATGCCACAAATTTGAAGAATGTCATTAAATAAGTTGATTCTACATTTCAACAACTCAAATCTTCCAGAAATTTAAACATTTATCAAATCTGTCCCAGTCTGACCAATTCTAATCATTTATGTACCAACTACCAAGTATATACACATGTCCAGATAAATTTAAATTAGTACTTTGTTTCATATCGTATTTTAAAATAGTTACTTATTTCAATTGTAATTGTCAAATAAATTTTGACAAAGGAACAAAACTTAAACGTTGAATTAATTTTTAGTTTATTTACACAAGTTTTAATAAAAATTTTTATTTAAACATGAATATTTGGAAATATAAAAATTAATATATATATATATATATATATATAATATATATATATATATATATATATATATATATATATATATATATATAATATAAATGTAAGTTTTATATTTGTTATCGAAAAGACATGATTCAGTCTGAATTAATTGCATTTGTATGAACTGTTATTTTGAACGTCAATAATGACATTTGTAATGAATGTTAATAATAAGAACTGTGCAATCCCAAAAATGACAATAAAATTTTGTAATGTAAGTGAATGAAAACATTGAGATATAATAAAATTATAAATTATTACAATAAATAAGTATAAAAATTTTGTATATAAGAGTGGATTGTAGCAATACATATCAATAAAAGTGGTAAAGGTCAAGATGTTGCATCATGATTTGAAATAACGGCAAATATATTTTGATACTTCTTCTTGAATTTGTTTCTTGGACTTACAATAATTTTAAAATGTTTGGCCTTTAATTTCTTTTTTAGACTTATAATAATTTAAAATGTTTTGTCTTTAATTTCTTCATGTGTATTTACACTAATAATATTGAGTGGTTTTAGATGCAGTAAACCAAATTTCCGCAGGCAACATCATGAAAATTACTCCTTCGTCTGAAAACAGAGGCACTGATTTATCAAAATTTCCACTTGGTAAGTAAGTTATGAAACACGTGACACTACCCTTCAATTTATAATATCATTTCTACATTTGATTAGTTACGCGTAAAATGCTTCAATGTGAATGTTTGGAGACATTTTCGGCATCAAAGTACTGCGTGTTGGGTAAGTATACCATTCACTACTCCACCTTCGGAGATGCAGGAATCTATGCCGTAAAACTATACCCCAAATAGCAATGAGCTGCAATCATGTACTTCCTTTGCATAACCAGGTCCATCACATTTGACCAATGAAAGAAAGCGTGTTGCTGATTCCTTTGCCAAACCAGGGCCATCAGGGGTGAAAAACTCGAGTAAGCGTAAGTTAATGCAACGAACCTATGGAAAAGGAAAGTACCAGAAGTGTTCATATTGTCTACTGCACGGATTGTTCAATCAATGTTTCCCGTTTTTGACATCTGAGAAGCAATGGGAGAAAAATATTTTCGCTAATAAATATACCTACTAATTGGTAAATCATGTTGATAAGTTGTTATAAATAGCGAGGGTGATGACCCTGCTGTACATAATATGTTAATTTTAGTTTAAAAAACAAACGTATATTATGTAAAACAGTATTTTAATAATAGAAATCTAAAAAGCTCATGGCAACAAGGGGAATGACAGGTTGTTATGCTTAAAAGTAGGTCAAAGTTAAATGGTTCTTGTATTGACTGTATGTATCTGTGTATCTCAATATCTGTGTATCTGTGTATCTGTGTATCTGGGTATCTGTGTATATGTGTATCTGTGTATCTGTGTATCTGTGTATCTGTGTATCTGTGTATCTGTGTATCTGTGTATCTGCGTATCTGTGTACCTGTGTATCTGTGTATCTGTGTATCTGTGTATCAGTGTATCTGTGTATCTGTGTATCTGTGTACCTGTGTATCTGTGTATCTGTGTATCGGTGTATTGGTGTATCGGTGTATCGGTGTATCGGTGTATCTGTGTATCTGTGTATCTGTGTATCTGCGTACCTGTGTACCTGTGTATCTGTGTACCTGTGTACCTATGTATCTGTGTATCTGTGTATCTATGTTTCTATGTATCTGTGTATCTGTGTATCTGTGTATCTATGTATCAGTGTATTTGTGTATCTGCTCTGTCTTTGATCTGTTTCGAGTGGTTTTTATGTATCTGGTCAAAGTTTATTGATCTGCATGAAGCACCTATTGGAAACCCTTTAAAAATGTGTGTGACCTCGAGATATCTAAAAAGTATGAAGTGATAGTTGTAGAGGTGTCATATTACAATTCTTAGAAATCTAAAATCAATAACTCATCTAACTAGAATCAGTTCATAGAAACAAGAAGGTTGACAAGTTGTTATCTATGCTAGAAAGTAGGTCAAGGTTAAATGGTTCATATATTGGCTAAATTGAGTCAAGCTCTTCAAGTCAAATTTTATTGGTATCGTATTACAATTCATAGAAATCTAAAAACTCATGCAAACAAGAAAATTGACAGGTCTATGCTAAAATGTAAGTCAAGATTAAATGGTTCTTGCATTAACTCTCTGTATCTGTGTATATGATCAAAGTGTATTGACCTGCAGGTGGTATTACAACTCTTAGAAATCTAAAAATAGAATTTTCAAGATCAATGTTTATTGACCTGCATGAGTATCATATTACAATTGTTAGAAAACTGAAAATAGAATATTCAAGGTCAAAGTTTATTGACCTGCAGGGGTATTATATTACAACTCTTAAAAATCAAAACATAAAATCAGTTCTTCTATTGACCCTGTATATCTGTAAATCTGTATATCTGTATATTTGTGTATCTGCTCTGTGTTTGATATGTTTGAGTGGTTTTTATGTATCTGTGTATCCGTGTAGCTAAAAATAGAATCAGTTCGTGGAAACAAGAAGAATTGCAAGTCCGGAGAGTCGAAAGTTCATTGACCTCTAGGTGGTATATTACAATTCTTAGAAGTCTAAAAATAGAAACTGCTTACAGTAGTTTAGTAGGTACTGATCCATTTAAGTATTAACAGCTATCGGTTTAGTGTGAGCAACTATCTGTTCAGGGTAAACCGATACCTGCTGAGTGAACCCGTTTTGCTACAATGGATAATGAGGAGATGATATTATTAAGATATAGTCTATGATCAGCATTATGAATCTTTATCTGCTAATCTTGGTATTTATTACAATTGGGAATTAAATTGAGATTAAAGGACAGAATTTGGAAAACTGTTATAGTGGTAAACTACAACTGCTGTGGCTAACTATCGTCGTTTTCGTGAGAAACAATTCTATGGTAGTGATTATAATAATGACATTCATAAAGTATAAATAAAAGCTTAATGGAAATGTTGTATTATCATCCTGCTTATCTAATGTGTAGCATTTACTAAATAAAGAAATATTAATAACTATAATTTGTTTTCTTTTTGCTTCGATTTAAATTATCCCGACCACCAGAATCTGGCTTGTCTCAGAACGAGGTAATTGTTTTCCCCAAGAACTGGCACCAGAATCTCAAATACAGCTAGCCGATAGTTCAGCTTTATATCCTGCTTCATGGAATTCAAATCGAACTTCTAGCTTCGTTGTTTTTTCTGGTTTGCTTCGGACTGTTCTTGTATTCACTAAATGAATGAGCCAAGGTTGTCTAAGTGTCCTAGCTATAAAATCAGACACGAATGGTTGTGGTCTAAACTAAAAATGGAACACTGTAAATTATTTGTCAAGGTTACTTGCTTTCCAACGTGTTTTTTTCTCAAGGTTAGTGGTTTCAAGAACAAAATAAGCATTCCTCGAAGGTTAAATTCTTGGAAATAGCAAAATAAGCGTTCCTAATCAAACGGTTGACTTTGTACAGGGTGGTTTTTTTTCGTTAATATTATAGGGTGTAGGCTAAACGGTAAGAGATACAAAAAAACTAAGATACGTGTCCCGTTCTCTTTTTTAGTGTTTAGTTTAATGGCGCAATCGGATCTACGCTAACTAAATTGGTTTCGAAGATACAGAGTGATTCTCAAAATCTGCCGGTTTTTATTATCTCTTATGAGTCGGTTATTTATGGAGATAAAAAAAAGCTTTGGATACGAAAGTTTTATGACTTTTTACGTTGAATCCAGTGGCGTTCTTAAAAAAAATATAGATGTTTGATTTTTTGAGATATTATCAAAAGTAGCATTTTCTTAAATGGGACACCCTGTATCTGATAATCTCAAAAAATTGCATTTTTTCTTGAGATTGCAACAATATATAACACTTAATATTTTGCATTGTCCTAAATAGCTAAAATACTAAAAAAACATTTTTTTAGTTGGCCATGGATTTAATCAATTCTTTATTTTATAATAGGCATAATAAAATTGCAGATAATAACAATAATAAAACATTAATTAACTAAAACAACAACTACAAAAAACAAGAAAAAATTTATAACAACTCAACAATAATTATTTCAAATACTTATATATAACAATTAGCATAGGTGGTTAATCACAAAAGGTGCTCAAATTGTCTTATATTCTGCTCGATGCATTTTTGGGCTCTGCTTGTAACTGAACGAGTGGCGTTATAGATTTGAATATTTGGCACTCTTCCAATGCAATTAATAAAATTTGCTCTGAGTTCTTCTACAGTATTACTTCGGGTTTTATAGACTTCATTTTTGATAGATCCCCAAAAATAAAAGTCGAGTGGCGTCAGGTCGGGGGAACGCGGAGGCCATCTGTTTGGTCCATATGTACCAAGCCAATTCTCGCCAAAATTGACATTTAGTAAGTCCCTTACCATGTGGCTATTATGTGCTGGAGCACCGTCTTGTTGTAAATAAACATTATTTCTTGCAGCTAATGGTATGTTATCCAACTCCATTATTACACATTCTTCCAAAATTTGGATGTATCCTTGAGCATTCAAATTTTCATTAAAAATTCTGTAGTTAAGGACCCTGTTTTGATATAGCGCCACCCATACATGAAACCCAAACCTTCCTTGTTGTATCCAGGCGACCGTCTGATGAGGATTTATGTTTGACCAATATCGATTATTATGTCGATTAAAAATTCCTTCGCTAGATATAAAAGCCTCGTCGGTCCATATTATATTTTGAAAAAAATTGGGATTTCGATTAATCTGCTGCGAATACCAATGACAAAATGTTAAACTCAGCTCTTCATCTCCGGGATGTAAGTTATGAACCTTTCTTATTTTATATGGTTTATACTTATGCTTTCTTAACGTTTTTAAAACTTTAGATTTACTTGTGCCAATTTCTTTCTCAATATTACGGCTAGATATCGTCGGATCAGCAGCAACACAAGCTAATGTATTTATTTCATCTCTTGCTCTATTTGCCTTATTGTAAATCTTACTTCCTGGTTTTCCAAATGATCCATACTCACTTAAATTGAGATATAATCTTTCAAATATTTGTTGTTCTGGCTGTCGTCGTTCCGGATAACGCTCAAAATATAAGTCTAGAGTTGCGTCTTTATTTTTATTACTCAATGTAGCACTCAAGCATATTTAATTTTTCATAATTTTGAAAATTATTCATTTTAATCACCTTTTTTAAAAAATATAATCGGAAACGAAATAAGAATACCAATACATAATTGTTACTGAATTTTATGACATGTAAACAAACAAAAACAATTGCTTAAAACATTCAATTAATGGCCAACTAAAAAATAATGTTTTTTTAGTATTTTAGCTATTTAGGACAATGCAAAATATTAAGTGTTATATATTGTGCAATCTCAAGAAAAAATGCATTTTTTGAGATTATCAGGTACAGGGTGTCCCATTTAAGAAAATGCTACTATTGATAATATCTCAAAAAATCAAACATCTATATTTTTTTTAAGAACGCCACTGGACTCAACGTAAAAAGTCATAAAACTTTCGTATCCAAAGCTTTTTTTTATCTCCATAAATAACCGAGCCATAAGAGATAATAAAAACCGGCAGATTTTGAGAATCACTCTGTATCTTCGAAACCAATTTAGTTAGCGTAGATCCGATTGCGCCATTAAACTAAAAACTAAAAAAGAGAACGGGACACGTATCTTAGTTTTTTTGTATCTCTTACCGTTTAGCCTATACCCTATAATATTAACGAAAAAAAACCACCCTGTACGTACTCGATATAGCTCAGTTCTAAAAATAGAATCAATTGATGAAAACAAGAAGAATGATGCGTTGTCGTATTGCCTAAACTGTTGTTTGTAATAAAATTATTATGCTTACAGTATCTGCGTTTTTGGTTAGGTTATCTTTTACATAATACTATTGTCCTAACTACAAGGATCTGCCTTGTCTCAGGATGAGATATTTTTGCTTAAGATACAAACATACCGAATACCTTCATCGTTGCGTTTAAAAAATATATAACTTTGCTCGATTTTAAAAGCGTTCAAGTTTTAGTAATGCATTTTTACCGGTTCAGCTACTTCACTGAAATTATTGTGTATTCATTAATATTTAGAACTATTTCAGATTTTGAGGTTTGATGATTCTTATTAAATTTTCTGTATTGGCCAAAATGCCTTTGTCAGTACTTTTATAATATTTAGATTTATTGCGATAGATATAGCATAGTAGTTTGAGAATGTAAATTGACAGATTAACAGATTTACTTAGATATAGTCTTAGACTTTTATTCTGTCATTAGTTACGTACGTGCATCTAGAAGAAGAATGCATTCATTGAATAAAAGCCCAAAAAATTATCACTCGGCAAAAAAGTGAATATTGACTTGATGGATAACAAGAAGATATACCAATTATATCAATCAATGATGATGTGGAAAGAGATCACTGTAAATTCTTTGAAAAGTAAGTACACTTTATATAATGTAAAGTTTTCCTCCTCTTTTTCTTCAGAACTTTCTCCCTCTTCATCTGATGAACCTATATTTACTTGAAATGACAACCATTCTACAGTTTCATGGAGTAATCCATTACGTTCCCACATTTCAGTCGCTACATGTTCAACATGTGCGCAACACTTTTCCCAATCAGATACACTTATCTCTACAAACGCATTGCTCACTAACTTTTCAATTTCACTGTTACGTTGAGATACATTGTTCATTGCAACTTTACGCTTTACCAAACTCCAAATAAGCTCAATTGGATTAAGTTCGCAGTGGTATGGAGGCAAACGTAACACAGTATGACCATGCTGTTTTAATAATTCATCAACGTAATATGTTTTACTATAATTAAATTTCTTGGCCAACGTTATTAATGCAGCTTTGCGCATCTCAGTTGTTGTTGGTACTCCATTTCCCTCTAGCCATTCACAAATACTTTGTTTTCGTGCAGATTGGTTAGGTGGCTTGTTAATTTGAACACTGTGATAAGGTGCATTATCCTTTACTACAATGTGATTCGGAGGTAAATTTGGAAACAATTTCTTTTGCATCCAATTTAAAAAATTTGTGCGGTTCAGGTCGTCATGGTAATCTCCAGCTTTACCTTTTGATTTGAATATCAAAAGTCCATTATCAACAAATCCATACAAACCACCTTCATGCACTATAATATGTCGTGGACCTGCCCTGTCTGTTCGGTAAACTCCTGGTTCCTCTTCAGATTGCCAGGAATTGCTGACTCCATATGAAGGATGGATGTAAGTTTCATCCAAGTATGTCACTGCTTTCCTGTTGGGACCCAAGTTATTGTTCTCTCGTAATTTACGTAAATAACGAGAACGCCATGCAACAATGTCATTTCTATCCATTAGTAACTTTCTTTTGTTATGATATTTTTTTAATTTAAAACCGATTTGGTGCAAATGCTTTGGAATGTTTCTCGACTTCCAAAATAACCAGTTTTTTCCTGCATCTTGATAACCGACATGTTTAACGTGGGAACCTTATTTTCCATAATGTAAGTTGCATGGATAGTTCGTTTCAATACAGCTGAATCCATATTATCCAAAGTAATTTTTGTTGAACCACCACTTATTTTCTTCTTCGAGAGAGATTTTAAGATGCCACTCTCAGATGTCGATGTTTCAGCTCTAATAATAACAGTGATTATTTAAAAATCATGTTTAATCAAGTAAAATTACCTAATCTTTTTAATGAAAGAAACCGAATTGCCAGTCGCAGCAGCAGCTAACTCGGTTGCCTTATCTAATGGAAATGGCCATACACCAGTTGCTTTTTGCCTATCAAAGAAGTCAACAACGTTCTTAATAATGTTTCGGGCTTCAGAATGGACCGTCTTCTTTGATTTTTCCGCCATGTGAATTTTGTTAGTAGGTATGTAAATCCAACTACAAGCAACACTAATTAACTAAATATACAGCATACTGTAAATAGCTGTTGCCATTACAGAATGATTAATCAATGATGTTGCGTTAAATGATTAAAAAGTATAATTCATGTTGAGGTTATATTAACTATGATTACTGAAAAAAAATACTGAAAAATGCAGTCTTGAAAAAGACTGTGTTTCAATGTAGTGCACGAAATAAACAAAAATAACATCGATATTCAAAAACACAATTTTCAAATGTGTATAAACTGTGAATGACGAATTTATGCCAAGATTTGCACATCTTAATTCTGATTGATTAAACGTTTGATCGCATTACCAGCTTTATGAGATTTCTATCTATCTTATCCAGGACCGGAGTAAGGAATTTTAAAATTTAAAAATTTCAATCCCTTATAACTATGTTTCTAATAAAAATTAAATCTTGAAATGAAGGGATTGCATAGTAGACATACATAGCTACTAAACTGCTATATTGGATTATTTTTCGCGCATCCTGCTTTGCCGAAAATAACAAAAAAAATTGTTATTTAATTTTGTGTAATGTTTTATATCAAAGTTTCAAAAACAATTCTAAAGTATTTTAAATGTAATTTTTCATACTATCCAAATATGTATAAAAAAACGCTACCAAATTATCTGTCATAATTCTTTCTCATATATGCAAATAAATAACTTCAAAGCCCACAATACCTGAATTTGAGTCATATCAGTTTTTAAACACGATAATTCCCCATTTTTGATCTGCCGTTTTGAATTTTTAATTTTGACAAATGATTTATTTTTAGCGATATTAAAAACTCCCAATACCCAACTTTCAAAAAAATCCGTTGATAAATTAAATTAACACGATAATCCCCCATTTTTGATCTGCCATTTTGAATTTTTTATTTTTGACAAATGATTTATCCTTAGGGAACTTAAAAACTCCCAATACTCAACTTTCAAAAAAATCCGTTATAAATTATTTAAACACGATAATCCCCCATTTTTGATCTTCCATTTTGAAAAATGATTTATTCTTAACGATCTTAAAAACCCCGAATGCTCGACTTTAATAAAAAATCGGTTGATAAATTAAAAAAATGCACAATTTTGCACCCTAAAACCAGTGCGCCACTGGTTATTATACAGGTATGGAAAACATTATTGGGGGTCTGACTTGTAATAAGCTAGAAAGAAACCAAATAATCATTATGTGAGTGTGAGAGAGACATAACTTTACCGATGTTGCCACTTGTACATATTTGCAAGTAAGCACAAAATATGAACTACTTAAGTCTCCTTCAATTTAGTTTCAACATTTCTAACGAAATTAATGCAATTAAGACGATGTTGAAAAGTCGCGTGTTCTTTGAAACTATTAAGTAAATACTTTACACTCAAACATCGAAGTTTATTGTATTGGGAATTTATGACATGGTTCGATTACTACTCGTAAGAAGAACCAAGAAGAAACTTACGAGAGCTACAAACAAGAACATTAACATTTACATTGACAGTACACCTTAAGTTTAAGGTTTAACTTTAGCATTATAATTCTTATTGAAAAACCAACTATTTTTAAAAATGAACAAAATACACTTTAAATAAAATATTAAATAAAATATTAAACAAAATACTTTCAATAAATCTTTCATTTTCATTATCCCGAGTCATCATATCTTCACAAAATTCCATATTCAATATTCATTTCTTCAGCAATTTGTACTATTGCACGAGAAATTAGTTTCTACTAAACTACACACTGCAATTTCTTGGAGTTCGCGCTCTTCGTTTAAGTTACGACCAGGATGCTCACCATCATTACCATCAATGCTACTGCATTTTCTACAATTATTTAAACATCCACATCTTTTAAATTTACAAACAGTACGCATAATCGTACTTTCTGATGGAATTGGCCTGTTTTCAAAGTAAAAAGCAAACCTGCCCATTATTTCTTGTGCAGTGATTCCTGAAAATCCTGAAAATAATAATCTGTATTTTTGCTTCAGTGGAGTACATGAGTCTTGTGTCGGGCTTGCAAAAACACTAATTTTCAATACTCGTTGACAATAGCAACTAAATATGTCATTGATACTAGCCTTCTCAAAAGAAGCATGTATGGCATCAGCGCTTTTAGTTTGTTGTGTATTCTATCCTTAGATCATATATATATATATATATATATATATATATATATATATATATATATATATATATATATGATCGAAGATTCTATCTCACTTAGCACGTGAACTGATTGTACTATCTTTGTTTTACTGATTATAAGTCAGACCCGCGATAATATTTTTCCATACCTGTATATTTTTTATTTTGAAATTATATAAAAAAGTATTAAAATTTGAAGCAATGAATTTGTTTTGGTTTTCTGATCCCCTAAAAATGCACCGCCACTGGTTGGATTTTGCTCATTAACGAACTTGACCTAGATTTTGTCATAGAATTTTTGTACCAAATTTCATATCGATAGCTTTAATGGTTCAAAAGATATCCCGTACACACACAGACACACAGACTCTAATTTTTTTTTCTAAAAATTCCTTTTTATCGATAACTTTAATGATTCCAAGATATCGCGCACACTCACACACAGACACACAATCAGACACGAAATTGTTTTTTCTAAAAATATGTTTTTCGTTTTGTTTAGGCCACAAAACCTCGAGAGATGTAAAAAAAGGTGTTTGAAAATTAAAACCGATTACATAGCTTTCGCTTTATACGTACGTATATGAGAAAGCAATATACCGGGATATCAACAATGTATGACCGAAAAAAAACTGCTTTTTACAGAATTTTTATCAAAAGTTTATTCCAAGTTACTAGTGAAATTAGGCACAAATATTTATTTCATCTTCGATTGACATTTCATAAACGTACATAGATTTTTCCTATTTCAATCATTCCTTTATCTACATTTGTATTACAATAAAATTGTTTTTTTCAAAACTCATTAATAAATTAACCAGGACTTTCAAGGTAAATTTATTCACGTATTTTATGCCTTTTTGGTAAATAAATTTGTTTAGGTTATAATGCCTTTTATTGTGGAACAAGACAAGTTTATTTTGGAAGCTTATTTCCGAAACGGCGAAAAAGATGTAGATGGAAGCTGGAAGTATTCAGTACGATTATGTGTTGAAGAATATCAACATCACTTTCCGAACATCGAATTAGATGATGATGTTTTATGCCGACATATTCGAAGAATTGTTAGTTGTTTTCATGAGCATGGTAGTGTTTGCATGGGAAAATCTACGGGTCGCACAACTGTACTTATAGAGGAAGTAGTGGAAAATGTACGCACACATTTGGAAAGAAGTCCAACAAAACCTTTAAGGCAATTGGCCTAGCAAACAGGTAATTTTGCATTATACAAAACATGGTTGACATGAATGTGTAAACAATAAAATAAAAAGAATCTTAAAAACCTAAACATTACATAAGTAAAGTTAGATTGACAACCTTGTACATATTTCAATATAAGCAATTGTTACAGGTCTTTCTTATGGTACATGCCATAAAGCAGTCAAACGTCAACTACATTTTCATGCTTACAAAATAACGGTTGTGCAAGAATTACTACCTTTAGATTTCCAAAGCGTTTAGAATATTTCCGATGGTTCAACAACTTGAGAGATGACGAAATACTAAACTTAAGTTTCTTTTATCTGGTTATGTGAATTCGAAGAATTACCGTATGTGGTCAGCAGAACATCCACACGTTTTTGAAGAAACTACTTTACATCCTGTGAAAATAGGTGTTTGGGCTGCTATGTCACGAAAAAGAATTGTAGGTCCCATTTTCTTTGAAGATACAGTAACTGCGGCTCGATACCAAACTATTTTGGAACCTTTCATTGATCAACTGCACGATGACGAGCTCCAACATAGATATTTTCAGCATGATAATGCAACAGCTTATACAGCTAGTCAAATACCGACTTTTTTACGTGAACATTTTGATGAAAGAGTTATATAAGTGCGGAAGTTTGGCCCCCAAGACCTTACTCCACTGGATTATTTTCTATTTGGACAATTAAAAAATAAAATCTACAAGACACGCCTTCACACAGTTGATGAATTAAAAAATGCAATAACTGACGCAATTCAAAATATTACAGAAGCTCAATTAATAAATGTATTTGAAAATATGAAACGAAGAGTAGATGCCTGTAATGCAAACAATGGTGGTCACTTTAAAATTGTTTTGTAGATAATTGCCAAGTTTAATTTTATTCTTCTACTTTTAACTGTAATATAAACATATAAAAGACCATTCATTCCAACGGGTAGTGAGGTGTGCGTCGGGATATCGTTATATTTGTATGTAAATAATATGTGCACTAATTGAAAATCTTTACTCATTATTTACTATACTTTAGCTGAATTGATCTCATTTACATGCACGTTTGAGATCTAAAAAAACAATGCATTATTAATTCATTATTTGCTGTGCTTTAGATCAATATATACAGATTTGAGTTATCTTAAAAAACAATAGGTACATCATAAAGTAGACATGGTGACTAGTTCCATATGAGAAGGACTAAATCAGTGGTATATATTCTGAAATAAGTTTTTGATCAAAAATTAGAATGCAATGTAAAAGTGATATCTAGCATTAAGTTAAATAAGTTCTTTTTTTCCATTATAATCTATTTGTGATGTTCACCAGTGTACATTCAAAGGTGGTCACCAAAAATGGTGTACCTGACTTGTGCTGAATATGTTGAATGTATGCATTTATAATAAACTAACCAGTCATACATGTAATTTGTTTTCACTAATATTATTTAACAAATATATCATACATTGATTTCTGATTAATGACAAATTCATTCCAAAAATTCATTTAAATGTTTTAATGTCATTGTAAAGGTAACATCATCCAATATCCTTCCTTTTTTTAAATATTCACTCTCCACATATTCACACACTTTCTTCGAGTTCTCAGCTGTAATTTTTTTCAATTCTTCATTGCCAATTGCTTAACACCTTCCATTTGAAATGTCACATTCCTCACTGCTATCCGATTTTTCAATGGGATTTAATTCAGAGTGGTACAAAGGGAGACGAAGGACAGCATGACCATTTTCAACTAGTAGCTTGTCTAGAACGGTTTCTTCAGCAACACATTCTTGTAATTGGGATAATGGGATTGTCATCGTTCCTTCTTTTTCTTTTTTCATAAATTGGTACACATTGTAGATAATTTGCCGCCCTTGGCTATGAATTACCTTTCGATTATTCATTTTCAACCTGACAACAAAATTCATACATTATTGCCTATTTCAAACCACTCATATCAATATAAACAAAAAGATCATTAAACGCTCATCTAAACAGTTTTTACTGTCTAAACTGTACATTATTCTCGTAACCAAATTGAGGTTAAAAAGCAAAATTTGTTTTAAACATTACTTTTAGTATATAAAAGCACTTACAAAACTTGAATTTGACGAGTAAATACCATGTATTGGTTTAATACACCAGAAATACGCCTTGGAAATCCAGAAAATCTGTAATATCAATTAAAAATAATAAATGATAATTTTTAACCAAATTTTTACATACCTTATAACAATTTCCCTTTAGCCTTAAGAAAGACTAAATTACAATTATTGAAGTTTTTGTACGTCTACATAATACGCAATTCCTCATTCACCAAAGTTTTTGTCATTTATGGTAGTATTTATTTTAATATCTGCATTTACGTCACTTGGTATAGCGCAATTTTCATTTTAAGGATGCGGAACAGTAGTACTGTTCTAGGAGCGGCACGGTCAAACAATGATGATCGCACAGTATAATGATTTGAAAAATACAGGGTGAATAAGAAAAAAATAATTTTGTAGGTAAGTTACCTTATTACAGTATTTCAAGTTATACGTTGCTCAGGCAACAGTTAATTTCCTTATACGAGAAAGTGTTGTGCCGAAGTCCATCGGCCAGATTTTTGAGTTACTGGAACCATTACATTGTTGAAACATTTCAGAATGATCACGGTATGTGATATTTTTTAAGCGCCCCTTATAGACAAAGCTATAAGATGGCGACATTCAAAAGAGTGATTGCGCATATTAATGTGCACTTTTCGTACCTCCATATCGATCGTATCCACAAGAGCTCTCTGGTATCCACATTCAGTGGCACACAATGTATACTATGTCGTATCTTTGGTTGTAGTTGTATACAACTGTGGTTTGTATTATTTATTCATTTATTACGTAACACGTTTCTTCGAAATGGCTCATGAAATTGATGTGAAAATTATTAAAATCGAACCAAAAGAGGAAGAAGCAATAGATTTACTTCTAACCCAACATCTTGTTGTAAATAGTGATCTAATAAAAAGTGATATTAATTATGGTTTAGATAGTACAAAATTTGACACTATTTTTACAGATGATATGAATATTAAAAAGGAAGCCACCTCTCACTTAATAAACGATGTTATCTCAAGTGAAGCAGATCATATAAAGGAAAACAGTGTCGAACTCATCACTAATGTACAGGGTGAATGTAGTCAATCTAATAGTTCAACAACAGTGCAGGAAAATTTAAAACATAAGGTTTTCAATTTTAAATGTTACCATTGCAATTATATAACAAATTGGAAAGAAGCTTTGAAAAAACATCTTTTAAGACATGCTTCAAGTTACAAATACAAATGTGACCAATGTGATTATGGGACGCATCGCAAAGATAGTTTTAATAATCACCTTAAAAAACACTCTTCAAGTTGTGAATACAAATGCAACCAATGTGATTATGCGACACATCGTAAAGATTGTTTTAATAATCATCTTAAAAAACATTCTTCAAGTTATGAATACAAATGCGACCAATGTGATTATGTGACGCATCGCAAATATAGTTTTAATCATCATGTGAAAAAACACTCTTCTAGTTATGAATACAAATGTGACAAATGTGATTATGCCACACATCACAAGTATAATTTTAAAATTCATCTTAAAAAGCATGTTTCGAGTTATGAATACATATGTGACCAATGTGATTATGTCACACATCAGGAATGTAATTTTAAAATTCATATTAAGAAACACTCTTCAAGTTACGAATTCAAATGCAGCCAATGTAATTATGCAACACATCGTAAAGATTGTTTTAGAATTCATCTTAAAAGACACTCTTCTAGTTCAGAATACATATGTGACCACTGTGATTATGTGACACATCAGGAACACAATTTTAAATTTCATCTGAAGAAACACTCTTCAAATTATGAATTTAAATGCAACCAATGTGATTATGTGACACATCGCAAATATAATTTTAACACTCATGTTAAAAACCACTCTTCAAGTTATGAATACAGATGTAACCAATGTGATTATGCAACACATCACAAAAATAATTTTAAAATTCATGTTATAAACCACTCCTCAAATTATGAATTCACATGTGACCAATGTGATTATGTGACACATCAAAAACGTAATTTCAAAATTCATGTTAAGAAACACTCTTCAAGTTTTGAATTTAAATGCAACCAATGTGATTATGCGACACATCGCAAATATAATTTTAAAACTCATGTTAAAAACCACTCTTCAAGTGAACAATACAAATGCGATCAATGCGATTATGCAACAAATCGCAAACATAATTTTAAAATTCATGTTAAAAACCACTCCTCAAGTTATGAATTCAAATGTGACCAATGTGATTACGTAACACATCAGAAACGTCATTTTAAAATTCATCTTAAAAAACACTCTTCAAGTTATGAATTTAAATGTGACCAATGTGATTATGCATCACATCGCAAAGATAATTTCAAATTTCATCTTAAAAGACACTCCTCAAGTTATGAATACAAATGCGATCAATGTGATTATGCAACACATCAGAAACGTAATTTTAAAATTCATCTTAAAAAGCACTAAGTTATGAACAAATACAACCAATGTCATTATGCAACACAGTACAAATATAATTTTAAAAGTCATCACTTAAAAATTTATACATCTTAGGAAACCACTCTTCAAGTTATGTACATAAACGAGACCGTTTTTGATATTCCTAGTACCTATCATTTGTACTGTAGTGGTTAAACTTAGTAATACATTGATTAAAATTCCCAAATGAAATTTGGTATTATTGTAAGTTGGGTTAACATAAAAAATATGAATTTATTCATTTTTGCTTGAGTAATTAGTTCATCCAAAAGAGAATACTTGTAATAATGTCAGACTATGCTGTTATAGGTGTTTTTGCCATATGGTTGTGTTTAACCAGGTTTTAATCGTGTATTACGTTTGTTTTAAACAAATTTTGTTAGATCGTTAATAATCTTTTTGAAAGTAATTGGGGCCATCCGAAAATTATTCATTTTTGTTTTGTCGACAGAAGGAATTATTATTTAGAAATTTTGGTTTTATGTAATACAGTTGCAGACAGATGCCTGTTTTAAACCCATCTGTATCTTTGAAATTAATTATAACTTGCACTTTTTGTGACTTTAACAAATAAATAATAAACTTTAATTTTGTTGTAGCATTTTGTTCATGTTAATGAAAGTTTTAATGTGATACACCAGTTTTAATTTCCATCTTACTTTTAATATATTTTTAAAATCTGAAATTAATGACATACTACATAATTATATTGTAAGTTGCTATAAATTTTACTTTTAAATTAGCCATTTTGGTTGTCCTGTATTATAAGTGTTTTGTAACTGTGGTTTCCTATTAGTGAAGTTGATCCGCCTATTTCCACAGTTTATGCTTTTTGAGCGCGACATTTCGGAAAATATCACTAATCGCAAAGAGAGCTATCGAAGCGTTGGTCAAGAAACGATTCAAACATCACCGTTTCAGAAAGTACCAGCTCTAACACCAATCCAACGAGATTAGAGAAACCATTCGAAAGTGAATAAACGAACAAGACTTTGATAGGATAAATATGGCTACCAGAAGTAAATATTCGAAGACCAAGGCAGTGCACAAGGAAATTCAGCAGAAGAAACTCGAAAAGCTAATGAAGGAGAAGAAAGAACCAACCAACATCAATCGAAAAAACACCGTCATAAACATCTCTAAACGACAGTTGAACGAAAACGAAATGCAGGTTCTGGACAAAGGCTTGACCTATGCGATAACAACGAGGTATATTCCGAAAGTAGATTTAATAACCGCAGTCGAAGAAACAGCTATGAAATTAGATTCCGAAGAATACAGAAGTAAGGTTAGATCAGTCCTAGATTCAACTAGGCGAACTAAATCTCTCTAACCTAGAAAGGATAGCGGTCATTTCTTGATGTACTGGTACACAGGAATGACAACACTTTCACGACAAGTGTATACAGGAAACCTACCCACACGGGGAGGTACCTACACTACAACTCCAATCACCACAAAAACGTGAAGTTAGGCGTGGCAAAATGCTTGTACGATAGAGCAAATATAATATGCTCAAAACAACAGGACCTGAACAAAGAAAAAGAAAATATCGCTAGAACACTCAACGAAAATGGCTACCCCGAGCTAACACCTAATCTAAACAGCGAACGGGTAACCGAAAAAGAACAACCTAAATATACAGCGATAATACCATATATACAAGGTACCTCACAAAATACGAAGGATAGGCAGCAAATACAAGATACACTGCCTTCAAATCGACCAGAACCCTCAGTGGAATACTAACCAAAACCAAACCATACAATGAAGATCAGAATTCCAAGAATTGTGTATACAACCTACTATTCGAATGCGGCAGAGCATACATAGAGAGCAGTAGACCACTCAAAGTGAGAACGCAGGAACATAAGAACAACGTCCGCAAGGGCGAAACAGAAAGATCAAGAATCGCCGAACATGTCTAGAACGAAGACCACCGCATCCAATGGGATAACATACAGATAGTGGCAAAGGACGAGAACACAACTCGTCAGAAAATCAAAGAAGTCACATACATCGCACTAGCAGAAAATCCAAAACATGTAACAAATATTAATTTGCAGGAAATTTATATCAATGAATGTTCACAATGAGTAGGGTTATTAAAATTTGTGACTCACATATACTGTCCTCGCTGTAGATTGATGTCTTCGGATAACTCCAACTGGATGCAGGCAATGCCCACTCGATTACAGTTGTTACCATCACCCATATACTGCTAACTCGACTCTCAGGTTGTCGAAGACACCAATTTCCAAAACTTATGATGTTTTCTTCGATATCAGCAAACTCCAACCACTTGTTTTACTTGGGTAACTTTTTATTTAATTAAGTTTAAAAATTATTGAATGATATCGTTTAAAAGAAATGTTTAAATATCCAAATTTTTGTTGATGAACACTTTTATTTTTAGATACCGATTCAAATTTTGTTTAAAAGAAATTGTCCGAAGAAATAAAACAACATTTACCAAATAAAATGGGTTTTAATTTGGTATAACGGAATTAATTTAAGTTGGATAACACAAAAGCAAATCTTTACAAAATCGTGAGACAAATTAACACGAACCAAATAATTTTCCGAAAACGACAGGTTCTTCTTGACGAAAATTTAAATTAGGTTATGAACTTACTTTTTATACACAATTTCACAACACTGTTTTAACCTTTTTTACACTTTGAACAAATTCTAGAGAGAGATTGATTTCCTGAGCACTTGCTTTTATATGTTTCTGGTTGTTACCAAAAATTCAATTTTTTTCCAGCCATATTGCATAAGTAACTAAGGCTATGATTGGTGGACCTATATTACAAATTGGACTCAAATGGAAATTTGGCCGTAACTTTCTTATACATAATCGGAATTGAAAATTAATAACAAAAATGAAAACTACGTAAAATTTTGAACAAAAAGACACCTAACAAGCTATGGTTCCTAAAATTAATATACGAAGTAACTTAATCTAACTTAAATAAGCTTATAACTATTTACACTTACACGCTATGCTTTTTCTAATTGCAAAAATGGAATTTTGAGAACATTTTACACAAGAACACATACTTTTTGTGTTAGAAATATTTAATTTAAAGAAATTTTAAGCTTTTATAAATTTATCTTAAATTCACCTCAGATTTAACACAATTTTGCGGTGAAAAGCGATGTATCCTTATAAAAACTGAGCTATATTAAGAAAGAACATCTATTATTTGCTTTAAGAGCAAAATCTAAGCCTAATAATGTGAAAAAAGTATAAAATTATGTAAAAAACCTAAAAATTATAACCTAACCAAACTTAATTCTAAAATTGAAAATAATTCATATTTAAAAATGTTTTCAACACTTGAAATGTTATGTTAAAGGTTTGTACTTCTTGTCTTTATTATTTTCACTAACTATATGTAATGCATAATGTCATATAGTGTTGCATTGAAAAAGTCTCATCGTCTAACACTCTTATGAAATATTTCACTATAAAAATGTACACCACTATAAATGTCTTTATGCCAGAATGTTCTATGTGTTGTTCTTATTGTGAAACTTGTATCATAATTTTTGTCACTAATTCGCTTCCAAAAATATGTGCGAAAAATGTCTAAACTGTCCATATTATAACCCTTTTATGAAATTTTTGTATTTCCTGCATTCAAAAACTAATCATACACTATCCCTAACATAATCCTAACTATATAATTCATGTTTAAACACCTGTAAAGTGTTCACTTGCCAAAATACCCTTGAAAAATTGACTTTTATTGCAATAATTGAAATACTAAAATGACTTTACGAAAATGGTTATATTTAACATTCTTGACAATTTTGTTAGCAGCAAATTGCTTTTTATGATAAAACCAAACTAAGTAAATAATATTCAGTCTAATTTATACTAAACAAATTTATTTTAATCACATCGTGAACCAAATTTATATAGAACAGTGTCTTGCACATGTATCGAGCTTGAAATCACCCCCTTTTATTACCCAAATGTCCTTTAAACTGTCCGATACCTCTATTACCTCTTTCTGAACATCTCAATATATATATATATATATATATATATATATATATATATATATATATATATATATATATAAATTCTAAAAAATATATATTGAATTACTCAGTGGTAAAGGTGTCAGACTAGTAAGTGAAAGGTACCAAGTTCGAATCTGAGAGTAGTCAAGTACTTGGGAAAAAATTATGTATATGTAACATATAAATTCGACTCAAGTGCGAAAACAATCCTTCGCAGGACTAAGCCTGATGACGGAAGCAGAGTCCGCTTCCGAAACGTCGCGCTCAAAAAGCATAAACTATGGAAATAGGCCAATCAACTCCACTAAAATTTTGGTTGTGTTCTATGTGTATTCCATGCGTTGAATATTGTTAATACAACCATACTGTTGCAATTTTGTACTTTATTTATAGATATGATCGGTTTAATATTCTTTTCTTTTCCTTTTACCTTCCAGTTCTTGCCTTATTATTTTTTGTGTTATATCTTCACTTCACCTTTACATTACATGTCCCAGCCATTTTAGCCTATTTTGTCTGGTAATTGCTATTATGTTTGCTTCCTTATACAGGGTGTCCGGTGAGGAACTGTACAAACTGAAATGGTATGTTCCTTGGGTCAATTTAAGTAAAAAAAGTCCCATAAACATAGGTCTGATTCGCAATAGTTACCCAGATACAAGCGTTTAAAGTTTATAAATGATCACATATTTTTTCAAAAGTAATTATTATTAGTGAACTGGAAAAACAAAACCGAAACAATCTGTCATTTATTCGTTTGTGTTCTAATAATGACAAAGTGGATTGTAGTAAATTAAGTGTAATTTAAATTTAAAATGCCTTTTCAATTTTCTAACGAAGAGTATGCTGACATCATTTACATTTATGGATTTTGTGCTGAACGTTTTGTGTATGATAGGGATACAAAAGCCCATCATGTAATGTTTGCCATACTGACATACGGGGGACTCCCGTTCGAGAAGAAATTCTTCTAACACTCAACCCTGGACTCCGATCAACCATCTGTAGAATGTTTTCTTGCTCATTCACATTTAACTCCACAGGACGATCAGATCTTATTAAAACTGATGAAAATGAACCATGAGTTCGAACGTGTTGAAACACAGAAGAAAAGGTTTGGTGATTTGGAATCCTCCTGTTGGGAAATCTTCGTTCATATTCCCTAACGGCAGCTCTCGCATTTCCATCACAAAATCCATAAATGTAAATAATGTCAGCATACTCTTCGTTAGAAAATTGAAAAGGCATTTTAAATTTAAATTACACTTAATTTACTACAATCCACTTTGTCATTATTAGAAAACAAACGAATAAATGACAGATTGTTTCGGTTTTGTTTTTCCAGTTGACTAATAATAATTACTTTTGAAAAAATATGTGATCATTTATAAACTTTAAACGCTTGTATCTGGGTAACTATTGCGAATCAGACCTATGTTTATGGGACTTTTTTTACTTAAATTGACCCAAGGAACATACAATTTCAGTTTGTACAGTTCCTCACCGGACACCCTGTATACCTTCCAATTCATTGTTTGTTCTTTTGCGCCATTCTAGTCCTTTTTTAATACCCCCAAAAATTCTTCGTAATATCTTTTATTCCCAAGCTTGTAATGTATTTTCCTCTGCTTTTCTGACCATCCATACTTCACTCGCGTAAGTTAATATAGGTCTTATCACTGTTTTATAGAGACCTATTTTTGAGGCACTTTTATTGGTTAGTAATCGGTGTAGGGCACCCGCGCACTTTGAAGCACTTACAATTCTGTTCTTTAACTCTCCTTCTTGATGAATTTCAACACCTAAACATGTCACCGTATTTACCATCTTGAATTTTAATTTTTCTTTTGTTGTGACCGTTTCTGTATTGAGTTCCTGGTTTACAGTGAATATTTTTAGGTCACCAGCAAAAAGTAACTTATGACACGTAATTAGGCTTGGCAGATCGTTGATAAAAATTGAGAAGAGTAATGGGCCAAGATTCGGTCCTTGCGGTACCCCCGAGCTACTTTTGAACATATTCGATCGGAAATTATTAAACTCTACAAACTAAAGCCTGTTTATTATGTAACTGTCAAGTAAATCAACTAGATACTTGGAGAAACCAAATCTATTTAACTTGTTTAAAAGAATGTAGTGATCAACTTGATCAAATGCTTTTTGCACATCAGTATATATAACATCTACTTGACCCCGTTTGTCAAGTTTATTAGCTAGATATTGACTTATTATAGTTAAATTTGTTATGGTTTAGCGTTTCTCTCGAAAGCCGTGTTGATATTCTGATAAAGTACTGCTCATTTGAGGGTATAGCTTACAATAAATGATGCTTTCAAATATTTTTGCAAAATTATTTAAAATCGAAATTGGTCGATAGTTTTTTATATCTTTGGGATCTCCATTTTTTAGTGTTGGGCATACACGTGACACCTTCCATATGTTTGGAAAAGTATTTGTTTTTAAAATTAAATTATAGAGAGTGACTAGAGGTGAAGTTAGTATTGACACGCAATCTTTAACTAGGACGTTTTCATTCTTCACTTCGATTGTTTTTCCACTTTCTATTAATATTGTTTTTAGGCATTGCCATTCTTTCTTTATGTCCTCTGTGCTGTTGCTTTTTCTTAATCTCTTCTCTAAAGCTTTCCAGTACTTTCTTTATATTTCTTCCTTCTGTATGGTTTCTGTTAGCCTTTCCTTACACTTGCTTTGTTTTTTAAAGATAATTGGCTTCACTTGCTGAGTTTTAGTCCTTATCAGGAAGTAGTCTGATCCTATCTGTGCTCTTGTGCATGACTTGACTTCTTTAATTTTTTTGGTATTAGCACCTGGTCTATTTGATTCCTCGTTCTTCCGTCTGGGCTACAGCAAGTTTCTTAATATAGGTTCTTTCTTTTTTGTATGGTGCTTTTAATTACTAGGTTGTTTCTTGCAGCAAAATTGAATAGGCGTTCCCGTTATTGTTTCTTTGTGTAAGCTTTCTTTACTTGCTATTGCTTGGTACTCTGTTTCTTTCCGTATTTTAGCATTTTGGTCCCCTTTTCCTACGATAATTTATATATCATGTTTTGGTAGTTTAGTGATCGTATTTTCCAGTTCGTCATAACATTTTTCTTTTTGCTCTTCTGCAGCTTAGGTTGGGGTATATGTGTTACAGATGATCATTTTCCTGTATTGTCCTCTTAATCTTATTAGACTTATTCGTTCATTACATAGTTCCAATCTTTTACTTTCTCTTTAAGTCTTTCATTGATTAAGAATCCTGTTCCGTACCTACACTTTACTTGCCGCCTCCATTTAACCAATATGTACCTGTCTATCATTTTAGTTGTCCCTCCTTTGATATTTGTTTCTTGTACTCCTATAATGTCCGTATTATATCTTGTAGCTTCCTCGATTAATTATTCACCTGTCTGTTTAAACACGAGGCAATTATTAATTCTGGTTTTTTGTGCCTTTTTATTTTCCTTTTATCATTTCCATATTCATTCCCAGTCTCATTACCATATATCAGTGCGGTTATTTCCATTATTAGTTTTTTGGCTGTGGTTGCACTTTCTCTAACTTATCCTTGTTTTCATCCCATGAATATAACTCATTCCTCACTTCCGACTTCTGATATCTGATTTGGACGCGTTTTCCTTCACTTTTTTTATTCTTTAGCTCTTTCCCTTATTTTGTTCCGTATTTCTCTTTCTTTCCAGGTCATGTCGTCTTCGATAGCCATTTTCGTTCCTTTCGGCTTCTTTTTCGCCACCGTCACTTCTTTCTTGGCTTCCCAGCTCTCCATATTGACAATTATTATTTGTTTTCCTTTGTTTCTTCCCATTTTGAACACTTCCTGTAGCACTGGTTTGACTTGCAGTTTTTGATCCAATCATTCCTTTACTCTGGATTATATCCTCATCCCTGCATTGCACCCCTTTTATTACGATGTTCAGTTTTTTTCTTTTCTTTCTCTTGTTTATCCATTTGATCTTCGAGTTTTTTTGATTCTGCTTTCCAATTGATCTTTTTTCTTTACGCCATTCTTCTGCCTTTTTCTCCCATTCTTCTTTTAGTTTTTGAAATTCACTTTTCATTTCCTTGTGCTTTTTCTTTTTACTTAATGAAAATTTTAACCTTTGTATACCTACTGGGTTTTTACAATGTTGGCTATTTTTGTTATATGTGCGTACCAAACGAAAGTGCATAATTATCCTAAAATAGTGTTTTACATTATTAACATGGTAAATAAGTCTTTACTGGTAAAATGAGAAGTTTATTGGCGGGCCTGTAATCTTGAGCCAGTAAAAACTGTTACATTGCGTATAATATAATATATTTTATTTTATTTTGCCACCATAATGTTCTTTATACGCCCCCAAATGCGGGCGTAATGTGGTCTTTATAGCACGGAAATGTCATTGTTGCTAAGCAGCATGATTGACAGCAAACACATGGCATATGTCACGTAAGTTGAAAGAATTATTGAAACAACAACCTTGCCATACAACCTTTGTTAATAAAAATAATAGTAATGAAACTTATTCTTTATAAAAATTGAAAATACAGTTGGATGGATTTGAAATTGTTTTCACCTTCCATTTTAGAATGCAAATTATTTACAAACAAACAGTACCTTAGCAACAATTTAGCAATATCACAGTATCTTAGTAACAACAAATTAGCCTACTGTCGACTTTATTTCACTGCATTTGCATTTAAAAACTTGCCGAAAATACTGAATCTTTTTAAAATTTTGTTCCAGTTTCATGGTGCAAAATAAAATAAAACATTGTATGTACCACGGGCATAATTGTGTAAATTATGGCTCTCAGGAATATAAAAGCCCTCCGCTTCGCGTCGGGCTTTTAACATTCCCTCGAGCCATAATCTTCTGATTATGCCCTTAATACATAAATATCTATTATTTGTTATTCATTCTTAAATTATATTAAAAATATGAATTTATGTAATAAATTTATTTATAATGACATTTCTAAATATTTGTCAATACATAACGTTGAAGACTTTGTTTCAATGTACCCAAATAACAGCCGTCCAGACTCATTTTGCGCGTGCAGTTTATTGCCGTTGAAAGTCAATCCTAACAAGTTAGCTTTGTAAATTTCAATTTATCAAGTCAACTTATTGCCGTTGAAAATCATTTTTAACAAGCTAGCTACTAGTTAAAATTTACAGATTAAAGACGAAAGCTATTGATTTTTACCTTCCAACTTACATATACATACAGCTCCACTCCGCAAACAAGATAGTCGGAAAATATGTCAACTAAAATAATATATTTGAAATTGTTGACGAGGCAAATTATTTGTACAATCATATTTGAGAATATAAAGTGGTACATTCACAGTTAAAAGTAAGTTATTACAGTTTACAGCTGACATTTTCGGCGTGCGTTTTATTACTTAATCCTTTTATTGTATTACTTTTGTTTGTTAAAATCAGTTTTTTTGAAGAATTTGGTTGTTTTATTTGTGAAATAAAGGTATGCACAAGAATTTTTATAAAAATGTAATTTTAATGTCATTTTTTTGTTTTAAGGTTATCCCTATTATGGCTGGAACTACGAAGAAAACTATACATTCTGAGGCTCGAAACATTATCAAAGATGTTATACAGTTCTTTGATAGACAAAAAGCTGCTGGTGAATGGGCATTCCCTTTGGTCATGGCAACCGAACTTGCAGCGACTGCTGTTGCGAAATCAGTATTGCTACTATTTTGAGGATCAGAAAGGAAGCTACTGTGGCTGATGGTGATTTACTCGATTCACCTTCGAAAAAAAGGAGAAGCGGAGGATCCAACAAAATAGTAATGGAAAAGTGTGATTAGGAATCTTAAAAAGAACAGTGCAAGAGGTGTTCACGGTTGGCAAGCAAGTGCCGACGTTAAAAATTTTAAGATGCAAGACAAGATCAGTTATACTGGTGGACAAGAAACTATTTGAAGAAATCTTTTAAAAATTGGGTTCAAATTTAAGAAATGTGAAAACCGACGAAAATTTCTCATGGAACGCAATGATATCGTAGCTTGGCGTTCTCGTTATTTACGAAAGTGCAGAGAAAACTGTGCTCTCGGAGACAATGACAATCACGTATTTAGACGAAACTTTTATTCAGCCATCTTATGGGGTGAGTAAATACTGGCAGTCAAAGGACCAACCAGGTATATACAAAGCTGATCGTTCTGGTCAGTGGTACATTATTATACACGCAGGTGGTGCATACGGATTTGTAAACAACGCGTTGTTAATTTTCAAATCTAAGAGTAAATCAGGGGATTACCACGATGACATGATTCATCAGAATTTTATGCAGTGGATTGAAAAACAATTGATCCCAAATTTGCCTCCAAAAGGGATAGTTGTTATGGATAATGCACCGTACCACAGTGTTCAAATTAACAAACCCAACCCAAGCCACAAGAAAGCAGGAAATTAGAGATTGACTTGAAAGTAACGAGGTTTCAACAACTGGGGATATGCGGAAAGCCGAATTGTTAGAACTGGTGAAACAGTTTTGATCACACTAAAACATTTTATGTTGATGAAATTTAAAAAAAAACATCGACATACAGTGTTACGTTTGCCTCCATATCATTGCGATCTTAATCCAATTGAGTTCATATGTAGTTTGGTAAAACATAAGATCGAAAAGAAAACGTACAGCAAAGCGCCAAGGAAATCGAAGTGCTAGGGAGAAACGCCTTTGCTGAAATCACAGCATTAGATTGGCATAAACATTGCAAGCATGTAGATCGATTGGCTCAAGAAATGTGGGAAAGGAAAGGTCACGTATTTCATTCCCTCCCCAAGGTGGAGGGCGGGCTGTTTGAGCTTTCCAAGCTCCTTCAGCCATGAACATGGATTCCCAGCATACATACATACATTACGTATATATGCATAGTGGGCTTGAGGATGGGTGTGGTCAGGATAGGACCGGAAGGAACGGAGTTAGGGTTCTGAGGGGGGAAATACTACCCCAGAATTCGCCTAAATAGCCGCATATGGTGTGCATATACGCAGTGACCATGCCGCTACAAGTGTATGAGGAAAACCCCCTGAAAAGTAACGGGAATCGAACCCATTACCTCCCGAATGCTAGGCAGGTCGTGTCACCACTAGTCTACCAGCTCGGTAAATGTGGGAGAAAGATGGATTATTTGACGAAGTAGTGGAAAGTTTGGAATTTGTAGTGAATACTGGTTTGTCGGAAGATGACACAAGTTCTGAACTTGAATCAAATTAAAAAAATAACATAAACTAATTTTACCTTGATATTTTAAACGTTTCGATTTTTATATGATTTCGTTCCGATTGTTTAAATATGTATTCAGTTTATTTTGATTATAACTTAACAATTAAATTGTGTTGGTAAACTTTGCCAAACAAATAACTCATCAGTTGATTCGATAATCTATAAAAATGTAATTACATTTTAATCAAAATGAATTGTAGATCTTAAATACAGTACAGTGTAGTGTATTCAGTATCCTTGCCTAAAATGGCTTATTGTTCCATACAAAGACAATGGAACATTTAAGTAGAAAACAAAAAAATTAATATTGCTTTGAGTTCATGCCAAGTAGATACTGAACTCACTCATTTGGGATGTTAAAGCAGAGATTTACACAATTATATTATTAAGATGGAAAGCATTTAAGAGATGAAATATGTAATTCATTATGAATGTTTTATAATTAATATGCAATACATTAAATTGTTAAATCATTTTTCCTTTTTAATTCCTTAGTTCTTGCTTCTGGTATTTAATGTTGTTTCACTATTGGAAGAATTATTTTCCACCATTTGTAGGCTAGGACTAGAACTGCTACTTACTTGTGCACTATCTACTTGTATTAATAATTCCTGTCGGTTCTTCCCATTATCATTCGATCCAAGTAAGAATTATGGTATAACAGACGACTTTCGTAGCATGCATTCACTTAATTCTCTACAAAATATTAATTGATATGATTATACTTCAACTTACAAAAACTTACTTCTCGTAAGGACATATTGCACGTGCTCTGCCGATTTTATTGTTATTTTCTGTTTTCTTCTTGAAAGCTCTTTCTAAAGTGTTCCATTTATTCTCAATTTGTAACGCACTAAAACATTATCCTTGATTTTTCATTTCTATTTCTATAGCTTCCCACATTTTCTTTTTGGTCTTTAATTTTGCTGTTTTTCCTACCTTTGGTCTGAATTCTTCGTACAACAATATTAAGAGTTTTACAGAAGAGTCGCACCACCCGATATTAAGAGTTTTACAGAAGAGTCGCACCACCCGATTTGTAATACTTCACTTGATGTATCTAGAATACATTACAAAAGAAATTATTAACCACTATCCAATAATATCCTACACAATAAGTAATTAATTTAATAAATAAAATATGCTTGTTAAGAATTGTAACTCAATAAATTTTTAAGGAATGCTTAATTACCATTTATATTTTCTTCCAGATTTGCATTTTCGATATATCCTATTTCTTTGCCTATAAAATGAAAGAGTAAACATCTTTATTTATGATCACATTAAACGCTTACTTCCCAATTTTTCGAAATTAAATAAAACACATATCCTAACCTCAAATTCTTGGTTCACCGTTTTGTGATATTGTCAAGAAAATATTAGTGACACTGGTTATGCAGCACACAATTCATTCATGTGTATCCAACAATACACATTTAAATTAAGCGCTCGAATATTTTGTTTCGGGTTGTACCTTAAAAGCTACTATAGCGCCGGTATCCCCTCTCCAAGTATCTTGTTTGCTGAGTACAGCTGTATGTATGTATAGAAGCTTATGCAATCGACTTTTTTTCACTATCGCAAAATCGACTTATTAGTTCATTTTAATTTTGTATGAGTGCTTGTTTTCATTTGGCTTAGAGCTGATTGCTGATTAGATTATGGGAGAAATCCAAAGATGGAGGGGGTGTTATTAATGACTTTGGTTTGTATCAAACACATTTCTAAAACAGCTGCACATCTCAAAGATATAAAAATACCCAGGCCTTAAACCTATCGATTAATTATGTTCTATGCAATTTTTTAATACAACGCATAATTAATAAAAAAATTCCTAAGGTACAATTTAAGTGTTAGTTCAATTTTTTTCAATATCTGAATAACGATTCATTTTATTAGAAAAAGTGCAGACATATTTTTTAAAGAAAATTTAATTTTACATAACTCTTCTTTATAAAGTTTCTTAATACAATGCAAGGTAAGTTTAAAAAATAATTAAATATGAATGAAAATGGTTAAAATGTATCATTGATATTTTATAGAAGCGGGTGGCTTTGGAATTTTTTTTTTAAGTTAACGTATTATGTCTATCTGGAATGAATTCATTCTGACAAGGATTCCGGTTTTTGTTTTTACAATGTTGCCAGTTTTCGTTATGAACGTATTAAAGAGGTTGCGTAGTTATGCTAATATAAATTTTTAAGTTAGCACATGTCTACTAATCTCTGTCTGTTCAGAAGTTTTAAACGTCTGTATGACATAGATTATTGTTTTTGCGTTTAAAATGTTGCATATTCACGTGATCAGCTTATTATAAATGTATATACAGATATAATTATTCTAAAAAATGTTATTAAAATTATTTCATTTTAATTTCCATTTTGTTGCTGGGAAGGTCGTGTGGTATTCCACACCAGATATTTAAGTTAGCATCTACATGTATATTAACCTCTGTCAGACATGACGTCTGTTTTACAATGTTGCATATTTTCGTAATTAACTTATAAAATAGGTTGCATAATTATCCTATAACAAAAATTTTTCTTAAAATTATTTCATTTCTTTTAATTTTATTTTGTAGGTTGGAAGGTCGTATGGTGTTCCACACCAGATATTTTACAAGTTAGAAACGACCGTACCTTGTTCACATTGTACTAGCAAAATAATAAGATAAGCGCGGTTGTTAGAGTAATGATTTCAAAGTTAACGAGACATTTTTGAAACTAAAATATATAACAATACACGCAAGGTAACGCGTTTTACTGGCTCCAGAAGGTAACTGGCTTGCCAGTTATATCCTTCTGTCCGCCGTCCGCTAGTAAAACTCTTTTTACCTTGCTAGTAATGTTATATACTATTATTTCATACCAATACATTATAAACAGATAAACCCTTAGTTACCGTAACTGTAAACATGTTCATAACTGCCTAGGGAGTTATAGTAGGGAATTATAGATCTATAACTCCCTCTAATGTATTTTGACTAATATTTGCAAGCTTGTCAGTTGATATATCCATGGTAACAATGCCTACTTAATTTTTAAACGTTCCTTTAATTTTTATAACCAACAAAATTTCGTTTTCATATTTCATTTATAATGAAACAAGAAATACGATTATTTATATATCACGTGAGTTATGTATGTTAATAACCTCATAACTCCCTTGATATATAAATAACTATTACAGATTACAGACGAAAGTTGTTAATTTGTTACAAGTTAAAGACGACCGTACCTTGTTCACAATATATTAGCAAAATAATAAATAGTAAAATAAACAATAAGCGCCGATGTCAGAGTAATGATTTTAAAGGTAACCAGACATTTTTGAAAATATAATGATTGATATGAAATAATGGGAAAATTTTATTTCATTATGAGTTTTCGATTTATTTACAAATGAAAACAAAATATACATGACACGCCAGGTAACCGTTTTTACTGGCGTTCTGGTATGCAGCTGTTGTTGCCTATCATGAGTTGGCTGAGACTCTTAAATTTTAGGTATAAGTTGTTTCAAACCCAAACTTAAAGAATATTTAATTTCTAAATATTGAAAAAATAGAATTCTCTTATATGCAGGTCCACGCCGTGCTATACGGTGAGGAGGAGCTGTGCCCCCCGGCGCCGTAACCAAAAAGGCGCCAGGAGAGCGCCGTAACCAAAAGGCGCCGCAATAAAAATGCAGGTGAACCGATGCATCGTTAATCAATTATCCATGTTTGTCCATGCATCGATGTACATCGTTCATCTCTATCGCAACGTTAGATGCTTTGATTGTTTTTTGGTGTGAGCATTCAATTTGTACAAGAGAGATTTAATTTGTTAATGCAGTTTTCACAAAATTTTAATATTTTAAGTAACCTTCAGAAGAAGAGCAATTAAACTTTTGCACAAATCATGAAAGTATTCTAACGGACAAAAATGGGCGTGATATTAACAGTAAGTAATTATTACATGAATGACAGTTTTTGCAAAATTTTGAGTTAAAATCAGAGATAATATCATCCCAATTGAGACACTAAATTTTATTATTAAAAATAAATTAGAAGATGCATTTCATAACACTACTATAGCATTGCGAATATTAACAATGCTTGTTTCAGTGGCTACAGCTGAAAGGTCTTTTTCAAAATTAAATATAATTAATAATTAATGTCACAACAGCGGCTGCAAAATTTGGCTATTATTTCAATCGAATCAGATTAATAAATAACTTAGACACACAATTTCCCAAAAATAAAGCGCGCAAAGCAATTATTTTGTCAATTTCAATTATTAATAATAAAAATAAGAACATATGTTAGACTATTAGATATATTTGCAGTTTTAAGATATATTTTATAATTATGTACGATTTTGAAAAACGTGTATTATTATTATTTTAATATTCATTTTTCTACCTATCTCTGAATAAAAGTTTAATTTCAAAACAGTGATTTTTTTAGAGAAATAGTTTTGCATACCGCATACCGATTCATTAAAGTTTGTAACGTGCAAAAATCGATCTTAAATTCGATATAACTTAGTCAAGAAATTCTTTTACTTTACTACAAATTATATGTTCAAATCGGCATGGTAGTGCCACCTATGGGACTTCTACCGGTTTCTATACTTATTATTTGATGTTAACTGGTTAGTTTGGTTCGTTAGCCCTAGAGGGCGGTACCAAGAAAAGAACTTATTGGCAACATTGATCTTTTTTATCTATTTCCGGTAAACGTGCTAGAACATGGTTTGTTGAGTCACCATGACTAAAAAGAAAAGGCAATGCCTTGAAAGATTTTTTGTACTTGCTTACTGATGCCTACTGGCATTCTCTAAAATAGAAGATTTAATTGAAATAATCATCCACTTATGGCTACACTTACGCGGTCAAAGTAGTTGATATAATTGAGAACACTCCCATTCATGGATAAGATACCGATCTTTCTTTAATTTTTGGTAACGTTTAAATTTCTTTTAGTGGATGAACTCTTCGCACTAAATAAATAGCTGATAATTAAAAATATATAAAAATTTTGGGGCTCGACTAACATCGTAGAGGTAAAACAATTGTATTACTTTACACTTATTCGTGTTATACTATTTTAGCTCTTTCGCTGCTTCGTACCGTTTATTGTTTGCCGAATACCTGGGAAACATGGAGGAATTTGACATTTTCACTGATTATTATTTTCAATGACAACTTTCCAAGTAGAAACCCAGTCTTTGGCTTCATTTAATGCCGTGATTACCAATTCCGTTTTATTAGATAAAGCAAGCAAAATTTTATTGCTATCCATTACGTCAAAAATGTTAATTTTTCACAAGAAATCTGCAGTGTTATTATCTGTTTCCCTACGCAACTTAGTTATTGCAACTGTTGTTGTTATTCCTGCTGCTGTACTTTGACAAAAAATTTCGTACATTCATTTTTAACTTCCAACCTATGTACATATACATATGGAAGTATAGAAGGTTATGCAATCGATTTTTTTTCACTATCGCTAAATCAGCTTATTAGCTGATTTTACAACGTTTTGCCAAGATCGGCCATGATGTCTGATAATGTTACTTTCAATGATAACTTTCCAAGTAGAAACCTAGTATTTGGCTTCATTTAATGCCGTAATTACCAATTCCGTTTTTTATTAAATTAAAATTTGCATTTAAGCTTGTTTTAATTTCTCCTGGAACTGATTAGATTTAGTGATAAATTCAGCGGCGGGGAGGGGAGTTTATTACGATGTGTTTTTTAATTTTATCAAATATTGCTGAAAACAGTTATATATTTCAAAAATAGAAAAATACCAATTCCATTTCTCACAGTAATTTTGCATCTGTTTGCTTCAGTACTATCAATTATTTCTTCAGGTGTTAGATACTGTAGTTTTCTCTGTAATCTAATCCTCCATGCTTGCATTTTAATTTTTTTTCCAGTTAACAATTTTGCTCATTCCAAATGTACATTTCACAAGATTTCTATTTTTTCTACAGGTTGTGTACTATAGTAAATTCCACGTAAGTTTAGTCGCACGTCGTAATGTTGTATCAAATTACAAGGTTGCCTAAATAATTTTAATCAAAGAGTATACACTGTTTAATTAGAAAAACGCCAATGTAGTGTTGGTCAACTATCCACCAGTAAAATCTATTGTGTATTTGAGGAGCTTCTTTACAAAACCCAAGAAGTCACAAAAACACTTTTTATTAACGTTATCACAATTCTTACAGTGCTAACTATTTTTATTTATGAAAGTTGATGCATTAAACTTTTTAGACAAAAAAAAATCACTCATAAAAAATGCTTTATCTCAGAGAAATTCAAAAAGCACCCTTGGCCATGTTTCGCTTTGATGAAAGCAAAATCTTGTTTTACAATTTTTAGGAATTAGTGAAGCGCTTTATACTGCACAACAATCTTTATTTTTAAATGAGAACAATGTAGTTGTAAACCAAACAAAAATTATAAATTGAAATTACTTAACTAGTCTAGGTTGAACCAAAATAATGTATTGATTCAGGGTCTACTTCTAAGCAGCGGCATAACGAAACGTTTTTTTTTTTTACTAAAACATCAACGGCCTTTCCTTTATCCTGCGAAATTCCTCTCGCATAATCCAGTAATGGTAACTACACAGCGTTTAAGGTTTTAAGGCGTTTTAGTAGAGTTGTAAAAGTCTTCGAATTATCTTTCATCTCGCAGTTATATTTAACTTGACTTAGTATTGAATTGACTTGGAAATTTCTTGAAAAATAACCTCTTTTGTTCGCTTACTCCTTCAACTCTTTTAAGAGTATCTGACAAAGATTTCATGTCATAATCTTGCCAATCTGTTCCTAATATGTGTACTTGCCCAAATATTCTCTAAATTCCTTGGTAATCTTTAGGTAGAAGGATTTCGACATGCCGTCTTAACTCTTTTCAACTCTTTGGGAGACCCTACCCGCTGGAAGATACGAATGACCTGTTACTGGAAAAACTACCGCAATTTCTTGAACGCTACGTAGTGAATGCTGGTCAAGCCACCAGTACAATAGATGGACAATATGTTGTGTTTATTTTGCCTACCACAGCTGTCAGTAGAATGGGACCACATGACAAGAACCTCCGAGTGGAGCAACTTGAGGACGAAAACCTCCGAGTAGGACCACTTGAGGACAAAAATATCCGAGTGGTCTAGCGGCCATTTTGACTGGGTTAAGAGGTGGTTTTAGTCTAGATAAGGCCCTTACGGCTTCGTTAAGGCGAGGCTAAGACTAGACCACAAACACTCCTTTTATCTTATTGATTATACGTGTATTAAGACGGGGATAAGACTAGACCACACTCAGTCTTTTTACCTAATCGGTGGGGCCCACCCCGCTGGCTGCTGATTGGCCTTTACCCCACAACTCACCAGCTGTGCTCTGCTTGGAGGTCTAAGTCTCTGCATTCTGATTGGGTACGGCGGGAAAGCTTGAATTTGCATTCTAAGAAGGGGTACTAATGCTAACTTGTAAGACAGGTCTAGGACTTCGCAACTTGCTCTAGAACCTTCGTCCCTTGTTGTGACCCCTTTGGCGGGACATTTGAACTTGTATTTAAGTCTCTGCATTCTGTTTGGTTGTGGCGGGAAATTTGAATTTGTATTCTAATAAGGAGGGTTAATGCTAACTTGTAAGATAAGTGTGGACACCTTGGCGGGAAATTTGAATTTGTATTTAACCCTCTGCATTATAATGGGGGTGGGGGGGGGGGCTTAATGCTAACTTGTGCGACATGTATGGGCCTTCGGAACTTGATCTTGGGGCTTCGTCCCCTTGTCCAAAAATTTGAATTTGTTTGTGGCGCCATCTAGCGTTATATTTTAAAAGTATATACAGGTTATGAAGGAAAATTTGAAGTAAGGACTCTATCGCTTGGTATTAATTATGGCCACAATGTATCGCAATCGTTTTATTTTAATTGCAGGGAAATTTTAATATGTATTCTAATAAGGGGCCTAATGCTACCTTGTAAGACGGATATAAGGCTTCACGACTTGCTCTCGGGCCTTCGCCCTTTAGTTGAAAATCTGAATTTGTATTTAAGTCTCTGCATTCTGCTCGGTTATGGCGGGGAATTTGAATTTATATTCTAATAAGAAGCCCTAATTCTAACTTGTAAGACAGGTGTAAGTCTTCGCCCCATTTGCCCTAAAATTTTAATTTGTTTGTGGCGCTATCTAGTTGCATATAGACTAATGAATGTTTTCTATAATAGAAGTGGCTCCATCTACCGGTAGATTTTAGAACTACATACATATCACTGTAATGGTTATGGGGGAAATTTGAAAGAAGAGATCCTAGTTCTAATTTGTGAGGTCTGTATACGACGTCTACACTAGCTTTCGGAAAATTAAAGCAATCAACCTCGATCAAATCAAACAACGGGGCTTCGCTTCTTACCCTAGCCCCTTGACTGTAAATTTGAATTTGTATTCTAATAAGGGGTTCTTCTGCTAACTTGTAACACTACATAAATAAAGTTTTCCGCGAGTAGGATTTCAAGCTACTGATATTCTAATAAGGGGGCCTAACGCTAACTTATAAGACAGTTACAGGACTTCACAACTTGCTCTCGGGCCTACGCTCCATTCTCATGGTCCCGGAGCTCAAAATTTGAATTTGTTTGTTTAAAATTCATAAATTTTTTCTGTAATAGGGGCTGGCGTTATTGGAAACGGAAAAATCAAACATTCAGATCAATCGCAATTAATCAGAGCAATTAACCAAATCGATCAACCTCAATCAAATCAAACAAGAAGCTGAGCTAACAATTCTTCATAACCTTCAGGCAACGATTCTCCACTGTAGATAAGGCTAACCAACACTCAGAGCTAGTACTCTCTCTAAACGTGACGCAGCGACGTGGGAAAACAGTCGATCATCCGCAAAACAGCCTCAATCAATTCAATATCGATCAATCTAATCACAACTTACAGCTTGCAAAAATCAGCTTACAATTCAAAAGTACAGTTTTGGCTTAACTTACAGCCTGCTAAAACCAACCACAATTCAAAAATACATGAGACAGCGTTTGGCATTATTGTCAATATACGAGCATCGAATTAGCTTGTAACACTGTTCCCGGTTTATGTATACAGTGCTAAAAATACGATTTACTGTTAAATTAGTTAAAATGCCTATACAATAACAAATGTATAACCAAACTCGAAATCAGGCCACTATATTATTTTACATACTATGGATGTCTTGTCGGAAATGACAAGAAGGCCTTAGGTTTAAGTACATGATATTTAGCAGACCGCCGGGTGAAGATAAGAGAGATTGTTGAGATGGTAAACATCTCAATTGAACGTGTACAAAATATCCTGCACGCCAAATTGGGTATGAGAAAGGTATCACCGGGATGGGTGCCGCGGCTGCTGACGATTGATCAGAAACGTAACCGCGTGATAACTTCAACGCAATGTTTGGTCAAGTTTAAGCGTAGTCCGAGTGAGTTTCTGCGGTGTTATGTGACCGTTGATGAGACGTGGATCCATCATTACACGCCGGAAATCAAAGGTCAGTCAGCACAGTGGGTTTCTGCCGACGAACGTGCACCAAAGAAAGCAAAGACGATTCCATCAGCCGGAAAAGTTCTAGCGACGATTTTCTGGGATTCGCAAGGCATCATCTTAATCGATTATTTGAAGAAGGGAAGAACCATAACGGATCAGTATTATACCAATTTATTGGACCGATTCGACGCGGAAGTAAAGAGTAAAAGGCCACACCTAGCGAAGAAAAAAATCATTTTCCATCATGACAAAAGTCCCCACCCACTCATCGGCAATTGCGACAGCAAAACTCGTTGAGTTACGGTACGAAGTACATTCGCCAGATTTTTGCCCCTGCGACTTTTTTCTTTTTCCAAACATGAAGAAACGGCTTGGTGGAAAGCGGTTCTCAACAAATGAAGAAGACATTGCGGAAACAGAGGCCTGTTTTGCAGAGTTCGAAAAATCTTATTATTTGGATGGGCTAAAAAAGTTGGAACATCGTTAGATCAAGTGTATACAAGGCGATTATATCGAAAAATAAATATAATCGGCAATTGCGACAGCAAAACTCGTCGAGTTACGGTACGAAGTGTTGCCCCTTCCAGCATATTCGCCAGATTTGGCCCCCTGCGACTTTTGTTCTTTTTCCAAACATGAAGAAACGGCTTGGTGGAAAGCGGTTCTCGACAAATGAAGAAGTCATTGCGGAAACAGAGGCCTGTTTTGCAGAGTTCAAAAAATCCTATTAATCCTATTAATTGCCTTGTTTTCCTGAACACAGGTATTTATCATACCACCCTCGTACTCTACTTCCGTGCTAGACAAAATTACTGCTTGATTCATGGACTCCCATGAAATTGCTCCTCCTGATAATATAAACATATAACCTGTATAGGATTTCCCATCAATCAAATTATTTCAGCATCACAAAATCCTTTAATTTCCAAATCATTCTTTTTAAAAACTAACTCTGTTCTACAGTTCCCTTTAAATACCTCAAAATTCTTTTAGCATACTTAAAATGGGTATTTATGTAACAAGTATCAAATTCACTCAAGTAGCTTACAGAAAAAGCTATATCTGTTCTTGAGTTAACTGTCAAAAACATCAAAGATACAACGAAACATCTATAATGAATGTCTTCATCGCATTTCCGTTTTTCTAACTTTAATCTAAGTTCAATAGGAGTTGAAATTGGTTTAGCATCTGATATACCACATCTTTCTGATACATGTAAAATATAATGTTTTTGATTTATCCTTAATTCCTGCTTACTCTTATCGATCGTAATTGTATCTTTAACCTTTTTGGTATAAACACAAAGTTCGTATTTCGACTTGAACACAGAACACTTGTTTTCGTGGGTTCTCCAGCACCCCTGTTTACAAAGTCTGTCAAAGTTCTTCGACGTGTAGGTTCTTTGGGAAATCTAAAACATAAATGTCATACAATTTGGCGATATAAACACTCAATATGTAATAGTTTATTTATGTACATATAGTGGCACGAATCGAAATTTTGTTTTTATTCTGTGCACTAACCTATGAAATGTTACTCCAGACGAATTCTTCTTATCAACGCCATCTCTGCTGTTGCAGCTACGTAGAGCACAAGAAACCATAATGTCTTTTAATATTTAACTTATTATATAACTCTAATACACAATGCACTTAACAAACACTCCACTTTTTACCAACACCACCTGTTTAACTCAAGTGTAGTGTCAATATGGCTGACCTGTATCCGGTTTGACCGTCGTCCCCAGAGGAATGTTATCCCTACTACTAGTACGTAGTAGTAGGGATAACATTTCTATGGTGGTCTCCTTATTTACATATCTCTTTCCTCAATGATCAGATACATTGGTAATGGAGACACTACCAATGACAAGCAAGTATTTGGTCTTGCCATCTATGATTATTAATTTATACCAGTCATTAATGTCAAACTTCGATTTTCGACAGTATACAACTAAACAAATTTATATCATCCATTCATTCACTGGTTATAAAATTTTGAAAAGTAATAATGGCTAGAGGTAGTAGTGCTGGTTTTGATCGTCACATAACAATTTTTTCACCTGAGGGCCGATTATACCAAGTTGAATATGCTTTCAAAGCAATTAATCAAGCCGGTTTAACCTCAGTGGCGATCAAAGGAGTTGACACAGCAGTTTGTGTAACTCAAAGAAAAATTCCTGATAAACTAATTGATGGTGATACCATTACTCACTTATTTCAGCTAACAGATTCAGCTGGCTGTGTAATGACTGGTATGGTAGCTGATAGCAAATCACAGGTCCAACGAGCACGTTACGAAGCGGCACAGTTCAAGTATAAGTTTGGTTACAATATGCCAATAGATGCTTTGTGTAGACGTATTGCTGATATTTCACAAGTTTATACACAAAATGCAGAAATGAGACCATTGGGATGTTCAATGATTTTGATTGGTTATGATTCTGAATTTGGCCCGTGTGTGTATAAAACAGATCCTGCAGGTTATTATTGTGGATATCGTGGAGTAAGTGTCGGAGCTAAACAAACTGAAGCAAATAGTTATTTAGAAAAGAAATTGAAGAAAAAACAAGATCTTCAACATGATGATGTTATTCAACTGGCAATTGGTTGTTTATCAAGCGTTTTATCAGTTGATTTTAAACCTAGTGAAATTGAAGTTGGTGTCGTATCTGTTAATGAACCGAAGTTCAGAAAATTAAAGGAAGCAGAATTAGATAAACATTTAACTGCTATTGCAGAAAAGGATTAATGTATAACTTTTATATATGAATGGAAACCATTTTTCTTCAAAGATGTAAATTAAGCATAAAACTAATTTTGTGGTAAAAATTAATTTTTTCTTAATAAAGAAATTAAAAAAGATTTTTGTTTATTAAAAATTATTTTCTTAAATACGAGATGTATTATATTTAAGGTAAAGTTATGTAGCATACACGATATTAAATTCTATTAGTGATATTTTGAACATTACAGATGTCTAACACAGTTATCAAATGTTTCACATTTTGGCAAAAGTACCCTCACAAGAAAAAATGTACTTTACTGTAAAATAAAATGTCTCGAATGATTTTTTTACTGAACTAAACTATTCTCCTTTATTAATGTATCATTTACATATTATCTGAATAAAAACAGCAATCTAAGCAAACTTAATGTTACACTTCAGTTTGTACTGTTATTAAATACTTATCTTTGGGTTAAATCTTATATTTAAATGTTCATTTTACAAAATTTATACATTTTGGCAGCAATTGCAGTTATCGTTTGTAAAGAAAAGTTTCTCCATATTTCAAATGAATTGGAAAAGAAAATGTGTTTTTTTGTAACAATAAGGGTACAAAATGTTTTTTTAGTAAAATACAATTATATTAATAAATGGAATTACTTCAGCACACAATTAGAATTCAAATTGATAGATCGGATACCGCAATAAACTAAACAATAACTACATTGAATAGAACATTAAACAAAAACTGTTCACTTAAGTGTGGAATGCTGCGTAAGTTTATCTTAAGTGATATCACCATTACCATGACAACTGGTGTAACAGTGCATATACTTACATGTGACTTTTAAACTTCACTTAAGTGCATTATATTTAGTAGTAAAGTCTTTTAATTTTATTAACTCACTGAAGAGGCAATTCAGCTACTTCACTTGAGTCACCACTGATGTTTTCATTTTCCTACAGAGGTAAATACATACCTACATAAATGAGCACCTACGACTAAATCCTTGATTACTTAACCTTTTGCTTTTACGGTTGATCCGCCTATTGTACTGTAGTAGCCCTAAAAGTGGACCTTATCATCCATATTGGAATCTAATGCAACCTATGATACAAATGTCTATCACATTTACAGGCAGTCATCTCTGTATAGATTTGGTTAAAATGTGTTTTAAATATATACCATCTAGTAGCCCAAGATGAGTGCGGTATAACTTTTACCAGTTATTAATCAACATTTTCAAGTATTAATCTTATTATGTATCATTTCGCACCGTTTCTTATTTTATTGTACTTATAACAAGTCGTTTTGGTCGTATAAATAAGTACCTATTCTACCTGAAATTGTTTGAGTATATCGTACCAAGTTTAAACCGCTGATAGGCCTAATGGTATCGTATAAGGTCAATTATAAGAGTATTAGCACAGATGTACATGTACCTAGATCTGTGGTATTAGTTTATAACTGAAAATATTTGCCCGTTTAAAGAATTAATTCTGAATGGAAAATAATGAAGAGGCAAAAATATTACGTACGGCATTGGAGATCTTTTAAATAAATTTAAGCGTTTAGATAACAATAACAGTTATCGTCGTCAGTAAATGGTAACAAGAATTAATTGAGATGTCAAAATAAACCTATAAAATATGAAAACGCAAATGTATAAGCTTGTTATTAATATGACAGTGTGATAAATGTATAAACCTAACTAATATAATTTTATTTTAGTAAAGAATAGCTAGATGTTTAATAAAATTAATAGGTATTATTAAACTGCCTTAAAAGGGTGTTCTGATTTTTCATCTTCATGTATAAGAAAGAAAAACGGAAGTAGGAAATTATAAACTTTTTAAAAAGGAATTGTAAAAGAAAACTATATATGGGAATTGAATTGTAAGTGGTGAAGTACACGAGAAATTTAATCACGTAAATGAGCTACTTATGTTATATGTTCATATCATTCGTAATAAACTGTTATTACTGGAAGTTTGTGGATATCGGAACCAAGATATCAAAGACCGCGAGTTACTTACACCGCTGACCACGAACGGTAATCGTGCGCTCGAACTGCGAGTGTCTGCAGCTACCCTCTCGCGCACTTTTAATGTTCAGCTGTTTTGTTTGACAATGTTGGCTATCAAATCTTATTTTGCTTGACTGGTTTAAACAAACCAATTTTCTTTTTAGTAAAGTAGTTTATACTCATCCACTAATGTACTGTTAGATAAGAATGCATGACCTAGATTTAATTAGACAGGATATTTAGGATTTAGAAATCAGGGGAACTCTCCTTTTTGTGGGGTGATGCAAATGTTTGATCAACGATTCAATTTTATTTATTTAATATAGATATTAAATGCTCAAGAATTTACTTTATTGGAACAAGTACCTACTACTACTACTACTAATATACTTCATTTGCTTAATTTAGAGAAATTTTGCAAAGTGCTTGCGTTTGACTATTTATATTTGCCTTCTCGGCTTACACTCTTTACAGTCTCTCCTTTCTTTACTTCACTACACTAACTTCTTTTCTCTTCTCCCATTAACTGTCTTCTTCTGTTCCATGTTTCTTGCATCCACTCCGCTCCCGTTCCTCCTTTTTTTAGTATCTCTTCAACCGTCCTCTCCTCCTCCTTTAATTCCCTGCATTCTTGCAATATGTGCTTAATCGACTCTATCTCTTCTCCGCACAGCCTACATTTTCTCTCTTCGTCCCTTCTCCAGTATCTGTTTCCCCTCTCTTCGTTTCCACATCTAAACCTCGCTATCATTTTCTTTCTTTCTCTCCTCCCTTCCCCAATCAAATATCTCGGTATCCCTTCTCCCTTAATGTTCCTATAGTTTACATTGTATTTTCCTTTTTTTTACCTTCGACCATCTTTTCTGCTTTTGCACATCTCTATCCCTTCTAATTATGTCCTCTCTCACGTTCACTCCTTCCCTTCTTAGTCTTTCTACTTCTTCTTTTGCATATCCGTTTCTTTCGTAATATTCTTTCCTGGCTTCTTGTCCATATTCTATTATTCCTTCTCTTATTTCTTTCCAGCATTCTTGTAGAATTTTACACTCCGTTTTTCTACTCATTTCCTCCTCGTGCTTTACTGCTCTATTTCCCGCCTCCACCCTTATTTTCTCTACTTGCACCTCCTCTCTAATGATATGTCCTGGTGTTTCTCTTTCCACTCCCAGTATCCACCTCCAGTATTTTTCTTGCAGCCCCTCTATCTCTTTGTATTCTTTCTACCCCCACACTTCCGCCCCGTACAGTACCACACTTTTTATCAGTTTTTCAAACAATTATTTTCTTTTCCTTATGTCCATTCCAAACAGTCTTTCCCCTACTTGCCCTATTAGCTTATTCCCTTTTCTCAGTCGCTCTTTTATATGTTCCCCATCTTTATTGTCTTGTCTCATTGTGTATCCCAGGTAAGTGAATTCCTTTACTTGGTGTATCTCCTCGTCCTTCCATTTCCATTCCTCCTTTTTCCGCCCCCTTTTCTCCATACCATTAAAGCCTGTCCGGTAGAACTGAACGGGTATCGGATTAACAAGGAGGATTGTCAATATATGGTTCTATTGTGCTTGAAACCGCCTTAATGCTTTGCTGTCTCGTACTTATTGTACGTGACAAAGAAAGATGGATATATTATGAATAATGCCTCTATTTCTGCCGAACAAAAGCGTTTGCAACTTTCACACATAATGACAAGGCAATAAGAATCAGATGCAGGTAGAATAGAAATTCAATAGGTATAATAAAATGCCAGTGGTTCTCAACACTGCT
This sequence comes from Vesta saturnalis, assembly GCA_036346205.1. Classification (NCBI taxonomy): domain Eukaryota; kingdom Metazoa; phylum Arthropoda; class Insecta; order Coleoptera; family Lampyridae; genus Vesta; species Vesta saturnalis. Next base: position 236,309 of record JARFJB010002049.1, read on the forward strand.
TTAACATTATATAATTTGTGAAGAAATGCAACTTTTGTATAATAACGCGTTTGCTGTTCTTTGTTGAACAGAAAATGTAGATAATAGTGGACCACCATTTTCTTTTTCTTCTTTAAAATAATCGACTGTATTTAAAACTAATTCGCGAATTTCTTTACTCAACTTTTTCGGCATTATATTAATGGTTAGTTTATATAAACGCTTACTCAAAGAATAATGATAATATAGATATTGCAGTTGTTTTATTTATACCTATATGTACCTACTAAATGGTATAATAATCTATTATTAATTACTTATTGTTACAGTATTGCATATTTATTTGGATTCTTTTGTAATTGGAGTACACTAAAACGTCATTACCATACTTAGGTATACAATGAACTTTCTAAATGTAAATTGAAATACCTATACTTAATCGAATATTCATTATTATGAATGGCTTTTATAAATGTTTATTATAAAACTTGCATTCTTCCATAAATTTTAAATGTAATGTTAAAGCAGTGTTGAGAACCACTGGCATTTTATTATACCTATTGAATTTCTATTCTACCTGCATCTGATTCTTATTGCCTTGTCATTATGTGTGAAAGTTGCAAACGCTTTTGTTCGGCAGAAATAGAGGCATTATTCATAATATATCCATCTTTCTTTGTCACGTACAATAAGTACGAGACAGCAAAGCATTAGCGGTTTCAAGCACAATAGAACCATATATTGACAATCCTCCTTGTTAATCCGATACCCGTTCAGTTCTACCGGACAGGCTATACCTTAGTTTTACTCCCATTGACTTCCAGATCTTTCCTTTTCAAATATCTGTCCAACGTTTTTAACATTCCCTTCATTTCTTTTTCCACCCCTGCTAATAACACTATATCATCCGCGTATGCCAGCGTCCACACTTCCACGTTCCCCATCACCAGTCCTCCTTCTTGTTGTCCCCTTAAGGTCTCCGAAGAGGCTTGGGCTCAGTGGGCATCCTTGTCTCAATCCCTTCCTGGTTACAAATCTTTCACTCAGTTCACCATTTACTCTCACCCTGTTCCTCGTTTCTTAATATATTTCTTCTATCCTTTTTATTATGTTTTCGCTTACCTTTTTTTTTCTCATGAACTCCCACAACTTTTGCTTGTTCACCCTATCAAATGCCGCTATTATGTCTACGAATACCGCTACCATTTTACCTCTTTTCTTTCCTAATTCCTTGTTTGCCATGTGCTTCAATATGTATACGTTATCCGTCGTTCTTCTTCCTTTCCTGAATCCTGCCTGTCCATCTGGTAACAGCTTCTTTTCCTCCACCTCCTTCTTTAACCTTCCTTCCAGAACGTTCGTGTATATTTTGTAGGCAGTGTTTAGCAATGTAATTCCCCTATAATTTGTCATCCGATTCTTGTCTCCTTTTTTGTACACTGGGAAAATATGTCCTTTCCTCCACCTCCCTGAGAATCGTTCTCCTCTACACATTTTGTTTATTATTTCCGTCATCCTTTTTGTCACCTTTTCTCCTCCGTATATCCACTCCTCACCCTGTATCTCATCTTCTCCTGTCGCTTTCCCTTTTTTTACCTTCTTTATTGCCTCTCTTACTTCCTCTTCTTTTATTCCTTCTTTTTCTCCTATCTCGTGTCTTTTGTTACTTTGTCTTCCTTCTCCGTCCTCTATTTGCTCTCCTTTCAGAACGTCTCTGACATACTTCTCCCATTCTTTTACTTGTATTCCCGTTCGTCCTTCTCCGCTTTTCTTTCTTTAAAAATTTCCATAGGTCTTCTGTTTTTATCTCCTTAATCTGCTCTTCCTGTTTCTTTTTGCTTTCTTCCTTTTTACTTTCGCATGTTTTCCTGTATATCTTTACTGCTTCTTTATATTCTTCTTTTTCCGCTTTCCCCGTTCTCCACCGTCTTAGTGCTCTTCTTGCCTTCCTCTTGGCCTCCTTACATTCTCTATCCCACTATCTTTTCCACCCCATTTTCTCCCCCTTCCATTGTCTAAACTTGACTTTTTCCGTTGCTTCCTCCATTCTCTCCCTCATTTCTTTCACACTTTCTTGCACTCCATTACCTTCCCATCTTATTTTTCCCATTTTTTCTTTGTACCTCTTTATACTCTCTTCTGTCCAGGTCTTCTTAATTATATATTCCTCTTCTTCTCTGCACTCTTCTCTTTCTCCCGCTTCCATGATCATTTCCAGGGGTTGGTGGTCCGATTCAACCCTCTCCCCTACTTCATCTTTACCTCAGCCTAGCATTCGTAATTATATAATCTATTATTGATTCTCCCCTTACTCCAGAATAACTCGAAAGAAAGTTTAAGCCGAGTTATCTTACAAAATTCTGTTCTGGTTATTTGCACTCAAGCAATTTTTCAGTGTATTAGGCTTTCATTTCACATCAATAATGTAGATATCAAGTTTGGTTCCCTCTTACGTTTTTCTAAATTTTAATTAATTATTTAATATTTTGAATTTGGTTAAACGGATTTAGCGTTAGATAGATAGAAAAAGTGTATTTAGATTATATTAATTCAAACAGATGTCAGACAACTTTAAGATTAATTACAGCATGCGTACCGGAATCGACGGAGTTATAGAGATATTTCTATATCTAGCTGGAAGAAACCAGTATCCTGTACAGTATCTAATGCCGAATACAATATGTATATGGGCGGTGTTGAGCGTTTTGGTTAGTATCTGTCGGCATATAGTATTTTATGGAAAAACGAGCTTTGGTAGGTCTTTTACTACTGCCTAGATTCATAGGGCGTCAACTCTTACATTATTTGCAAAGCAAGTACACAACAGACCATTAACGCGCTTAAAGCTCAGATCATTACTGGCATCCGAACTAAATTTTGGTACATATTGCGGAAGAATGAAGTCTGGTCCACAATCTCAATTTGTCCGTGATACGAAAAAAAAATAACCCAACAACTAACGCTTAAAGGTTTTCAAATATTGGGAAACGCCTTCCCATCTACTTACTTTTTTTTCAGATAAAAGCATAGTAGTTGAGCTATTTTTGTCTATATTAAATTTTCTGTAGATTAATACACAATTAAATGCAAGTGAAACAAATTAATTTATTTCTAACAAACATTTAAATATATTAAACGATATCAACGATGTAGTACACCTTTATTTTTGCTTTCGATAACGTTCTGTGCTACAAATACGCACTACCCTATTTCAAAAAAGCTACTAAAGCCCTTGAGCAATTGTTTTAACATGCACGCCTCTGAATGTGGAAAATATAAAAAAGTATAGTTAAGAAGACCCTCAGAAATCAGAGATTTGCATGCAGTATTTTGTCTCTGCAGCAGGTTGTCAAATTTGATTGAGTTTAGTTTATATAGCTTATTTGTACTATATTTAAGTAACCTGCTATTGGAAATAAACAAGGTGATGATGGTAGTGGAGGTAGTGGATTCGATTCTTGCTCCCGTTTGCTATCTCTCTTCCTTTCCCTCTCCCTCACCCTCACCCTCTCCCTCTCCCTCTCCCTCTCCCTCTCCCTCTCCCTCTCCCTCTCCCTCTCCCTCTCCCTCCCTCCCCTTTCTCACCCTCCCTCCCTCCCCTCCTTCCTCCATCCCTCATTCCCACCCCTTTCCCTCCCACTCCTCCCTCCCACCCTCCTCCCTCCCTCCCTACCTCTCTGCCGCCCTTCCTTCCCCCTCTCTCTCTCTCTCTCACTCTCCCTCTCACTGTCACTATCACTCTCTCTTTCTTTCTCTCTCTCTCACTCTCTCTCTAACGCACAGTGATTTGATCATTGCGTATGTTATATTGTATACGGCTATTTAGGCTTACAGCTCAGAAGCCTAACTCCGCTTTGTTGTACTTTATCCTAATGACCATACCGATCTCTTCAATCTCAGAGCGAATGGCCATCTACACGTGTGTAATGAATAAGTGCAAAATAATGATCTGAATTTCAGTTACCTCCGTGTCTAACCACATCATGCAATTAAATAAATTCGGCATATCAGTCTTGCAACTCAGTCAGAAAAAGCCAAATTATTCATTTAAAATGCAACGTATACATTCCAAAGGCTACAAGAAAAATTAAACTATTGATTCTACAGGAACTGCAATATAAAATTATTGGAAAAAACTTTTTATGAACAAATACTACCTGAAAACGGTTATCAGGTCAATACTGATCAAAAACCGTAATACAATTTACAATTAAAGACTGGTATGACGCACAAAATTGTAACATCAAATCGAAGGTATTCTATTACACTTGGTCATTTACTCTTCCCGCATATTAATTTAGAAAAATGAAAACAGTGTAAACGGTAACGAAGGAGTAGAATAGGGCCACTTATTCACCACCACTTAACCGGATAACGTCACAATTAAAAGGGGTACATTCTGATTGGTTGGTTTTGTTTGTTTGTGGAGTCATCTAGTGGTGTATTTCTAGGACTAATGGATGTCGGGTCTTCGCCACCTTGTCGGGTCCTTTTTATTATGGCGAGAAAACTCGAAATTTGAAAGTGTTCTAAGAAGGGGGTCCTCATACTATCTCATAAAACCGCTATAGGACTCCGGAACTTGCTCTCGGGGTCTTCCCCCTTGTCGGGTCTTTACCCCCTTGTTGGGCCCCTTTGATTATTATGGCGGGAAAACCTGAAATTTGAAAGTGTTCTAATACGGGCGTCCCACGTACTATCTCGTAGGCCTCCGGAACTTGATCTCAGGTCTTCGCCACATGTCAGGTATTCGCCCTCTTGCCGGTCCCTCTGCTTATTATGGCGGGAAAACTACAAATTTGAAATAGTATTCTAATAAGGGAGCCGGTATACTATCTCATAACTCAGGTTTTTGCCCCTTGTCGGGTACCTGATTGTTTGTGATGCCATCTACTGGTGTATTTTTAAAACTAATTAATGTTTTCTGTAATAGAGGTTGATCGGGTCTCCACCTAGCGGTATATTTAAAAAGTAGATTTAACTGTTGTGGAAGGGAATTTGAAATAGTATTCTAATAAGGGGCCCGAATACTATCTCATAAGGCAGTGTTAAGACCCGTCACAGAGTTTTGGCCCCACTGCAGTAGCCCCCTTGTTCATTTGTGGCGCCATGTAAAGAGGTAATTGTAGATTTCTATAATAGGGTCTGACCGTGGCTCCATCTAGTGTTATATTTTAAAAGTAATGGAATGTGGGAGAGTAGCACCATCTAGTTAAAATGTTTTTATTTATTGACTCATTGAAACGCCTTTACCCTTCAAGTCCTCATTATGATCGGGTAGCACACATTTGAATTCCAGCAGCTCCACCACCCTCTCGCCGTACTTTATTGATATGATATCCAAATTGAATATCTTGTATCTAGCCTTGGCTCGAATCCATAACGTTTTTAAAGGGTTTAAAACATGTTGATGGATTTAGAGCAGTTAAATCCATAGGTGTGATTATAACATAACATTAAAAATCTGCACAAGTAAATAGTTAAGGTAAATAAAATAAGGGATAAAATCAAGATCGGTTACTTACCAGTGTTGTTGGTGATGGTAAAACCCTTGGAAACTCGACAGGAAAGTGTATAAGTGTTTCTTAATTGCTCCTTTTTTACACTTACGTCATATTCACCTTTCTACGTTTGGTTTTATAAATATAAAGTAATTAAGGTTTTCCCTAATCGTTAATTTGTTGATCGAGTGAAGGTTTACAACAGGTTTAGATCAGTTGACCTAGATAACGATCTAGCGGTATGTCTAATAACGGAAGGCTGGTAAACCTAAAGTTTGGAACAACATTACAAGTGGCTCCATCTACTGGTATATTTTAAAAGTAGATGTAGATTTCTCTAAAGTTTGAAACAACATTCCACGTGGCTCCATTGACTAATATATTTTAAAAGTAGATGTAGATTGTTATCAAGGGCAACCTTAAAATTTGAAATACATTACTCGATTCTCATATCAACGCATAACACAGCGTTAGATTTGCAAAACATGCCCTGGAGTCATGCATGCATTGCAATTTGAAAGTAGTATTATAATGCAAGGACTTCATACCAACTCATAGAAAACCGCTAAGGCTCCAAAACTTAGCCTAGGGCGTTAGCCCCTGCAGCGCATCAAGGGTTTTCCTCGAGGTCAACTTTCACATTACGCGGGTATATATTCGTCGTGGTTTAAAAGACTCACTAAAGATCCGAAAATCCATGTCTAAGACAGTTGCAAATAGACGAGTTACTGTTAAAGATAAAAAGTTTAAAATTCCATCTGGAACTTTATGGTTTTCAAAGAAGTTTGCAAAAGATGGATCTGAATAAACGCAACCCCAGACGGCTCAAGAGATTGACGTAACCAATAAAATATGTAATAGTACAAACACAGCTAACCTATAAATAAATAAACAATCGAGTCACATAACCCCGAAACAAAATAAACTAACAGCCCGCTGCAAATACGTCAAACAAGCAAGAAAAACAGCAGAATCTCATTTAATGGAAGATTCATGCTATTATAATGGATGAAATTTGGAATACCACTGTATTGTTTGTTGTGGGTTTTTAAATTCCACGGGTGCTCGTTTGAAATAAAAAATATCTGAGTATTAGTTATCGCAAACCAAATTAATGAGAGATGCAACGTAAGCAAATACATAAATATATTGCGTAAGCTGTTAATTATAATTACTATCTTCGATTAATTGTCTAGTAAACTCTTCATGTAACCCGGTACCGGAAAAAGCCCATTATATATTTTCAGTTCAAAATAACGACTACTGTTAAGAGAATTGTGGTATTTTGAGATCCCCATATTAATCTCGTTTCCGATATTACTTAACGCTTTAGTAATTGGGAAGTAATAGACAACTAGATGAAGTCACTCTCCCACATTCCATTACTTTTAAAAGATACCACTGCATTGGCCTTGTTATTTGTGGTACCATCTGGTTGTCTATTTTGTAAATAGCCAATTGCAGATTGCTGACGATGGTTCCATCTAGTGGTATAGTGGCCATTTGTTTAGTTAATTAGGTAAAGATGCGCTATTTTAAAATCAATAACAATGACGGAGTGTGTGTCACATTGAGAGAATGAACAACGCAAGATTAACGAAGCAAATATATGTGGGTGAGGTTAGAGGTAAGGCCGTGTCTGGTAGGCGGCGTAAAACGTGGCTGAATGTAGTAGAATGTATGATAAAGGAAAGAAAGATAAGAAGTTTTAAAAATAAAAGGGCATGTCAGAGACAATGTATGAATGTTGCGAAAGCTAGGGAGGTATGCGGAGATAGGAAATCATGTGTGCGTGAAGGTTAAGTTAAGTTATGTGACACGAAATTGTAGATTTAAGTTTTATAGTTATTGATCTGCATGTAATAAACTATTAAAACCGTTTAGCTTTTTATTACCTATATATCAATTACAGGAAACACCTACTTCCCAGGACCCCTAGTTACGAAATGCTATTTCCAATTATAAGTTCTACCGTCTTCCGATACTTTTAAAAGGGAACCACAACCAGACCTTATTACAGAAATCTGCAATTAGCTTTTTACAAAATACACAACTAAATGGCGCCATTCTCCCACCTTACATTACTTTTACAATATACCGCTAGATGGAAACACGATCCGACCTTATTACAGAAATATACAGTTATCTTTTTATAAAATACACAACTTGAAGGCGCCACAAACAAACAAGGGGGCACGGCAGTGGGACTAAGACTGACAAGTGTAAGAGTCCTATCGGCGCCTTATGAAATAGTATGCGGGCGCGATACTATTTTAAATTCTTATTAGTTTTCCCGCCATAATAAATAGAGGGTGAAGACCCGACAGGGGGCGAAGACGCGAGTGCAAGTTTCAGAGTCCTATAGCTGTCTTATGAGATAGTATGAGGGTCCTCTTTTTGGATCACTATTCCAAATTTTTCCGCCATTACAATTACAGGGACCTACATCTACTTTTTAAAATATACCGCTAGGTAGAGCCACGATCAACCTCTTTTACAGAAAACATTTATTAGTCATAGAAATACAACACCAGGAGGGTCCACAAGCAAACAAAGAATCAGAATGCAGAGCCTTAGACCCCCAATCGATGGCCGCAAAAACAAAAATGGCCCACAGGTCACGCCCACAAGATTGTCGGCAAAACAAAAATGGCAGTCAAAACAGACCAACCAGAAACCAGGGGGCATGGCCTGCCCTTAGGTCCTCCAATCAGAACCCGAGGCCTGGGGCAGTATGCGAGCGCACGGCCAGTCAGCTGGATGGTGGCGTGGCCACGCGGGGGAAGGGTAGGTCACGTGACCCCCACTTCCATCTCTACTCCATTTAATTTTGACGTCACCCGGTTAAAAGTGGTTGGAGATAAGTGGCTCTATTCTACTCGGGGGTATTCAAAACTTTAAACTTTAACTATAACAAAAGAAAACTATAATTCTTAGTGTAAACATGTTAGAAATAAAAATAACGTAAACGTATGTATACATTTCTTGATTAACAAAAAATTAATTCGCTGTGATAATTATATCTAAATTAAAAATCTTTAAACGCTTTCGAAATTGAAACAAACCGTTATTAAATAAGCCAAATTATTAGAACACTGAAAATAATTGACTAATCGCATAACGCGGTTATTAAACCCATAATTGACGCGGTGAAAGTGAACTTTGCTTCTAGTTTTACTACCTCAGGTTTGATATGAAAAGTTCAGTTGACCCAATAAGCATGGACAATTATAAGCCCATTTATTAACTTACACATAAAACGTAAGTCCGAGTAGCTTCTGCTAATCAAAAGCGGATAAATTCAGTTTTTATACCCATGTACTGTTGATCATATACGTTTACTCTCACTTAAATAAAATTATTTTAATAAGTTTGGATTGAACCCGTTGAATTATTTGTATTTGATAATTATTATATGGGTACCAAATAATAGGAGCGTATTCCATAATATTTCTAACTAGTGATTAATGTAAGATAGTTGCAGTCCGAACACCAAAATCTTTCCCAATAGCAACTTTAATGCACGAAGGACAATATCGGTAACGTGTATATAAAAATTAAAGGTTTTCGTAAAAATGATTCCCAAATCTCTTATTTCATGCACTCTCATTAATAATTGATTGTGAATAGTATACTCGAAGTTATAGTATATAAGCATTTTGAAAAGGACATAATTTTGCATTTATCTAAATTAAGACAGTTGATTATTACTACACCATTGTTCTAAGCTATACAGATTGTCCTAAAGCTTGCATGCATCACTTATATTGCTTACCGTAGAAAATAACAACATCAGCGTGCATTATAAACAGGAGCAGTAATTAAAAATATCAGGAAGGTCATTGATAAATAATGTAAGCAGAATGGGTCCTAAATGAGACCCCTGAGAAACACTTCTATTACTTTAGATTCATAGCTATTGGTATTCACTACTTGTGTCCTTTCTGTTATAAAATCTCTTATCCAATTTAAAACATCTTGTGAAAAACCGAGTGAAGTTAATTTAGCGAGTGAATCAGTGTATATAGAATCAACTTGGTTACCATTTTCCAAAGCATTTAACAAAAAGGAATGATAAACAACTAAATTTGTTACTGTAGACCTTCCTGATTCAGTTGTTCTGAAACGATACTGTCTAATAGCTTTGGGAGCATGATTGTATCGATATAGGTAATTTATTACCTCAGATCGATAACCACTTTTAACCATTGAAGTAATTCGACTTTTTTTCAAGGTTGTTGGGATATAACTAGGAGGTACTTAAAGACATTTTAAACAATAAGGTGATAGGTCGCGAAAGTGTAAATGAACAATTTGTTAAGAACACAGAAGGAATCTAATCTGGTCCACAAACAGCTGACATTTTTAGTTTGATAATTTCATTAAATGCTAGAGCAATACTTATGTTTTTTAGAATATACCTTAGAAAGGAAGCCCAGCAAACAGTTCCACAGTATTATTGCCACTTTGACGACCATTGAAATGCATTATCTTAGGCTTATTATCTATGCCTTTGTTTGTGTTACCGAAATTCCCAAAGCGTTTTGAATTAATACAAATATGTGACTCAGTTTTACCGATAAATTTCAGATAAAGCTTTTTACCTAAAGTATTACATTAATGGCGTAGGTTAGAGAAATGTAAGTAATCTATGCAATTGTTTGATAATTTGTATTTTAAATGAGCAGCTTTCTTTAGTTTTATCTTAACCACTTTGTATAATTAGAGCAACAAATTTTTTGAACGATACATACTATACATATCTCTAATCCCATACAAAATATTGTATGTATGTTCACCGCTTCCTCAATATTATCACATTCATTAATTACCCTATCCCAATTTACTACAGCTAATGCAGAGTTAATATTGTAGTAGTTAGCTTTAGCATCGTCATGATAAAAAATGTCACTATTATTATAATTGTTACACTTATTCACATCCATGATTTCGAAGTAGTATGCCATATGATGTAATTTATTTTCAGCAAGCAAGCAGGGCTTATTTCAGTACCAACTAAGGGCTAAATCCAAGTATTTACCATTTTTGTTAGGCAACAGATTCATTTGATACAAGTTTAGAAAACCTATACTTTCAGCAAATAGAAGGAACAGGAGTTCAGATAGAGAGCAAATCCTTGTAACCTGATCATTTAAACCTTCTTAGCAACGTAATTTTTAATTCAAGCATGAGTAAATTGTGCAAAAAGTCATAAGTACCTTTGACATATCTTTTGGTTAATTGAAAACCACATGTATCATGTTTTATTATGCAGTGTTGTATATGAGTTTGCCCTTATGTGATGGTCTTCTCTTTTAACATTTTGATGGAATTATTTTTCCTTAATGAAGTATATCAATGGAATGGAATCATTAATTACATATGTTTGATATACAGTACCTTTTTTGAATCACCTACCTGCCTGCTAATTGAATATCGAAAAGATTTAATAATTGAAAGAATCCTGTTAATATAGCAAACTGCCGTAGAAGTTACATTGAAGATTGGCAAAGATTTGAGAGGAGAATTATCCCATTTCTATTATAAATGCAGCAAATGAAAAAAATTTAAACTTGAGAGATTACTAACAGGTACAATAGGAGAATTATATAATCATTCCTTTAGAATGTTACAATCACTCAATTTACATTATCGACCTTCTTCATCTAAGGAATTATTACGAGGCATAAGCTACGTTTTTTGCACAGTTCAGTAGAGAAATTGATTTGTGATTAATCTCTATTAGATTTTGCGTATTACAACAAAGCTTTTTTGTATCAAATAGCAAGATGTGACTTTTCAGCATTCAAGCATTCATAATTGTATAGACTTTGTAAATTATTTTAAATTACATTTGTGGCATTTAATTGAAAGATTGGGAGCATCATGAGCATAGGCATGACAATCAGTTCAGCAAAAAATTGACTGATCTTTCATTATTTCTTAGCAATAACACATACACATTTATTAAACGAAATAAAATATTCCATCAAATTTGAATGATCATGATTCAGTAGGCTTTCAAAGTAACAAATTTGAATCTGGCACCTATCATTATATGTAGTTCATAATTACACATGACTAAATTATATAGGAGTGGAAATTCCAAAAATGTTTATTCTATTACACATTACCTTCTTACATATTTCACTACAAGTTGCTAAAAGAAGGTACCTAGTGAAAACCGCTTATGTTGGTATATGAAAATTATGTAAACTGTCACCATTATTATACATAATTACAATACTTAGCTTTTTTGGTTTTTTTCATGGTATATTTTTATACTTATATTTTACATAAATGTATACGTTTCGATCACAATTAAAGTTATAGTCCTTAAGTAGTGGTAATTCTTTAAGGATTGTTTAAGATGTTAGAATAAATTTATGAAATATGAAAACTTATTGTTGGTAGCTAACATATACAATTTATGTGTTATTTTTATTTTTTTCTCTTGCAACATTATCCACAAAGTATTTACTAATTTATCAAATGCCAGTTTAATGGTCAAAGCACATCTTCAGGCACCTATCTTTTTAACTCCTATGTCAAAACAAATGCTGTTACAGTTATATTCACTAATGACTTTTTGTAATATGTTTGGGCAGTGTTTAAATTAAGTATATGTGTTTAAGGCACACTGGAATACCTGTTCCTGTAATTAACCTCTTCGCAACTTCAGTTTTATAATAATAAATTAATTAACTCAATGCATACGACTACTAATCGTTTAACGGAAATAAAACTGTTTTCGTTAAAAAGAAATTAAATCAAATAATAAGAATTTTGTCGATTTACAAGTACTTTTTATTGTAATTTCTCTACCCATAGGAACCCCTATCCTTAACATAACCTAAAAGAATAACAATCTTCACACGCAAAGAAATTTATATACTAAAGATTCTATTCAAACAATTAATTACTTTTAATAATAGATAGGTATTACTTAAAATAACATTTGTGAAATTTTTATTACTAATTCTAACCAAAATTATTAATACTCTATATTTTAAACATGACTTCTTCGTTACTGCAAAATCCAGAACTACACTTTGGTGCAACGACATTTTTTGCTAAAGAACATAAAGGTGAAACTTGTGGTAGTAATGGTCTTCCGCTAACTCCTAATTCAATCATAATTTATGGAAGAGCGCAAATTTTAAAAACAATTAAACATCCAAATTTATGTACGTATCTTGATATTATTCGAGGAAAACATGGTAATTTTAAAAATTTTTATCCAAAGGAATTAAACTTTATTTTGTAGAACGCACTGTTATTGTATCACAATACTGTGGTGAACCTCTTTCAAATTTCTTAAATAAGGATCATTTTTCATATGATGATATAAAAAAAATAGCATATCAAATTTTTTTGGGATTAAATCATATACATGGAAGGAAAATTGTGCATCGATGTTTAAGTACTGAAAATATCCTAGTTCAAGAGAAAAATAATATTAAGTTATTTAATTATGGTTTATTTCATATGACTGAAAATGGAAAATTAGTTTCGTTCCCAATTATGTAAGTATTTAGTAGTTAACTAGAAAAACACATACACAATGACCATCTTTTTTTGGAAACTTTAACGTAAACAAAATCTTTTCAATCACGAAATGTATAAAATTAATGTCATATACTTCTATCATGCATTTGAAATTGTGTGGTAATGGGTACTAACATTTGATTTACCACATAACAACCAAATCATAAAAATCTAAATATTTATAGACATCATTTCTTACCAAGTTGTTTGCTTACCTACAATATAAATAATATTACAACTTGCCTCTTTTTAAAGTCGCCACAAAAAATGCAAGAATGATCGGTTACTGTTTTTACTTAGAATTATTCCGATTTAATTATTAAAATTATAGTTACTATTTATTATAAGTTGCCCCAAATATTTTAAATGATGTATTATTGTTTAAAGTAATACTAACATAATACTATCTGACTCCGTGGCGCAACGGTAGCGCGTCTGACTCCAGATCAGAAGGTTGCGTGTTCAAATCACGTCGGGGTCAAAATTTTTTTTATTATAATATATTACTTTTTGATGACTATTTCAAATTAGTTTTAGTTTCTTTTAATTAATTGATTAAATTATAAATTATTTTTGAAAAACTACACTTCTGAAAACAATATTTACGCATATCTAAACAAGTAACAATGATTGTTGCAAAAAGTGATGTATACAGGGTGTCCCGAATTGCAGTGTCCAAACTTTAACAGCGTATTCTGTGCCCAAAGTTAGCCCTAAATTCCTATATAAACATATGTCGAGAAATACTTTGTATTCGAAATACAGGGTGTTAAAGTTTTAAGAAAAAAAATCATTTTTTATCATAACTTTCATATCACTCTAGATATCTTTATAAAATTTAATACACATCTTTCGAGCATCAAGGAACATTTTTTTGTGTAAAAGACTTTTTAAAATGTCTTCCAGTGGCGTCGGTACAGTATTTGAACTGAATATTATTGAAGGAAAAAATGGTACGTCACTTTTTTTTATGAAAATAAGAATTATTTTTTGAATTCTCCATTTAATGTAGAGCAAATTTGATCCCTTGAATTTTTTCCGTACGACGCACCATTTTCGTGTAAAAAAATAGTTAATTCAATTTCTAAGATGATACATCATTTTATAAAACTACTCTTTATTAACTAAGTTCGTAAATACGTTCGTAATAACTTTCATTAACTTAGATCGTGAAAAATTTTACAGAGCACTGTTAGATTAGTTTAACGAATAAAGAATTTTAGTGTTGTCCCTAAAGTCTACAATGATTGCTCAAAATGGGCTCCTCCAACTTCGAACCATTTTCGGCATCTGCGCTTAACAGAGTCAGTGGCGTTGCTTGTGTAATTCGTATTGGCTCGCAAAGTTTTACAGGCTTGCTCTATCCTTAGAATTAGTTCTTGCCTTGTATCAACTGGTGTCGAATAAACGCGGTTTTCAAATAACCCCACACGACAGGGGTGAGGTCACGGGAACGTGATCGCCAGGCTCTAGCTCCTAATCGTCAAATCCACCGTTCTGGATAATTATTATTTTACAAGGGCAAAATGCGCGGGAGCCCCGTCCATTTGAATCCAGATTTCGTTTCTAAGATTTAGGGGAATATCTTCTAGATATTCAAATAACTCATTTCGCAGGATATCATTAAATAATTGTCCATCTTGGCGTGGTGGTAAAATATGGTGCCCACAAAAAATTCAATTTATTACACCACACCAAACATTAACAGAAAATTCGCTTTGAAATGGCTCTGGTGCGTACAACACGTGGATTCTCATGGCTCCAGATTCGTAAATTGTGGTAATTTACTCAGCCGCTTCGTGTAAATGTAGCTTCGTCAGTCCATAATTTTTTATTTTTTTTTTTGAAAAGCTCTCCTCTTCCTCTACTTTGCGTAAAAACAAATTACAAAAACCAACGCGTTTATCGGCATCACCAGGTTGCAAGTTTCGAACTGCCTCAAAAAAAATTCGATGCCTTATTTTTAGAAACAAAAACGGCGTTGCCTTGTAAATGGTGAGCTGCTCTTCGTAGGCTTAATGTTCTATTGTTGTCAAACTGATTTAAAATTACGTTTCGATGTCGTTCATTTCTCCTACCTTCATTTCTCGGATTCTTTTTAAGCCCGAATTCTTGAACATTAAATGTGTTTTAATGAAGACTATTTGGAAATCTTCGTTGGTATTGCCGTACTGCTGCGTTTGCATTTCCATTACATTCACCGTAAACGAAATGAATATTAGCATACTCAAAGTTACTGAATAACACCATTTTCAAATTTCTTGTTTTAGACTGATAATTAGAAACAGTAAATATCTGAAGTTTATTTGCAATAATTTACTTCTAATACATCATCTGTTCATGACTTACCAAGATTCGACAGTAGAGGAATGATAGTGAATGCAGTACACACGTTGTTTAGAAATTATGAACTCAACGGGAATGCAAGGAATGAATATAGGAAACCTACATATTAGATTCCAAACACAATTTTAAATAACTTGTAGGAGCGCTCATTTCGAGCAATTATTGTAAACTTTAGGGACCACATTATCATTCTTTATTCGTTAATAAAAAAATATTTTTTTACGATCTAAGATAATGAAAGTTCTAGTTTTTGTAAAATTATTTACGAACTTAGTTAATAAAGAGTAGTTTTGTAAAATGATGTACCATTTTAGAAATTGAATTAACTATAATTAGCGTTTTACAAGTTTTGCCACTGAAATTAAGATTAATTGAAATTTTAGCAATTTGGCCATGCATGAAAATAGTTTTTATTTTTTTACGCGAAAACAGTGCGTCGTACGGGAAAAGTCAAGGGATCAAATTTGCTCTAAATTAAATTGAAAATTCAAAAATAATTTTTATTTTCAGAAAAAGCAGTGGCGTACCATTTTTTCCTTGAATAATATTCAGTTCAAATACCGTACGAACGCCACAGGTAGACATTTAAAAAAACCTGTGACACCAAAAAATGTTCTTTGATGCTCGAAAGATGTGTATTAAATTTTATAGAGATATCTAGAGTTATATGAAAGATATGATAAAAAAATGATTTTTTTTCTTAAAACTTTAACACCCTGTATTTCGAAAAAGAAGCATTTCTTGACATATGTTTATATAAGAAATTAGGGCTTATTTTAAACACAAAATACGCTGTTACAGTGTGGACACTGCAATTCGGGACACCCGGTATGTTTTGTATGTTATAAAGACCGTTTTTTCTGCATTTAAATTACACCAGTCAGGTCTTCTAACATTTCAAATATCGTCCAATCACATTCTGATTATAGTGACAAAATTCTTTAGGGGCAAATACCGGAAACGTATATGATGCCAAGGGGTTTTGTCACTTTCAAAACCTCTAATTTTAAATTCTATCTACATACAGAATGTACAATGATGCAAGGTATGAAGTCAACATAGTATAAACGTAACTTATTTTTAAGTACATTTAAGTGTTAATGTCATACAAATCAACTTGTTCTTTATGCTAACCTCTAATGAGGTTGTTACAGTGATAATCAAAATTATCTATTCATACTAAATGGCTCAGGAATAACCCTCAAAACTCTTAATTTAACAACTTACTTACACATCGTATAGGTACATAAATAAAACATTTTCTAACTGCAAATATTTGTTTTCAGCCAATTAACTTATGCGGCACCCGAAGTTTATCTTGATGGTCCTAATGGAACCTTATCAAATCCTAAAGTTGACGTTTGGTCTGCTGGTATAATATTAGCTGAAATAGTTCTTAATAAACCTCTTTGGCAATCATTAAAAGTTGGACAACGTATACGTAAAGTCTTAAGTTTAATACAAGGAAATACTTCAATTTTTGAACGTATAGCCAGAGAGCACAATTGCTATGAAAAATACCAGGTCTGATCCGTCCAAACTGAAAATCACAGTACAAAATCAAACTAAGTTTTAGGCCATTCCGAGTGATTTAAAACAAATTATTGAAGATTGCTTAACGATATTACCACGTGATAGACCAACAACTGCTGCAATTTTAACAAATGAAATTTTTAACGAATTTAAAGTTGTAAAAGAAACAAATAGAAGTAACATTTGTGAGCCGTTTGAGCAATTTACCATAGAGGAGTTGTACCATTGGTGGCAATTAGCTGGTGGTGATGTACTTTTAGAACTGAAAAAGCAAGGTTTAATTAGATCAAGCCCACCTGTACTGTCATTACCCCAGTATAATTCTACTTATTCATTTCTACATATTTATTTACCCACTATTATGTTTTGCAGACTGGTTCTAATTGATGGATCAATATTAGGTCAAGACAGAAATCCAGCAACACTTTTTGATTCCAGGATAATACAAATGCCGTTAGATACTTTGTATCAACGATTTGCTCATATACCTCTTAGTAGTTATTATCCCTTATACATTTCAAATCTGAAATTCTTTCAAATGCAGCTGATTCTTTATCTGATGCTGAAAAGTTACCTTTAGTTATAAGAGAAAAAGATCCAGAATATCAGTTTCATAGAGTTATTTTATTACGAAGACTTCTACATGTAAGTATTAAAGCTATAATTACTATGTCACAGTACATGCAATTTTGGTAAACATTAAAGTTTTAGGGCTACCCATTTACTCGAGACCTTATTGTTACTGAATCAGTTAAAGATATACCTCCATTATTACGAGGCAAAATTTGGGCAGCATTACTAAATGTTAGAGGAGATTATGAGCAAGAATATATAGAAATAGATAAAGAAACTCCTACTGCAACTGATCGACAGGTTTTACTCTTCAATTATGTATTTTTATGCAGGGAGTCAATGAGATCACGTGAATTACTCCCCCTTTTATTTTTTGAGATATATAAATAACGTTTAATATACGTACATTTAACTATTTGCGACTATGAGCAGAATTGCAGGTCGATGCTTGCAACTGAGAATACTCGCAGAATTAGTTTCAGATCGAGTGATACACGAAATTATTTGTGCTAGCACTATTAATTCATTAAAAATAGTTTTGAAAATGTTTTTGTAGGCGTCATCATATTTTAAAGTATGTTGGCAGCACTGAACATTAATGTCAAACGGGTCTAACATACAGCACCAAAACACGATAATTCATTTTTTAGTCTACCAAAATGCATGTTTTTAAGGGTTAAAAAATCGACAAGGAAATATTTTCATGGCGTTTTTCTGGAAGAAGGCCATAGGATCCCATCCCATTCTCGGGAGGAGAGAAGTGTTTTAAGCGGGTGTTCACAAGGTCGAAATGGGCTAATATATTTACATTGGAATCTCAATTTCGTGGAGTGTTTCCCTCATCAGGGAAGTTGGCAAATGTCTAACTTATTCCTGAAAAGTCGACAAAACTATCGACCAATAGCTATCACTTCCATTCTGTCGAAAATCATGGAGAAAGTCATCAACCACCAAGTACTTTCGTTCCTCAAGTCCAATAAACTCCTAAACGACCAGCAATATGGGTTCAGACAGAGTCGTTCAACGGGTTATCTTCTGTCATATGTCACCCAACAGGGTCCGGTGAAACAGTCGTAGTAGCTTTAGATATTTCAAAGGCTTTTGACCAGGCTTGGCACAAGTGCCCACTTGCCAAGCTCACTTCGTTCGACTTATCCGATTCGCTCATCAATTGGATATCCAGCTTTCTTGACAAAATACGTATACGCGTTGTCGATGGCTTCTTTTCGAAAGAAACTACTATTAACGCGGGAGTACCCCAAGGATCAGTGATGGCTCCCACACTTTTCCTGCTATACATAAATGACCTCATTTCCTCAACTAACCCGATAAATTGTTTTGCAGACGACAGCACTCTACATTGTAGTTCTTTTCAGTTTTCCCACAAGAATAAGTCTAATCAGGACGTTATGGCAGCCACAATCAACAGGGACTTAGAACGTGTCCTTGAATAGGGAAGGAATAATCTACTGACGTTCAACGCCGACAAAACACAGTATTGCCTTGTGTCCACCAAGAAGTACCGATCGTTTCCTGCTGTAAATATGAATAGCTTAGAACTCAAGTTTTCAAACTCTATTTCTATGTTAGGGATATCCGTATCATCGAATCTTTCATGGATTGACCACCTTTTGTGAGCCAGCAAAACAGCTGTCCGTAAACTGGGCTTTCTATACAGATCTAAACAGCACTTCACATCGCAACAACTCCTTTTACTCAAATTCGACCTCATCTGGAATACAATTCCCACCTCTGGGCCAGTGCTCCCCAATACGCCCTTGATATGGTAAACCGCATCCAAAAAGGCTTATAAATGGCCCATTTCTGACTTCTCACCTACAGTCTCTTGAGCATAGAAGAATAGTTTCGGTTCTTTCCTTGTTCTATCGCTATTACCATGGCAAGTGTGCCTCCGAAATGCACTCCTTAATACCTTCGCAGACCATCTTCGTTAGGAACACTCGGTTTGCCCATTCATACCATAATTACACACTCAAAATTCCATCGTGTCACACTAAATGAGCACAATCTACATTTTTCCACATGGCGACCAAATTGTGGAATGCACTCCCTAGTTCCTGTTTTCCTCCAAACTTTGACTTAAGTCAATTTAAGGTAGCCGTTCATAAACATTTCTCGGCAACAATATCTCTAAACCCTCCCAGTATTCCTGAGTGCTTTAGCACCGTAGGAAAATCTTAGCCTGCTCAGGAATACTATAAGTAAAAAAAAAAATAAAGATTGAATAACTCTGGTGGCCAATTTTGTGGGCCTCCTTGTCAAGCCAACATTTACAAATTTTCGTACTGCATGAACAACAATCAGTTATTACATGTGATATTCCCTTAAAATACTTCCACTTTCTTCAGAAACACCCTGTATGAAAATTATGTTTAGTATTACGTAGACATTTATTTTAATGCCGCAAACGTTGTAGAAAAAAAGTACATGTGATCCAGTTGTCGCACTGCATAGAATACAAGGTGTCTTCTAATTGTATGTCAATATCTCACACGGATTTTAGAGGACGTTAGAAAATTTTACCTATCATAAAATAATTAATACATTTAACATGCGGACAATGCTTTGAAATTCTAAGTTAACGTGACGTACAAACTTGCTTGATGATTCAAAATGTTTTATGAAAAACATAATTACATATTTTTAATTTAATCATATAGTGGCACATTCTGTTGTTTATTGAAGGAAGTTACGAATAAAAATTCATAAGTAATTACATTTATTCAGTTCTATTCATCGAAATTTTCTTTTAATAAACAGCAAAAAACATCACACAAGCCATTGGTGTGATGAACATACTTGATTATTGTAGGCAATTATGAAAACGTAAACTTTCACCATCATTACACATATTTAAAATACTTAGCTTTTTGGGTTTTTTTAATGGTGTATTAATGTTTATACAAATCTGAACGTTTTGATAACACTTACAGTCATCGTTGTAGTAATAAAATCTTTTAGAAATGTTTAAGATGTTGAAATAAATTTTTGGAATATGAAAATTGAAAACGCAAACGTAAGTGAGCTATTAATATAACAGTTTGATAAGCATATAAAAGCCAACTTATGGATTACAATTTTAGTAAAGAATACCTAGATCCTTAATAAATTAAAGATTGTTAAACTGCCTTGAAGATGACAAATTAGAACACCCTCTAACGTTTTCAATTTCAGAAGTATGAACGAATTAAAATAGCCGTTGTGTGATTGATTGACTTTTTTCCTATATATTTGGTAATGAAAGATTACACACACATAAGAAGTTATGTGCTGGCCACATCAGATTTTTTAATTTCAGTTATTGTATATAAGTTGTATCGCAAACATTAGAAATTTTAGTGAAGTTTTAATTTAATTCACTTGATGACTGGATTGTATGGTTTATTATAACCATAACTCTATGGACTTCGGATTGAATTGATCTGCTGTGTACGACCTTGACCTACTTCATCCTAGACGCAAAAACAACCTGCAATTCAAGATTACCACTGGGTTGATATAAATGATATAATACCAGTAACAAATGGATAATGACCTGCAAAATACTACTACTTTTTAGGGTCATTGAACGCTTGTTTGCAAATGCGAATAACTTCATTTAACCATGAATCCACCTAAACGTAACTCGGTTTGACCATCATGCAAATTTACATGGATAACCTTGGCCTAAGTTGAGAAACGACTTTTTCTGCGTATACGACCGCCATTGCGCATATTCAAGCAGACTCATTCTCATTATAATTAGGTTATTCAATTTCCTATGTTTTCATGTTTATGTATTTAGATGAAATAAAGATGTTTGCTTGGTGCCATTTGTATGTATTAGCAGAACAGTGCATGATAATCGAGAAACAGGATGATTAGTGATAGGTAACCACAATATAGATATAAAAATTAAATTTTTTAAAAAACACGTTTTTGAAATTGCTACTATGGAATGTAGAGTTTTGCGTAGATTTAAAATGTGTAAAAATATACGTGTTCCATTTAAAATCCCAATGCTGAGGTTATTTGTGGTCAAACCTGAAGTGCTAGAGAAATTTCGTCCAACATGTTCTTACAAAATTCCATTTTCATAAATCTAAGAATATCTAAGAAAATGGGGTAAATCTTAGGGACACCCTGGCATATTGCATCAATCGGAAGTATGGTCCACCTTTTCCCTTCAGTATTTCAAAGCATTGTCAATATATTAAATGAAAGACAATTTAAAAAATTAATGAAATTTTTTCTTAAAGATCTCATATGAATTCATGTGAAATATCGCCATGCAATTATCAACCTTCCTGTATACAACATAACAAATTACAGATAGAGGTTGATATACCTAGATGTCATCAATATAACGAACTCCTCTCTTCCAGTGAAGGACACAAGAAACTGAAGCGAATTTTGAAAGCGTGGATATACCAGAACTCACAATATGTGTATTGGCAAGGATTAGATTCACTAACAGCTCCTTTCTTGTTTCTCAATTTTAATGATGAAGGTATATTTTATTATTGACTGAAAATTGAAATGTGAGCAAACATTTATTCCAGCGAAAGCATTTGCTTGTTTGTCCAAATTTATACCAAAATATTTATACAATTTTTTTCTAAGAGATAACTCTTCTATTATACAGGAGTATTTAGAAAAGTTTTCACAATTAATAGCATTCCAAGATCCTCTATTAGCTAACCATTTACAAAGTATAAACTTTATTCCAGAATTATTTGCAATTCCATGGTTTTTAACAATGTTTTCACGTAAGCTTATTATTAATAGATTGACAATAACAAAACACATTTATTTCTAGATGTATTTCCTCTTCACAAAATATTCCATTTGTGGGATAGGCTTTTATTGGGTGATTCCTCATTTCCTTTACACGTGGGATTATCTATTTTAACACAATTAAGAGATACTTTACTTGCTTCAGGATTTAATGAGTGTATTTTATTATTTTCTGATTTACCAGAAGTTGATATGGAGCAGTGTGTTAATTTTTCACTAGAAACATATAATGCTACACCAAAAAGTATAACAGCACGAACACATCAAAGTGAAAAAAGTACTTATTTATCGACAATGGTATATAATTGAATTATACATATATATTTTTTTACTCTAAATGTGTTTTAGGATATTCCTGTTGAAGATTTAAGTAAAGAAAAGTTCCCACGGATTAGTATTGATGATGTTGTAGATTTGTTAAGAAATAATCCAGACAAATTAATTATGATTGATATAAGAAATCCTATTCAGTATGTATAGTACAATATATTACAATTAATGCTATTAATTACAATATAATAATATTTGAGATTATGATACTATGCTTACACTAATATCATTGATATGTTGCCACCCTTAATAGAATGTACATCCTGAAGTGTTTTAAAATTCAAAATTCTGCACATAACATATTTACAATTGCAAAAAAATTTGTTCCATGTTAAGTTAGTAAAATAATTAATTTCCATTAACGGAATAATTAACTTTAATACTAGCTGTACAAAAATAACAACGTGCATATGTTCTTTTCTCATAGAAAAATTTGTTAATAAATGGTTTCATAATTAGTACTATATACAGTGGATGACGTAAACTAATTTGAGGTACTTTAGTTTAGGCACTGTAAATTATGGGAAGAAGCAGTTTTGTTTGTCTAGATTCATTCATCATCTCCATGTAATATGATTGTCATTATACATCAATGACATTTCACTCGCTTGTTTTGAAGACTCGTTTGTTCTTTTCCACATTTGAATTTTAAATTTTAACGAATTTTTCTATTTTGGGGAACATGCGCTTTTAACCACGCTTTGTCTTAACCACTGTCTGGTGGTTAAGTAAACATTCAAAATAATGATAATTAAATTGATTGTGGGGTTATTAAGAAATATTTCTAAAGTTTGTTGATTGGATGTGGTGGGGTGTCCTTAACGCTACAAACCTAAAACATTTTCACTTGAATCGCAAGGTTTATACAGGGTGATTTATATCAAAGTTGCATTTTTTAAATGGAACTCCATGTATATGCATATTTGGATTTTTATTTTAGCTTGTAAATTTTTTTTTGTATTTATGTGTTTTTCTACCTAATGTTTTATA
Source organism: Vesta saturnalis (assembly GCA_036346205.1). Taxonomy (NCBI): domain Eukaryota; kingdom Metazoa; phylum Arthropoda; class Insecta; order Coleoptera; family Lampyridae; genus Vesta; species Vesta saturnalis. Next base: position 259,906 of record JARFJB010002049.1, read on the forward strand.
ATGTGAATCGCTTTTTGTTTATTTTCCATGGGTTACTGATAATACAAACTAAAAATTGAAAAATACAACAAACTAATCAGAAATTTTACTATTGATTGAAATTTTCTAAATTAACAAAGTAATTTCTCTAAACATAAGAAGAATTCGGATTTGACCGCCCGGTCTATGCTGGTGGATTTCATTTATTGCAGAGTATGGCCTTCTAAGTGTTCCGATTACAGCGATATTTAATTTTCTTGAGACATCTACTTTTTGTAAAAATGACGAATTGCCGCTAAATGATTCGTTTTAGGTACCATGTGTGCTACATAAAGTCGCACTAGAATTGACCAAGGAATCCAAATATGCAATAATATACAGGGGTTTCTATTAAAAAAACAAACTTTAGATATATTCCTTAATAAACCCATAATCTTCCACCCACACACATATATATATATATATATATATATATATATATATATATATATATATATATATATATATATATATATATGCATTCCTGCAGCAATGGAGTCGGCTGTATAATACAGACTTTATTTTGGACAAAAAATATTTTACTAATCTTATCTAAAATATGAGTCAATTTTTGTCCTGTCTTCGGGGCAAAAAGATTCAAAAGGAACAAGTTTTAAATAAACTTCAGTGGCAATTTCGACAAAATGATATTTATCTAATTTGCTGATTAAAATTTAATTAACATTTTGATTTATTTATTTATTCATTCACTTCAAGTCCACAACTCCACCATCTTCTGTAACATTGCTAATAACTAGAACATTTATATTTGTATTGATAACTTTTGACCTGATGAAATTTCTAAATATTCTTTTTTTTTAACTGACATCTTAGACTGCCTTTTATGCTAATGCATAATTTTAGCAATAATTAATGAATCAATATATGATTTATTAAGCAGAGTATGTAAGTCAAGAATTTATTTACTTTCAGATTTGCAAGATCTTCCGTTAAAGGAAGCTTAAATATTCCTTACTCAAGTATAAAATTTGGAGAAAACAATATTGAAAGTGTTGGAGTCCATAGTACACTACTAAAAAACAAAAAAGACAAAATCGTGGTTATAGTAGGAACGGAAGATACAAATTTGGAATTGGTACGTTTATTTAATAGCTATTAACACTTTTTTCTTTCATATTTTGTTTGTTTTTAGTTTCCAAAATTCTTAATACAGTGTAACATTCCAAAGGTGTGTGTATTACATGGAGGTTTTAATGTGCTTTTACCAATCACACCTACTGTTTTAATAACACAAACTAGTTTAAATTAAATATGTGAATATTCTTTAAAATTATTGTTTATATAAACGTGAACTGTGATTATATATTATATACAGTTTTACATTTATTTGGGATACTATAATATAAAATCTAAATATTTGTATAAGAAATTTTGAACCAGACCAACTGCTATTAAGTATTAAATTATTATTAGGTATACTTTATTCATCGTTTAAGAAAAGTTGTTGTATTAAGAGTATCGGTAAGCCAACAAACTCTGATCTGACCCAGTACTTTCCACACCCAATCTTTCTTTTCATGTTTAAAATTTTTTGTACACTAATGAAAAATTCAATAGCTTAAAAAATATTGGGCTCTCAAGTTTTCAAAGTTCTACAATTTGTTACGGTATTTACGACAGGAAAACAAGTTTTGCTAAAATGATGTCCACAGATATGTGTGTTTTTGAGGATGTCGTTTTCTTTTAATCCACAAGCGTTCAGCTAATTCTTACGAATTGAGAAATCTTTTGGAAATCTATAAACATAAATTTCGTGTTTTACAAATGTAACAATACATTATCACATTCGATTGAAAGCTTCCCAGTAAATATCAATGATAAAAGGAGTAAATAAAATTTTATAAAAATGAAAACAAGTCAGCTGATTTCAAATCCGCCATTAATGTCAAATTACAATAATGTATGCAACTGCGTATTACCAACAAGTTCGAGTTATCAGTTTATCCTTCTTTAACTTGCATACTATTGTATTGTTTGTTCTGTCAATCTTCATTGTGCTATCGACTTGTAATAGAGTTTATAGAGTATGCTCGTTCCAGTTACTATTGGCGTGTTTTATAATAGCTTAAGCTGTTCGAGTACTTGAGCAGCTTAAAAGGCGTTTTATAATTAGTTCTACCATCCATTTATACGTTCATGTTTTCGTCGGTGATTGATCATTTTATATAACAAATAGATACATTTCCTACGTTCCGCTTGTGTTAGCAATAAACAAATTATTTCATTCTCACTCATTTTGTGGGGTATAATGTAATCTACTATTCAAAACAAAATTTGAGGTTATGAATAAGATGACAGTTGACAAACGGTACGTTTTATAATTCCCATTTGTTCGAGCAAATTCTAGGAGCACACAGCTTGCTCGAGTTGGTAGTACTCGAGTAAACAGTGCAATAGGAAAGGAAAGGTCACGTATTTCATTCCCTCACCAAGGGGGAGGGCGGGCTGCTCGAGCTTTCCAAGTTCCTTCAGCCACAATCATGGATTCCCAGCATACATACATACATTACGTATATATATGTATGGTGGGATTAAGGATGGGTGTGGCCAGGATAGGATCGGAAGGAACGGAGTTAGGGTTCTGAGGGGGGGGGGGGGAATACTACCCCAGCATTCGCCTAAGCAGCCGCACATGGTGTGCATATAGGCAGTGACCATGCCGTAACATGTGTATGAGGAAAACGCCCTGAAAAAACCTCATACAAGGTAGACGGTAACGGGAATCGAACCCATTACCTCCCGAATGCTAGGCCAGGTCGTGTCACCACTACGCTACCAGCTCGGTGCAGTGCAATAAATAAAACACCATATATGTTTGAAGGACGAAACGCTCAACTGTGTTCGATTGCGCATGTTGAGATGGACTGTAACCAAGGGCCCTACACACCTCGTTCTTCTCTATACTTGACATTTTTATAAATTTATAATTTTTGTTTATGTTCCTATTACTCTTCGTGTTTATTTAAATATTCATTTGTTATAAGTATTTAGCTAGTTAAACTTCACTCTACACTCTCCAACATACAAACTCCAAAAAGGCGTTGTAAGCAATTCTTTTTAAAGGCAAAATTCACGTGCATGTAGAAATCACAATATATATAAAAAAAAGATGGTCTGTCATTTTTGAAATATAGAAAAAGGGTCAATGCATTTTTGTATTATTGAATAATTTTGTACACCACAAGTAAATCATGTACGCACTTAAAATACTTGTCACTAATAAAGTAAGTTTATTAAAATCGGCGGCGCTTATTTATTGAAGAAACCCTTAATATTGGAATCAAAAATAGTGTTGTTCAACAGCACTAGAACACTTAAATTTGAGGTCATCCTCAACACTCTTGTGTTACGGATGTCAAGTACTTCCGAAACTGGCTGTCCGGGTAAAACTGCCACAAAACTTAGGTGTATTGGCAAGAACCGTTGGTTTTGAACGACACGTCGTTCCAAATTTCAGACGAGGTTTTATTTTTGTCGATTAATACTGTCAACCGTTCGGGTAAACACGAGGTTGTAGCCTTAACAGATCGGGAATTTGCAAGCATTTTTCTGACGGTGATGCTAGTGTTTACTCTTCATACTATAGAATATGTGGGATATTAGACAGTGGAACGTGACTTTGTTATGGAGTTCATAAAACTTTATATGTCATTTCCTTGTGTTTGGAAAGTAAAGTCGACAGAATACCGTGTCCGAATAATGAAAAACAAGACATATGAAGTATTACTGTACAAATACAGGGAAGTTGATAGTAAGGCAACTATGAAAACAGTTAAACAAGAAATTGATTTCCTACAAGGTGAAATCCGAAAGGAGTTAAAAAATCTTCTTCCGGGACTGGGTCCGAAGATATATACAAACCGCACCTCTGGTTTTATAACGAGTTGTTATGTTTGACTAATGAAAAAACTACTAGAGCGGGAATTGGAAGTATAGCGGACGCAGATGAAGTTGAGGGCAACGATGTGGATGAAAATAATACTCACGATTCATTCTGAGATATGTATTTCCTTCTAAGTTAAGTGATAACAAGTTCAAATAATTCACAGAATTTACAATTTACTCTCACAAACGAATACATCAGTTTTTACATAACTACGTAAAATAATGATATAATTAAAGGGCTTCTAGCAAAAAACGGCATTTGTCAAAAATATGCATTATGATGAATGAAAATAAATGTTTTTTTATATAATAAGAATTATTGCCAACCGACGCTCATAGTTGGTACAGTTCCTAAGGGCGAGGGCACCGACGTGGGAAAACAGTCGATCATCTGCAAATCAATCTCAATCAAACCGGAACTTGTTCTCAGGTCTTCGCACCCTGTCAAATCTTCGTCCAGGAAAACTTAAAATTTGAAATAGTATTCTAATAAGTGGCCCGAATTCTATCCCATAAGAGAAATATAACCCCCAGAACTTGTTCTCAGGTCTTCGCCCTTTGTCGGGCCCCCTGATTGTTTATGACGTCATCTAGTGGCGTATTTATAAAACTAACGAATGTTTTCTCTAATAGAGGTTGATCATCGAGTAGGATATTTTAAAAGTAGATTTAACTGTTATGGCGGGGAATTTGAATTAGTATGGGGCCCACATACCACCTCATAAGTCAATCAATCAAACTAATACACAAAAAAAAATTCAGGTGTAAAATACTGATTTGAAACTAACCTCTATCAAAACGATCTTAGATCTAAGTCTAAGATGATTTGAAATCAGCTTCTGCCAAACATATTCGAATTAATACAAAAGCAAGTCTAAGATGTTGTTTTGAAACCAGCTTCGGCCAATCTTAAGATTCAAGTCTAAGATGCTGATTTGAAACTAACCTCTGTCAAGATAACCTTAGATACAAGTCTAAGATATTGATTTGTAATCAACCTCTACCAACCTTATTCACCTTAATACAAAAACGAAAACAAGATACAAGTCTAAGTTGTCAATTTGAAACCAGCTTCTGCCAACTTTATTCGATTTAAGACTAAAACAAAAAGAAGATGCAAGTCTAAGCTGTTGATTTGAAATCAGGTTGAGGCAACCTTATTCGATTTAACACAAAAACAAGATGCTAGTCTAAGATATTGATTTGAAATCAGCTTCTGCCAACCTTATACGACTTAGTATAAAGATGTTTTAGGAGAAGTTGATTTCAGATCAGCATCTTAAATTTGTTTCTATATTAGCGATTTAAAATTGAGTTGTAATTAAAAATCTGTTTATGAATTTGATTAGGAGGAACAATATTTAAGGTTCAAGTCTAAGATGGTGATTTGGAACTAACATCGATTCCATCTTGTATAACAAGTGTGTGTTGATCGCTTAAAGGTTTACAACAGATTTATAACAGCTGACCGAGATGAGATGTGGTGATGAAACATAACATTAAAATCTGTACAAGTAATTAAATAATGTAAATAAAATGATGGGATAAAGGCTAAAATCAAAAACAATCACGTACCAGTGTTGCTGTTGATAATCGTATTGAAAAAACGCCTTGAGAAGTGGATTTCTAATAACAACCTTTCACTATTCACTGCTCAAAACTTCTAAGGGGTTTGGAAAAACCCCACTAATTAGTAATTATGTAAATGGTGAAACAGACCTTGAAAATACAATTATGATGATGATTTCAACTCAAAATACCAATTTTATTTATCTTACAGCTTGCAAATACCAACTTTAATTAAAAAATACCGGTTTGATTTAACTTACAGCTTTCAAAAACCAACGTTCAATTCTAAAATACCGGTTTGATATAAAAATTACAGCTTGCAATAACCAACTTTCAATTCTAAAATATAGCTTTGATTTAACTAACTGCTTGCAAAAACCAACTTTCAATTCTAAAATATCGCTTTGATTTAACTTACAGCTTGCAAAAACCAACTTACTATTTCAAACTCCCCGCCATAACAGTTAAATCTACTTTTAAAATATACTACTATTAGATGGAGCCACGATAACCTCGATTACAGAAAACATTCATTAGTTTTAAAAATACGCCACTAGATGACGTCACAGACAAACAGGGGACCCGACAAGGGGAAAAGACCTGAGAACATGTTTCGGAGGTCTATAGTTGCCTTATGAGATAGTATGCTGGCCACTTATTAGAATACTATTTCAAATTTTAAGTTTTCCTGCCAAGGGGACCCTACAAGGGGGCGAAGACCCGACAAGGTGCGAAGAACTGAGAACAATTTCCTGTTTGATTGATTCATATTGATTTGCGGATGCTCGACACCGGTGCCCTCACGTTTAGAGTTCTAACTCTGAGCGTCGGTTAGCCTTATCCACACAGTAAGCAGTCGCTCATAGGAGTGGTATATACAGTGTAAGAACGGTTGCCTGAAGATTATCAATAGTTGTTAGCTCATTGATTGATTTTATTAATGCATTTGATTCATTGGTTTGATTGAGATTGATTGATCAGAGCACGGAGTCTGGGCGGTGTCTATGGACTGCGACAAGAGGCGAGGACTCGAGAACAAGTTCAGAGACCCATAGTTGTCTTATGAGATAGTATGAGAATCCCCTTATTAGAATACTATTTCAAATTTCCCACCGTAACAATTACAAAAATGGCCGATAAGCCACTCCCACAAAACGGCCGGCAAGATGACCAATAAACCATACCCACAAAATGGCCGCCAAAACGGACCAATCAGAAACCAGAGGCGTGCTCTCCAATCACAGCCCCATACTGAGGCTGAACAAAAATTCTTTGCGATAAAATCTAGGTCAAGTTCGTTAATGAGCCCAATCCAACCAGTGGCGGGGGATTTTTTAGGGGTTATAATTAAAAAAAGTGCTAGAAAGAAATTTCTAAAACTTGAAGTGTCATATATCTCTCACGCTCATGTCCACTTCTCAAGGCGTTTTTTCAATACGATTATCAACAGCAACACTGGCACGTGATCGTTTTTGATTTTAGCCTTTATCCTATCATTTTATTTACATTATTTAATTACTTGTACAGATTTTTAATGTTATGTTTCATCACCACATCTCATCTCGGTCAGCTGTTATAAATCTGTTGCAAACCTTTAAGCGATCAACACACACTTGTTATACAAGATGGAATCGATGTTAGTTCCAAATCACCATCTTAGACTTGAACCTTAAATCTTGTTCCTCCTAATCAAATTCATAAACAGATTTTTAATTACAACTAAATTTTAAATCGCTAATATAGAAACAAATTTAAGATGCTGATCTGAAATCAACTTCTCCTGAAACATCTTTATACTAAGTCGTATAAGGTTGGCAGAAGCTGATTTCAAATCAATATCTTAGACTAGCATCTTGTTTTTGTGTTAAATCGAATAAGGTTGGCTCAACCTGATTTCAAATCAACATCTTAGACTTGCATCTTCTTTTTGTTTTAGTCTTAAATCGAATAAATTTACAATTGAAATTATTTAATTTCTACAAAATAAACGAAATGTGACGTTTTAAATAGAAATGTTCAATTTTTTTTTATATATGTGTGTGTGTGTGTGTGTGTGTTCGTGTTCGTGTTCGTGCTCGTGCTCGTGCTCGTGTTCGTGTTCGTGTTCCTGTGTGTGTGTGTGTGTGTGTGTGTGTGTGTGTGTGTGTGTGTGTGTGTGTGTGTGTGTGTGTGTGTGTGTGTGTGTGTGTGTGTGTGTGTGTGTGTTGTTGTGTCTGTGTGTGTGTCTGTGTGTGTGCTGTGTGTGTCTGTGTGTGTGTGTCTGTGTCCGTGTCCGTGTCCGTGTCCATGTCCGTGCCCGTGCCCGTGCCCGTGCCCGTGCCCGTGTCCGTGTCCGGGTCCGGGTCCGTGTGTGTGTGTGTGTGTAGATATTTTTTTTTTGTACATTTTGTTAATGACAGAGGTTAAGTTAGAGTTAAGCATGAATTTTGGAATTTTTTGCAATACAATTGAATGTTTATTTCTTATTATTGGCAATTCTCCATTTGTTATGTATTTAAAATAAAGTCCTATTATTATTATTATTATAAAACACTTAATGGTTTTCCCCAATCATTAACATAAAGTAATTATTTTCTGGATTTCCACAATTATGTAACCACGATAACATCCTCTCACTATTCAAATAGCTCGGACGTGCTTGGAAAAACCCACTAATTAGCTATTTCCATAAAAGGCAAACGGACCTTGAAAATACAATTATGATGTTTATGTTCTTTTTACAAACACTTGTTGAAAGCTTCATTAAGTTATTGTTTGCAAAAACTAACTTTCAATTCAAAAATACTGCCTTGATTTAACTTACAACTTGCAAAAATCAACTTTCAATTCAAAAATACCGGTTTGGTTTAACTTGCAGCTTGCAAAAACCAACTTTCAATTCAAAAACACACACACGCACGCACGCATACACACCCACGCTCGCGCGCGCAAGCACGTAGAATATTAGGTTAGATAAATAAACGCGTGGTTTTAGGTTAGGGCTATGCTCCCCAATCTCGTTCAAATTATACCACTATAACATACAAGGGAGCCCGAAAACGAGACGGAGACCTGACAAGGGATTGAATGGTTAGTGACGTAAATATACGAGCACTAAACTACGAAAAGAAGAAGGCACTCGTATATTTACGTCACTAACCATTCAACCCCTTCTTAGGTCTCCGTCCCCTTATCAGGCCTCCTCGTTTGTTGTGGTGGTATAACTTGAACAAGATTGGCGAGCATTGCCCTAATCTTAAACTGCGCGTTTTTTTAATCTAACCTAATATTGCACGTGTATTGACCTACCCTAAAAACTTTGCGTGCGTGCGTGTGCGTGGTATTTTTTAATTGACAGTTGTTTTTTTGCAAGCTGTGAGTTACACCAAACCGGTATTTTTAATGTGAAAGTTATTTTTGCAAGCTGTAACTTAAATCAAGCCAGTATCATAATTGTACTTTCAAGGTTTGCCTTTTATGTAATTTGCTAATTAGTGGGTTTTTCCACGTACGTCAGAGGCATTTGAATAGTGAAAGGATGTTAATTACTTTACATTAATAAATACAGCAGTAGATGGTGTCACAAACAATCAGGGTGGTATGACAAGGGGCGAATGCCTGAGAATAAGTTCCGGAGGCCTATAGCTGTCTTATGAAACAGTATGCGCACTCCCTTATTAGAATACTATTTCAGATTTCTAGTTTTCCCGCCAAGGAGCCCGACAAGGGGTGATGATACGACAAAGACGAAGACCCTAGAACAAGTCCTATATCTGTCTTATGAGATAGTATTGGGCCCCTTATTAGAACACTATTTCAAATTTTGCGCCATAACGATTACAAAGATTGCCGCCAAAACAAAAATGACCGACAAGCCACGCTCACAAAGTAGCGGACAAAACAAAAATGCCCACCACCAATCAGAAACCAGGGGCGTGGTCTGTCCTCCAATCACACCCCTCAGTCAGAGGCTGTATGCGTGCCCACGACCAATCAACAAAGTGGGCGTCTCATCTACCCACTCATCTCAGTCCCATTCACTTTCCATCTTACTCCCACTCACTGTACTTATGAGAGAATTTAACCCCAAGTGGCCCCATTATACTTTTCTCTTTGTAATCAATTTATTACATATCCTCATACGCCAGATAAATGGAAGGAAATTGCGAGTGAATTCTAACTAATTTCCCGCATTGCCTCGCTGCGGTAGATGGCAAACATACAAGAATGAGAAAACCCGATTACGGTGGCTCCATGTATTTAATTATAAAAATTATTTTTCCGTTGTTTTATTAACAGTCGCAGATTCAGAATGTTTTTTATATATGTAAATGTAGGGTCCTATGGAAAAGATTGTGATTCATCAATTTGGAAAGAATTTACATTGTGGAAAAGATTTACACAAGGCGCTTTGAACATACCAACACCTAGATCTTTATATAATCAGTCAGAAATAAATGTAACTTTTGTGTCGATTGGCGATGAAGGTTTCAGATTACGTGATAATTTATTGAGGTCTTTTGATGGTACACATTTAGACAAGAAAAAGTTAATATTTAATTACCGATTAACTCGAGCTAGAAGATGTGTTGAATGTTCGTTTGGCATCTTAGCTAATAACTGGACAAGGGCGTAGCCACGATTTATAACAGGGGGGCAAACCATGGTCCATGGTCGTTCAAAATGTAAAATTTTAGGATAAAAAGAAAAGGCAAATGAAAACAAAACTGAGATTTTAATTATACTTAAATTAAACTAATAACATTTTTCTTGGATTTAAACTAAATTTATCCAAAACTTTCTTCACTATGCAGTTCTGATTTTCCTTCAAAAATTTTCGATGCACACTCATCAAACACAACCCAGTGAGTCTGTCATCACCCATTGTACTCCTGAGCCAGGTTTTTACCCTTCGCAGGGTACTGAACGATCTTTCCACGGTAGCAGTAGTGGATGGGAAAGCACTTAATATTAGCAGTGCGTGCCTTGTTGCAGGGAAAAAAACATTAGCTTCCTCCAAAAGTACAGCCACTTCAGTGTCCTTTAATTTGTCTTCTGCTAAATTCTTTTTCTTCCACATATTGTGCCACAAATCTAATTCTGCAGAGATATCACAAAATTTATAAAATTCCATGAAAGATTCTGCATTATTTTTGAAATCTTTTGAAGCCATTTTGAGCATGCTTGAAGGATGAAGATAAGTTAAAGCAAAAGCAGGTGTATTTTCGTTGGAGAATCTAGCATCCAAAGACGAAGTTAAAGAATCAAGATAGGGGATGATTATTGACCGCTTCCAGTATTCAACTGCAGACTCAGATGGTGGATTACTTCTGTGTACTTGCTTTTGAGTGACTCGTGGTACTGACTACTCAACCCCTACTTTCCCTGCGATATCAAGTGATTTTTTAAATAATTCATAAGAAACATTTTCGACATCTTGTCGATCTTCTTTGATTACATCTAGAATATCATCAATATGTTTCTTCACCATAACCAAATCCATACTTTTACCTTGTAAAACGTTTGCAACGGGTTCCAAAATTGCAGAGTATTTTGCAATTATGTTTAAGCCTAAGATGAATATTGGTTTAGTAACTGCACAGTGCAATTGGTAGGCAGGTTTTCTTGTTGCATAGTTTCCTTCGAGAGATAGATGCTTTAACAATGTCAGTGAAGCTTTCTGAAAATTTTTTTATGCCCTTATATTTTTCCGACCATCTGGTCTTACAGAGCCTGAAAGTTTTGGAACCGATTTCCTACGGGCTGGCGATTCACGAAAGAAGGTTATTGTGTCTTTAACCGTTGCAATCGTGTTTCTTATTTCTGGTAGCTTGCTAGTATCATTGACCACAAGATTTAGTCTGTGGCTGGAGCAATGGAAAAATAAAGATTTAGCGTACTTTTTTTTAAGAATGGCCTATACACCACCTTCTTTGCCGCCCATCGTGGAACACCCGTCAAATCCGAATCCCACACAATTATCGGCGGAAAAATTATTATCTTCTAAAAAACTTTGAATTGCGCTAGCGATTGTAGAAGCATCTTGACATTTTAACTTAATGTAGCCTACAAATTCCTCCCTGATTATTTTTCGGCATTCATCATAGAACCTTAATCCAATAGAAAGCTGCTCTTTTCCAGCGATATCTGCTGTTTCATCAGCCATTACAGCATAAGCTTTTGCCCGTTTACAGTCTTCGATTATTTTTTCTTTGATAACTTCACCGCATAATTGTATGATCTCATTTTGAATTGTTGGTGAGGTATAGACTGCGTTTTTTTGACATTTATCCAAGTGGCTCTTTAGCTTCTCATCACCAGAGTCAATCCTCAAATTTAAAAGGTCAAAGAAAACTCCCTCATTTCCTTGTTTTCCTCTAAGCGGCAAATCATGAATTCCACAAAATATTATGTATGAAATAATTCCTGACAATATTTGTTTATTTTCTTCAATCGTCTTATGGTGCCCTATTTGCAACTGAACATCAACAGGAGCATTTTCAAGAAATGCTTTTGCAGCAGCTGTTGAAGATTTGTGGTAATGGCTGCCAACGTGCTTTCTACAATCTTCATGTATATCCTTAAACTTCATGTAAGGCCTTATTATAAATGACCCCAAAACTCCTATAACTGTAGCAATTCTTGGCGGAAATAAAACACAATACAAACATAGAGCACCTTTCAAACGACTTGAGTACACCAGCCATGGAGTATATTGATCTAAGCAGCGATGGTTAAATTTTCTTTTCAAGTGAATGGCATCAGAAGCAAAATCGTAATTGGATGATGGAACCCAAGGGTTTGTCAACAATTCCTTCTTTTTTTCAGAAGGCAAGTTATTGGCACAACTAACATAACGACCAATGTCATTTTCATGGTAGCCATCGCGTTCTTCAGTTTGTTTAAAGGTCCCAGTTCCAGAGACAGTTTCATGTAGATTTGAAGAACTACTTGAGCCTCCTTCAAAAATAGATTCCGATTTTGATGTTCCGACCATTTTATTTTCATCTTCATCACAATCATTGCTTCCACTTCCACTACTGTCATCACGAACTTTTTTCCGTTTTAGAGATTTTTGACCTAAAAATAATAACCTAATATCATTCTTGTTCTTAGTCCCTAGTATAAAAATTAGTATAAAACAAAACTACCATGTAATGATAGCTTATAATGTGGATATACTATATCCGATGTTAATATTTTTCTCTAGATTAAAAACAAAAATGAAATTAATAGCACGTATAAAGTGCTGTTTGATCTTTAATATGTGAAAATTTCAAGTTTTTATATTTAGTCCCATTTGAGATATCAGCTGTCAAAATCGGTGCATTATTGTAATTTTTGTTATAATTAGAAGGCAAAGAAGTCGGCATCATAATAATGAAAAATATATAAAATTATATTAATAATGCACAGAATCTTTTGCCAAAGCTAATAAAAATTGTTTCACAAAGATACAAGCAAAGAGTAAAGAGCAATTGGCAATTTTGTAAAGGGCTGAATTGAATTTTTTTCCAAACGTTGCGATACAAATAATTTTGAACAAAAATTAACATCGAATATAACATATCTACATTATAAGCTATCATTACATGGTAGTTTTGTTTTATTTGGTGCTGGTCGAGCAACCAATTTTCCAATTTTTAGACCATTTCTAATGGGATGACTCTAAAGTTTTAATTAAAAATTTAATTTTCTACTGAAATTATTTAACTTACCTTTTTGTAACCAATTTCTTATATCCATATTGTCTTTTCTGTGATTTCTGTCTCTTTATTCCGTGGTAAAACTATAAACTATAAACGGATTTTCCCTCTTGTTTCTCAGGCAATAATTTAATACTGATAACTATTCACACCAACTTTATTTAAAACCAATAAAGTTAACAAAACAACACAAATATTCACTTTCTCAACACTTTTTAACTATTCCGCTTTTAAATCTCGCGCCTCGCTTTCTGTTCGCCGTATGCAACTTCGTATCCTGCACTATGTACTGTACTGTACTGTCTGTCTTCGCGCCGGATAGGCAATTTTATATACCCTTTTTGAGCCTAGAAATTGCCAGAACATTCGCATCGCCGGTTCCCGTATATTCCTCACTTGTATCTCGATTTTTCTCGAAGAAAACTAGTGGCGTTTCGTTACACTACTAAATAGGACACTGTCGCTAGACAAGAGCACTTACACACCAACTCAATAGTTGTTGCAAAAAATATTGTCCTATGTTAGGATTTGGAGCAAGTTGTGTTTTAACCACTTGATAGTTTTGCACGAACTGCACTCGGGCGTGACATTTTACCGTACACTGACGATCCCGAGTCTCGTTCAGGCAACTTTTGTTTTAACTTGTTTTAACTTGTTGGTGCAGGTCTTACGTACGTTATAAGAGTATTTATTTCGGATTCTGATGTAGGATTGTGTATTGAACGTTTCAAAATATTTCACACTAAAACTACTTATTGAGTAAATTTATTTTAATTAATTAATAGGATTAAAAAATGTAGTTAAATGAAAAGAAAAAAAAAGTGACAATTTTTTTACCATTTTTCTCAAAAATGTCCGACTGTTAAGTGGTTGAATCGAACACTAAAAATTGATGTATCCTGAGAGTAAATCGAACACTCGTTTTTATCCAATTCTGGTGTGGGGCAATTCTGGTGTGCACCAATCCATTAAATGCATAGACCGAAAATGCTATTAATATATATTTAGCACTATGTCAGTTTTTCAAACAGCTTTGTTTTTTGCTGATGAAATATATTTTAGTGACAAAGGACACGCGAATAATTTTATTTATTAGAGCTTATTAATTAATTTTAAAATGTTCATAAAAGCAACCAAACGACCACAATAACAAACAAAATATATAAAACAGATAACAAAAAAAATATGCAGAACGGAAAAATATGTATATTTTAGATTCAATTTTTTGTTTATTAAAATTTAAAAATTATTTAATTTATTTTTGCTCTTCCAGGGCGGGGCAGTTGCCCCTCCCTGCCCTTCGCTGGCTACGCCCATGTAAGTGGAGGATATTTCATTGCCCTTTAGATGTTAAAATAGAAATGGCAATATGGATAGTAAAATCATGTGTTATGTTACATAATTTTGTTAGAGAAAAAGATGGGTTTAATTATGAAAACCCTTATTTGCCAGAAATTCAAAAAATATACGAGGGCTCTCTACCGATTCGATTGGAACCACTTTTATTGAATGTTTTCAACATTTTTGTCTTTATACATATATATATATATATATATATATATATATATATATATATACAGGGTGTCCGGTGAGGAACTGTACAAACTGAAATGGTGTGTTCCTTGGGTCAATTTAAGTAAAAAAAGTCCCATAAACATAGGTCTGATTCGCAATAGTTACCCAGATACAAGCGTTTAAAGTTTATAAATGATCACATATTTTTTCAAAAGTAATTATTATTAGTCAACTGGAAAAACAAAACCGAAACAATCTGTCATTTATTCGTTTGTGTTCTAATAATGACAAAGTGGATTGTAGTAAATTAAGTGTAATTAAAATTTAAAATGCATATGCTTCTCCTGTAAGACGTTCCTCAAACAAAAAAGGTCCAATAAGTTGATCGTCAATCATACCACACCATACATTAACAGAAAATCTGCGCTGAAAGTTAGCTTCTGTTGTACCATGTGGATTTTCATCTGACCACAAATGAGAATTGCGTGTATTGTTCACTCCATCTCTAGTAAATTGCGCCTCGTCACTAAATAAGATGAATGGAACTAGTTGTGGATTTTCTTGTAGCCACTGGCAGAAATTCAACCGCAAAGCAAAATCTCCAGGTTCAAGGTGCTGAACGTTTTGTGTGTGATAGGGATACAAAAGCCCATCATGTAATGTTTGCCATACTGACATACGGGGACTCCCGTTCGAGAAGAAATTCTTCTAACACTCAACCCTGGACTCCGATCAACCATCTGTAGAATGTTTTCTTGCTCATTCACATTTAACTCCACAGGACGATCAGATCTTATTGAAACTGATGGAAATGAACCATGAGTTCGAACGTGTTGAAACACAGAAGAAAAGGTTTGGTGATTTGGAATCCTCCTGTTGGGAAATCTTCGTTCATATTCCCTAACGGCAGCTCTCGCATTTCCATCACAAAATCCATAAATGTAAATGATGTCAGCATACTCTTCGTTAGAAAGTTGAAAAGGCATTTTAAATTTAAGTTGCACTTAATTTACTACAATCCACTTTGTCATTATTAGAACACAAACGAATAAATGACAGATTGTTTCGGATTTGTTTTTCCAGTTGACTAATAATAATTACTTTTGAAAAAATATGTGATCATTTATAAACTTTAAACGCTTGTATCTGGGTAACTATTGCGAATCAGACCTATGTTTATGGGACTTTTTTTACTTAAATTGACCCAAGGAACATACCATTTCAGTTTGTACAGTTCCTCACCGGACACCCTGTAATATATATATATATATATATATATATATATATATATATATATATATATATATATATATATATATATATATATACATCAAGTGTTTTATCCCATAAAGCAGCTCTCGCTTCCAGTAAACTTATTAACAGCTTCGTGTTTATTTTCTCCATTGCATATGTATTATTAGAACTATTAAACATTAAACAACTGCCGTTCGGGAAAGTAATAGAACGGCGTCTGATTTAAAATAATGCGCAACTGCGAAATTCGATACTTTTACCGTTCGATAAAATTCCCGAAATCGTGCCGCGTGAACAGGCTGTAAGCAACCAGCTTTTAATCCATTTTCTGCGAGGTTTTCTTTTATCGCGATTTTTTTTCTTCACTGCCAAAGCTAACAAGCAGTTATGATTCATCGTGATAAATTGGCGAGAAAGAAAACTGATGTGTGTGGACTCAAACGCCTTCGTTCCTCTGTTTTTAATCGTTGGTTTAAAACGGCAGATAAGAACGAGATATGTGGGGGGCGCATGAGATTAGGAACCACCACTACTTTTCATTTAAAGTAGGAGTAAAAATTTTAGTTTTTATTTTTTAAATTTTTAAAAGTTAAACATCACGGAATTTTACAAACTCAGGTTTAACCGATATACGTTAGAATCATGTATTAAACTTGTTCGATTACTCAGCATTTAAAAATTTTCCATAATAAAATTAACTGTTTAAAAATTTTTAATTTTCGCGCCAGAATAAGATTATGTAATTGGATGTTCATATCCTTTATAAAGGTGAAGGGGCCTCCCACTTTGTTAAAGAAGCAGACGTAATAAGCTGTCTGATTACAGCAGGAATTACTCTGATAAGATTTTTTATTCCTTGATAACTTTAAAAGTTAAAATTATTTACTCTAAATGTCAGAACTAAGTCCACAGTCTCCGAAGAAGACGAAAATGGCAAGCTCTCTGGATCAGTTAAAAAATTTAACGACTGTTGTTGCCGATACCGGCGAATTTGAAGGTAAATCTTTTGTTTTTTTTTATGTTTGATTATCGGTAGTGTTTAGTTATCTAATCGTGACCGCTAAAATACGAATTTCTAACCTTACTGTATCAAGGTTAGGATTATTTGACCTAGTTTATTATTATTTTAATCTTTTATTAATAATTGAAGACTTCGTGTTTAGAAAAACGGACAATTAGTTATTTCCTAAATAATACGCGACTCGTTATTTAAGCAATAATTTGTAATGGTAAACACATCATTAACATTCAAGTTAAATATTAAAATTTTCTTAAAACTAGTAGGTTTAATACGCTGTTTTTAACGTAAAATGTAGAATTTTATTCACATAGCAGAGCAGTTTACATACAATGCATTATTATCTTTTTAAATTATAAATTATGTTACCCGCATCATAGGATGGTTTGAAAAAGGTATTTCAATAGTCATCTTTGATTATACATTAACTAAAGAAAATATGTATTAATAGCTGCTTATACCTGTATGAATTTAGTATGAAAAAATATAATGAAACATTTACACAATGCAACTACCAAAACGCCTCTTTACAGAAGTTTATTTGAATTATACATGTTTTTTTTTAAGTTTAATAACTGTTTCTTTTACCTGTTGTAATTACAAATTCATCATTAAAACGTCAATATTCTTGTATGTGTTACCTTGTAGTTCAAAATTAGCTGAAATTGCTTTTTTAGTATTAAATAATTATTACTAATTACCAGGAGTTGTTGGATAGTTTGTAATAATGTAGATTTTGTTTGTACGTAATAATGTGCAATTTTTTAAACTAACATTACTTAATAACCACAAGATTCTATTCTGCATAGATATTCAATTTCCAGTTCTACCTAGTACCAATACAATAAATTTGTATTACAACAAAATTGTAGAATGACACTAAGGTTTGATAGTAAACAAGATACTCAAGTAAAATCGAATCAACATGCAAAACATTCTATGAAGAGTGAATACGTCAATATTTGTGTGCTTTTAAAACCTAAATAGCTCAGAAACAGATTTGAATTTTGAAACAAAATAAAACAAAAGTAGGTAGCACTTCAATGTAAGTTTTGATTTACCCCAGCTAAAACACTAATGTATTTGACTACAGTTAGTGAATCATCCAACATTTGTATTATTTTACAATTTTAGCTTAGAACAACATTTATATCTAATAATACTTAAAAAAAAGATGTTGAAGAAAAAAAAATTATTTAATTGTTGATTTATTCTAAAGATTAAATTTGACTGTTGCATACCTATGTCAACTTAACCCCATCAACCAATGAAATAACACAAATTTTGAATCAATCACTTCACTTAACTGATAAGTATTTCATAACGCATCATTTTCGTGTTATCAAAAAAGCCCAGGTAACTACAACAAATAAATACAAAAAATGAATTATTTATTAAAATTAAATATAGATTTATTTTTATTAATTGTTTACGCAGTTCTCATTAAACTTATGCAATAGTCAAGTAAAATATATTTCATGCATAGTTCCTTTGCTTCGATTATACTGGCTCAGGATGCATTCAAGCTTGTTGCTTGAGAAAATTTGCAGTCGTACAAATGTTCATCACAACAAGTGCTCATGAAGCTCTAGCCAGTATTATCGGCAAGTCACTATGTACTTAATATATTAGTGTTGTAATTACAGCGCATGTAAAGCATAAATGAAATTTTAAAAAATTTATCAGTTTATGCCTTTTTTGCGAAGTGCATAAACTTACACGTTTACACGGTATCAGACATATAATAGTGGTATGTAAAACTATTCTCCCCACAACTTTTTTTCTTGACGGTTATGTTATTTACACCGATATTTTACTTTTTACTTTCAGACTACATACATGTGAATAACTGAAAGTTTTATGATGAGGTGCAACAATCCATTTGTAGATGTTTTTAGACCCCCAGAGCACAAAAAGTGGTTTTTGAGTTGATCCCTATCTGTGGTTAGTAGTTTATGAACAAGATTGCAGCCAAACTATATTTAGGAAAATCTAAGTATCAATAAATTTTTTGTTATGAATTTCCAGGGGTGCACCAGTACTGTAGATTGTTGGCTTTGGATGTCGCATTAGCAGATTACATTTATCTGACTAGATCATACATGAGGCGGTAAATAAACGAATATAGGAAGGTGCCGATGACAAATTGCGCATGCCTTATCTACATTAATAGGAATTTTTATAAATGGTTTAAATATCACTTTCAATGTCAAACTGCTTGAGCACTAATGGTGTAGTGGCAGGAATCGCCTTCCACGGGGGTTCGAATCCCGGTCCATGCAATTTTTCTTTATTTGTTAGTGTAGTTCTGTTTATCAAATCTACTTTTGTTAGGTTATAGTAGTTTTGTTTATCTTATCTATAATAGATACTCGCCAACGCCTTCTTCAGACAGCTACGATGACGTCACACATCGGCAACGACTTATGTTCCTTTGTTTACCGCCTCGTGATCATACTTAAAACACTTTCAACTCTGCATTGCAAACTTATAAAACCTGAACCATGACCAAGCAACATTTGTAAACATTTGCACTAAGTATAGTCAGGAAGTTATATGGTGGCCACATGGTACTACCCAATTTTTTTCTGGTATTGCAATTATTTCAAATGATAGTTCCTTTAATAGCACTAATGTTTAAAACACAATATAAGTCCACAATTTCTTTTATATAAAAATATTTCTCTACTAGTTTCAACACAATATGTATCATTATCAAGGGAAAATATATAAGGTGGGCCATAAGTCAGTTGCCACTAGCAATCCTTGACGTTGTTTTGCCTAGCATAGTCGTAATCTGTTGTGGACTTGACTACAGTTGTGGACTCGACAATTACGCATAAGTTAATTGATACACGCAGTTTGAGGTTATTCTGTTTTGTATGTTATTTAATCAACGATGAGTAGAAAGTGCAGAGCACCGTGTATTTGTGTTACAATCATGGTGCAAATATGACCATAATTACAATCATG
Source organism: Vesta saturnalis (assembly GCA_036346205.1). Taxonomy (NCBI): domain Eukaryota; kingdom Metazoa; phylum Arthropoda; class Insecta; order Coleoptera; family Lampyridae; genus Vesta; species Vesta saturnalis. The sequence continues at coordinate 279,844 of JARFJB010002049.1, forward strand.
TTTGTGATTGGATTGTGGAACGTTTTCCAAACGTCGAACCTCCTTCTCGACAAGGTATTCAGAAATTAAATTTAAGATTCGAAGCGACTGGCATAATTCCAGTGATGTTTGTGATTGGATTGTGGAACGTTTTCCAATTAAATTTAAGTGTTGAAGCGACTGGGCCAGTGGCGGACCTTTCTTGTTTAGGTAGGTCAGTGTCTGTAACCATAGAAGAGAATCTTAATGTTGTTGCGTAATGTTGTGTGCAATCACCTACTAAATCACAAAGGAAAGCGTCCATTGAGTATGAAGTAGCAAGAACAAGTCTACGAAGTATGCAGAAACAGCTAAAATTGAGAGCATATAGGCCTACTTTACCTCAAGGCCTACATGAAGATGATCCGGACAGGCGTTTGCAATTCAGTGAGCGGTACACAATCCGACATGAAGCTGATCCCATGTTTTACAAAAGTATTATTTGGAGCGACGAAGCGACTTTTAAGGTGAATGGCAGAGTGAACAGACGCAACTGTCTACTGGGATTCTACGAATCCGCATACGGTGTGATGGAGGACAGAATTGAACGCTCCTGGCGTGAGTGTATGGGTAGGGATATTTAGTGACAGACTAATCGTGTCGTATTTTTTTAATGGGGCCGTCAATGCTGAAAATTATTTAGATATTCTACATGTCCATTATTTGAAAACTCCAGTCGGTTAAGGAAAATTTGATACGACAACAATATGGAGCCCCCTCATTATGGACTTATTGTGAAAAAGTTTCTCAATGAAAACTTTGATGGGTGGATTGGCAGACGGGGCACTATCGAATGGCCTCCACATATCACTCCCATGGATTTTTCAGTCTGGGGTATACTAAAAATTGAGGGTTATTCCGTCAAGATGCATGATGATCATTTGAAGGAATGAATCCAATCAGAATTTGAAAATCTGCAGTCCCAGTAGATTTGCGACCAGGCTTGTAAATCATTGTTGAAAAGATGCAATGTTTGTATAGAACAGCGAGGAAACCACTTGAGCGTCTTTTGTAGGTAATTTTTTGTAATAATTTTTTTACGTTAATTTTTGTAATAAATTAGTGCTTTATACAAATAAGGTATTTGTATTATCATTTTTAACAACGGACTTATGGCCCACCCTGTATAAGTAAAATACCAAACAAGTAGTTAATAGCAACAAATCATTAAACCAGCAAACTAGATGTAAATTATAATTCTATATTTAAAATATCTGTTAAAGGTGATTCTATAAGATCAACCTGTTCGTTTATTAAAAGTACTTTCTATTTATTTTTATAAATTTCGAATGTATCTATTACAAAAATGTAAAATTTGTTATTTTGTAAGGTCATATGGTGCTATTAAATGTTTGGCGTAATTTGATTTGTCTTGAGTGTTTATATTTGTAACATCTAATGTGTTCTTTGTATCTAATATCAAAGTTCTAAAGTGTTTGTCCAATATACACAGAATTACAGAATGTGCAGTTCAATCTATAAATACCCGACTTCAAAATGTCGTTACTTGAATCTTTGGCATTAAATAAACATTTAAGAACATTGGTATTAGTTTTGAAAGCTACTTTGTACTTCTTGTTCTTTTGTAATAGTGAGATTTTTAACTACTTGTTTGTTATTTTACCTATATATTTCTTGATAATGATGCATGTATTGAAGCGCGTAGAGAAATAAATAATTATATAAAAGAAATTATGCATTTATACAGTTTTTTAAACATTAGTGCTATTAAATATAGAACTCTACGAAGTAAGGTTTAACACGAAGTGATGTTAAAGAACATAAATTGAATAGTTACTTTAATTCTTTAGTGCTGAATGTTTTGTTATTTGCATGTATTTTTTACCCGTTCTATTACATTTAAATTATAGCGGTCGAGAAGCAACCCTCCATTTTTTAAGAATTTCATCAACGATTTAGATTAAATAAATACGTTGTACCATTCCTTAGGCGATGCTACAGAACTAGAATTTAATGCCTCAGCTATCTTCTTTATTGTATTCGGCTAGATTCTAACTTAGCGGAAAATTCTATAGTCTTAATTCAAGTTTGTCCCCGGGACTTATTATCCATACACAAATGGCCGTTTTTCCAGGTCTGTACTTGGAAATTGAAATAAATTGCTAATTCTGTTTGGCATTTTCTTCGAGATACAGATTACATATACCTTTTTAAACACATTTTTCATTAAACATGCAAAGAATCGGGGCGATGTAGATAAGTATATGCAGAAGGGTGGGCCAAAAAAATCTAATTTATAATTTTGACTTGTAATAGCGTGGAAATATCCCTTTTAGTAATACAACAGAAATATTTATTTTCGATTCATTCGCCAACCTACCTTTCCACCCTTCACAAGGTGTTACACCGTTTAAGTAAATGAACATATTAACCCTTAAAGAACAGAATTATTCGATAAGAAAAATATGGTAATTGTGGCAGAAGGAAACAGTTTTGTGTATTCTGGGCTAAAACTTGATTAAAAATTAAAAATTGATTTTAATAATTTTTTGTTAATAATAATTGTTGCCATATGGTAACGCCAGTCCTTTTGAGGGGCTGGTGTTTTGTAACTTACAACAAAAAGTAAAAGTCAGGTAAAAATATTTTTATCATCAAATAACAATAGTTACAAATTGGTGTGAAATTTCAGATTACGATCTAAACACAGGCCGATGCTGCATTTTTACATTTAATTTTCTAGTTTTCTGGAATCTTTGCCAAACAGTGACCTATGTTACCATATCTAACATCGTCTAAAACACTACCGAAAGACCTACTCGACTGGCTAGAAGATGGTCTACCTCGGGATTTTGGGGATTACTATATTTAGTCAAATAGGATTTTACCATTTCCCTTCTGAATTTTAACTGAGAAAGTTTGTGGCCTGATTTTTTTGTGTAAAATCCATGCATTCTGAATTGATACACCAATACGGCAGGTGAATAAAACCCACTACCACATCGTACCCCTAAGTCCTATCCTGGGACGAGAAATGTTCTCGTCCATCAGATCCGTACTGCCCACGGCATTGTTATATTTCCTATTACACGTAATCTCTCAACTGGAATGTTTTTCTTCTCTTGTTGAGAATATCGTTTGACGTTACCGAAGGGAAACACCCCATCGGAAGTTGAAGTCACAGTTACCACACTATTGTCCACCCAACGTACTAAAATTATCCCATTTTCTATATCCAAAATAGAACTATATTCTCTACGTTTTCTTTTATTCATTTCTTTTTTATTTACAATTGGGCCATTGTTTGGCGTTGGTTTATCCCGCATAGTTCCCGTTACTTCATAACCTAGCTCTTTGAGGTGGCTTAGTAAATGGAAACTAGTGAAAAGGTTGTTACAACACAGATAGTATCGCATATGAATCAAATATTGATTGATTTTGGGTCAATACCTTGATAAGGCAAGAAACTAACTAGATAGCCACTTTTTGTGTTCAAACACCAAATATGTGTGTGTATATATATATATATATATATATATATATATATATATATATATATATATATATATATATATATATATATTCACTAATTCAGTTTTCAATATATTTGTTCTCAATCATAATTAATACTTTAATTAAATCATTAAAATAGATAAACCACAGATAAACAGTTTTTAGCTTCCATTTTGGACTAATTAATTCTAACTTCTGTGGCTACATTCAACCAACGATTTAACTCCTACTGTAATTGTAATATACCGGGTGTAACGATTATCTGAATTACGTGAACTACTGCAAATGTTAAACATTTAATTTTATATGAATTTGTAATTTTTATCTCATAATCTTTATGTGTTATGTACATTACTTTTCTTGTGGACAAGGTTGTTCGGGCCAATTTACTTCCTATAAATTTCTTGACTACTTTGTAGATTATTGTAGTTATTTACTGTGGACCGAACAAGCTTTTCTATTTACTATATACAGTGTGACGCGTAAGGCAAGCACGTTCCTTAATTAAATTCTTTTTTTTTCTCTCTCTTACTGAACATCCCAATGGGATTATGTGTGAGATTAGCCAATTCCGAGTACGAATAGTAAGATCTTACAACGGCCGGAAGGGGGCATGTAATAATTTTACTTTTATTTTTATTTTAATTGAAATTTAAATTATAATTTGTCGTGGGCATAAGCTGAGGCTCACTGCTTGCCATCGTGGACTGGTGGACTGTTAATTATATATATATATATATATATATATATATATATATATATATATATATATATTATTTTATTCTTTTGTCAAAATACCGACAATAAAAATTACTTTATCGGGGATTTGTCGACTCATTTCTACTTCCTCCTTTCATTCTTATTTCTTTCTTTTTTTGGTAAATCCTGTTTCAGGCTTTACAGGGTTTACTCTCCTTTCAACACTAGTTGAGTACTTCCTTATTAAAGCCTGTGGCGCCTAATCATATCCGGTTCCTATCTAACCAGACTACTATCAATTTAAGCTACACCTCCACAACAGCCACGCATCCGAGTGCTCTGCGGTCTTCCGACCGTACGCCTGAGTTTAGTAGAGCTCACTCATTCTTTTTGGTATTGTTTGCATTACCCGCTCTAGCTTATCAGGTGTAATTTCTAATATTGCTGCGGCAATTCTGTTTCTAACCTCAACATTTTGTAGAGGTGTGGCCTAAACTTTTTCCTTACTGAAACTCCAAATGAAGAAGTCCCTAGTGCTTCAGAAATGAACCAGTTCCATAAACGTATTCATTCAGTCTACGAAATACGTTTGCATTAGAATGCCTCCTGTTAGGAAAACGCACGCGATATTCTCGTTATGATATGTTACTTTCCCGCACAAAGTGGGCGTGGGTGCGTGCATGCGTCTGTGGCTGTAGCAACGATAACTGAAGCAGTACGTACCCAATTCTAATAGAACTACGTATTTACTGTCATATCTCAGTTCTATCAGTTTTGATTAAAGTCGCTTTACTTATAAAGCTCCTTTTATAGAGGGCGTTAAAGCACATGTCTAGAATATGTCGAAAACTATTAAATTTAGAGAAAAATATATAGACATTTTGTCAAAGAGAATAAGATTTTAGATGTTCTCTTCATGAGTCTTTCGTAAGAACTTATAAAAACTAAAAAAGCTCTAAAATGATTTTTGTAAATATCTGAAGAACCATAAATCTATATTTTACTTTATGCATTTTTATGATTTTTCAACTGTTTATGAAGAAATAAATAAGACAGTTCTGTGTACATTTCACACAAACAAGAATATGAATAAATACAAATTATTCATCCCTATTTACTATATACTCTACGCCAACGCAACATTACTCAAGAAAATAATGTACTGGTCAGATCAGATTTTTTTTTGTTTGAAGATGATTAAATATTGTATTTTGTATCACGTACCAATTTCTCCGTACTTTTCTGAAAACCGCCAAAAACAAAATATTCCAAAATCCTTTTGTTAATATTTAGGTTATAATGTTAAAATGGTTCGAAAATTGGGAAAAGTTGGGGAATTTTAGTTAGTACCGATTGATACCATATAAAGATGCAATTCCGGTTAGAGTTCGAAAAAAAACTCGGCGAAATGCGCGAGTTCATATTGAATTGCTAGGGTAGATGTTAATAAATTATTTGTTTAGAAACAACTATATAGAAATGTACAAGAAAAATGGTTCATTAACAAAGTATTATAACAATGCATACCGCCTGATATGTGTAATCCATTTTACAGAAAGTTTTCCTTCAGTATTTACTATCCATTTTAGGACACTTTGCTATACTTCTTGTTTGTATTGCAGACTCGCCGCTCCCCGCTAAGCAAAACGACGTTAACCTTAGGATGCATAAACCGGGCCTCTCAGGCCCGGAGAGACTTTAGTTACTCATAATTTGCTTAAAATAATTTCAATCGGCTTGAGCCTTCAGATATATTCTAAAAACGTCTTCATTCAACACACTCTTGATTTAAAAATCATTCAAATGTATTTAGAAATCGAAAAATAAATGTTTTTCATTAGTACCCTGTATTTACATAAACCGGGCCTCCGAAGCCCATGTACAACTAGTTCCTATAAAACCAGTTTCAAGGCTGGTAGTTATTATAATTTATCTAGCACTACTGCGCGGAATTTTACGTGTCTGTGCAAGTTGAAACCTGCATTACTGCTGGATGTATAAAAGTAGCCGCAGATGATTTTCGTTCAGTTGTAATAAAAGTTGCATTGAGTGAACTTGTGAAACACGTATGATAATAGCATCAAACAAAAATGTAAAAGCGTGAGATTTAGTCTTTGAAAACACTGTCGCAGTGGGCAGCTGAAAGTGATGATCTACCTTCTGAAAAAAGTGTGAAGCAAAAATAATAGAAGAGGGTTTCGGACGAGTATTCTGGATCCAGTTCTGATGATGTTGACGATAATTCAGAGGATGATGTCTACGATATTGATAATTATTCAACGAGTGGTTACATTGCTCTAAGTCTGGTACAGTCGAAAATGAAACTAAAACGGCAGGTAATAGATAATTAGAGGGCACTAGCTCGGTGGGACAGAGGGCGTGGGCGTGTTTCTGAATTTAAAAATACTAAAGGTGTTAGTCGTATTGTCGAAAGTCGCAAATAAGGGTGCGTCGTAATTAAAATAAAGTCAAGTAAAGAGCACCAGACTGTCATTAAGACGATAACGGTATGGGTACACCTGGACACACGTAGATAAATCAGCCTTCAACACTCAAAAGATCTCACTTACCTTACGTTGGCTACCTCCAGGTACACGTCGGAGATGCTTCGAAATTTTAGCTCTAGAACAAATCTTAAAATATCCACACGCTCAAATACTAAAGCAGCGTCTGCGCAAATCAGCTGTTTGGTTACAGTGACTTCTCTAACTTTATATTTCGTTACGTTACCCCCAACGGTTGTGAACAAAATATACCCAAACACAATAACAAAAAATAATTAACGTTAAATGTTACGCTTAAATCTTATTAACTCAAATTTAAATACTACTCAACTCCAAAGCTCTGTCATTAATTGAACTCCAAACTAAAATAATTAAACATAAACTAGATAAACGTCATTTAAAATGTCTCTAATTGGTTACGTTAAACAATACCAAATATTTATTAAACTCAGAAAAAACTGTATAACACTAATTGCTTCAATTGTAGGAAATTAATTAATTACTTTTAAAATGAATCAATAAAATTTAAATCAAAATTTAGCTCTCAATTAATTCTTTTTAGTTTGAATAATCACCACTTTCGTATATTATTTCTTTCACTGGTAGGGAGAAAATCACAAATTAACACTATAAAACTCAATTAATTGTTCATCTATTATATCTGAATATCGGTAAACCAGAAAACACAACAATGTACATCTATCAATATTACTTAAGATTCAGTTTCAATCTTAAATAAGGGAACATAAGTAGGTCAAACTTGTAAGCTACCAGATGCCTTAATTTTAAATTACGGAAATCGAATTACCTAAATATGGTTAAAATTTATAACACAAAAAAAGACTGCGTATATTCGCTCATCAACAAATAATATCACCAAATTTACTACAAACAAAGTTATGATAAAGCAATCACAATAACATACAATATACTTTCTACACCTTCTCTTGAATACGTCTCCACCAGGTAGCAATGAAAGCACAACGGGCGGGATAGGCTTCAGGACACCTGGTGATTGTTCTCGATCGGCAAACCCATGCAGCAATTTCACAATCTTAAATTTCGACAGCGATACGCCTAAGTTAATTGGCCAGGTTTATCTCCACAAAACAAATCGCTTTTACGCACGAGGTATTTACAGACTTCTGCTTAATGTTCAATTAATTCGGTAGCTCTATTTACATGTCTGTTGACGAAACGAAAAATGCCTATGTACAAATTATTTACAGTGAGACTTTCGTTTGCTGCAGCTGATTCTTGTACGGGGAAACAAAACTTTATGCCTTCACAATGATTTTATCCGATAATATAAATCCGCATTTAGCGCGTCTCGAAATTTCACCACCAAGCACATCCCTTTGTGAAATGTTCTCCGAAAGGTTCGGTCTTCCAGGTATTCGGAAAAAAGGCACGCCCCAACTCTCAAATTCACAACCTTTATTCACGAAAGTCAGATCAAGAATCCCCCGCGCAATTAACCGCTCAAACCCCCTCCATAATATTGCACCATATTTCTCAGCCAACTTTGACCTAAACGAAAAACTTCTAACGTTGCGGCGTGCACGACTCAAGTGCAAATTGTCGTCTACAGATTTATCCCCTTAACGATAACGATAATTACTTAACACTAATGGATTGAGATACTATACTCCGGCAGCTACACGGCGTCAAGTACTAAAACGCAATAAGTAAAACTAACATCAACAGCCCCTGCTTAAACAAGCAAACCAAGGAATGATCTCATCCTGCAATTTAAATGTGAACTTTTCTTATCTACAACTACATTTTATTTTAACGAAAGCTTTTATAAAAATTCACAGGAAAACTAATCTAGATTCAACTTTAAAATTTCCTATTTCCAATTAATTAATCCACAAAATATATAATTGCCCATTACAGAAATCAAATCTAAATGGCAATATGAAAATTTGCTCGAAACCCACTACAACTTAGGGAAATCAAACAATCTATTGTTACTTTCACTTGTACCTTGATGAACACAAAAAATAAGTTTTGTTAGCGTAAATTGAGTCAATAGCAAAAAGGAACAAAAAGAAAAAAATACGTATCTATATACAGAGTGTTCAAATACACATGACAAGTGGTCTGGATTAAAGTTTTGAACCCCCAACAAAAAATAAATTTCAACCGCATAACATTATTCGGCGTACGCCAGGACTAGCAAGAAAACACATGGCTGCAACACCAAACGAAGCGTGTCAGTTATTTGTATCTTCAGTTATTGTACAAGAAATTGTGAACTGTACTAATGTAGAGGGGAGACGTGTTTACGCAGCAAAAGAAAAACCGTGGAAAGATGTAACTGTTGATGAATTTCTTGCATTCTGTGGCTTACTTATTCATGCGGGAGTTGACAGAAACTAGGATGTTCCTGCGAGAGAACTATTTTGTAGTGAATTTGCCACAATGTCCGTATTTCGCTTTGGATAAATACGAAGATTCGTCACATTTGACGACAAGAGATCCCGAACTGCGCGTTTGGAAACCGATAAGTTAGCAGTGGTGTTCTACGTGTGGGATTTATTCATTCCGCAATGCAAAACCTGCGCCCTACCGGATACTAATGTAACTATTGATGAACAACTCGTTGGGTTTAGAGGTAGATGCAGATTCGTTCAATATATGCCAAGTAAACCGGCAAAATATGAACTTCAAGTATTTTGGATGTGTGAATCTAAGTCTGGTTATGCTCTGGATGGATTAGTTTATGTTGGCCGCCAGCCCGGAAAATCTCCATATTAAACCTGGGGCTTGAAGTAGTACAAACTCTTGTGCGTGCTATTCATAATTCTGGTCTCAATCTCACGATAAACAACTTCTTCAGTAGTGTTCCGCTAGCAATTCATCTGTAGGATAAAAAATATTACTGCTGTGGGTACGCTACGTCAGAATTAGCGTGGCATTCCGAAAGAAATGAAAGCCTCAAAAGATCGTGTAGTCTGCTCTTCATTGTTTTTCTTTCGAAATAACGTATCCATGGTAAGTTACGTACGTAAAAAGAACAAATGCGTAATTTTACTAAGCACCATGCACCACGGCTCATCTATCAATGATGATGCTAAGAGAAAGCCTGAAAGCATCACTCATTATAATAAAACAAAGGGCGATGTTGACGCCATGGATCAAATGGTTCGACATACACGTGCAAGAGGCAAAGTAAACGATGGCCCATGACATTTTTCTTCAACATCAATGATGTTGCAGCACTCAACGCATATTTATATATATATATATATATATATATATATATATATATATATATATATATATAGTCTTTATGAAGGAACATCCAAACTACAACATAGGAGTTTAGCAAAGGAAGAGAAGATCTACTAACCATAACCTACCGCGCAGTGTCCGGTAGTGTCTAAGCAGATTTATTCATATCTCTGGTCCGCCAACCACTCAACAAGTGCAACAATTAAGAGAAAGAGATGCTCAGTGTGACCCAAATATTTATCGTAAATAAATAAAATATTGTAAAAATAATATCTGTAATGACCATAGTATTTGAATGTGCACTAATTACTTCTCTAATACCTAAAAAAATTTTAAACAATAATGTTCACTTTCATATTTAATCACACGTTTGTAATATAGATGTATAAATAAATAAAGTTTTACTTCAATAATTTTGTTTCTATTCTTAACAAGACGTTATAACAACTTTTTGCACAGCTTTGTAACGTTACTTCGCAAGTACTACATACGTTTTATGGAATTTACTAGAAACTTCCATGTCCATCGTAAATATGTTGCAAGAAATGCTTAAATGTTGAGGTTACTGTAACTTTTACAGACGTTTGGAACGTAACATCTTCAAAACTAAGATGTACTGTAGACAGTACATTAAAGTTTTATGTCCGCTCTAAATACGTTCGCATTCATGTTATTGTTAATTATATATGTACTAGGTAATAATGACATTTACTCATGAAACAAGATATCGGCTAAATGGCCACCATTGATCTATTGACAGGAATGTACTCTTTTGACGAAATTTCACAGTACATTTTGCAGTAGGTGCTGACATTCATTAAAGTTCTGTGTCCGCTCTACATAATATGAATGCGTCATGTTATTGTTAATTGTATACGTACTGTGGTAGTAATGACATTTAAACAAAATATTATCGGCTAAATGACCACCATTGCTCTGTTGCCAGTAATCTACTCTTGACGAAATTTCGCAATTTTGCAGTAAGGGCTGCTGGATTTCACGAATTCGGCGTGAAATTTCTTCTTTCAGTTGTCTCTGAGTGGTTCGCATAGACCTTACCAAGAGAAAATAATCCAAACAAATTAAATCGCAACTTCTTGGGTTTTAAGTTTCCAAAACGTGAGATGACACGAACTGGAAACTTTGTTCGTAACAACGTCGTTGTTTCGCGTGCCGTTGAGTCAGCTGGATCTTGTAACTATGAAGGAGTAAATCTTTTCTCAAAATTCCTGGAAGGGTGCTGCGCTGAGGTTTAATTCCTGGCAATGATGTTGGATGAAGGTGGTTGGTCGTTCTGTCTCAGTGACACAGCTGCGATGTTTTCTGCCGATCTTTTGGGCTGATGACGGATAAGGTTTCTTTCATCTTTTAACAAAAACGTCCGCCCGAATTTCTTTATCAAATTTTCAATAGCAGACTTGTCGGTCGTTTATGCACGCCGAAATAATAATGTAACTTGCGAATCGTCACTAACATTTTTTCCATTTTTGCAATGAGTTTTCACTATTAACAAACGTTCTTGCAAATTGTAACGCACCATTTTTTTAAATGTCAATGTTTTAAGTAAACAAATACTAAATATGGCTGACTAACAATTGACTGTCGAAAATGGCGCACGATCCGAAATTATAGTTCTTGCTAAGACACTCACCATTATTATAATCTTTAAACGTTTAGCTATTACTTTAAAGAGTATTGAGTTAAAACCTACTATAGCCGGTAAGATACATACAATAACTTAAATATTTATGAAAGCATTCTGTCAGATTTTCATAGTACAAGAATGAACGGAAATTTACATCGATACTTGAGAACATGGTTTGTTTCATTGTTTATACTAATAAACAGTGCTGAATACCACAAATAAATTTACTATGCCACAGATTAGAAAACTGCCACTCCAATCTTGGTTGCAATTTTATACTTTTACGGACTAGCAGTAAATAAAAACTAAATTCTGTTTTGTATCACTTGATTTTTCTTTTGTCTCGTCGGGAATACACTAATGTGTCATGGCCACATCACGCATGTTGTTTGCATTTGGTGTTCCGTAAGTATTATGCAATATATGTTGCCATTAATGCAATAATGTCAGTTTTTATTTAACATTATGGGAACCCTCTATAGACGTTATACTCATCAAAGAAAAATCTACTTCTGCATGAACTAAATAATATGTCATAAGGGGGTTCTATTAGTCAAATATTAGGACGTTTTCTCAACCTTACGTTACTTTCATTGCTTAGTGAGATAATGTGTTTTTGCAAAGTGGAGTTTGCTTGAAAATGTGCAGCTTCTTGTCTTACTCTGAATATTTGGTATTGGAGGTTATTTATAGAGCATTAGTACTATAAGTACAAAGTTCTGGATGGACTTTCAATACTTTGCTGTGTCACAGTCTATCTGATATGAATTTTTATTAACACATTGTATCTCACTGCTGAATCTGAATTAAAATTGTCAAGAGTTCTGTCAATCTTCTTGTTGTTTTCTTGAAAAAACAAATGTTTTGGTGTTAGTTTAATATTATGAAACCACATTCCACTTTCTTCCCCATGACAAGATCATTCTATTGTTTTCATAAAGCATTATTTAAACTGAGTGATACTTAACAGTATTTATTAAGAGTATCCTAACATTTATATATATATATATATATATATATATATATATATATATATATATATATATATATATATATATGTACGTCATGAAAAGTACTCCTCAATTTAATATCATTAGCATTTGAACCCCCATGTCAACTATAAGTTCTTATATCACAAATATTTCAGCAATGAAGAAATACAAGCCGACGGATGCAACAACAAATCCCTCCTTAATTCTGGCAGCCGCAAACCTACCTCAATACAAAGAACTTATTAATAAAGCAGTTCAGTATGGAAAAGACAGTAAGGGCACAATGCAAGAAAAAATTACTGCCACAATGGATATGGTATGTGTTTTATTTGGTTTGGAAATTTTGAAAATCATTCCCGGACGAGTATCTACTGAGGTTGATGCCAGGTTTGTATATCAATTGCCATTTTGAGACATATACGTAATTATATTACTTTTGTTTAGATTATCATTTGATAAAGAAGCCAGCATAGCCAAGGCAATTCGTATAATCGAATTATACAAAGAACATGGAATCGACAAAAAAAGGATATTAATTAAACTAGCTTCAACTTGGGAAGGAATACAAGCCGCAAAGTACATTATTTAATATAATCACCAAAATTTTTATATATTCACTTATTTTATTAGGGAGCTAGAAGAAAAACATGGAATTCACTGCAATTTAACTTTACTATTTTCTTATGCTCAGGCTATTGCATGTGCAGAAGCAGGTGTTACATTAATATCTCCGTTTGTGGGCCGAATACTTGATTGGTATGTTGCTAACACAGACCAAAAATCATTTTCTGGTGAAGAAGACCCGGGAGTTATATCAGTTACAAAAATTTATAATTACTACAAAAAGTTCAACTACAAAACAGTCGTAATGGGTGCATCTTTTCGAAATATAGGTACATTAAACTACTGATTTTGAGATGCTTTATAATAAATGCATTTAATTTCAGAGGAAGTGAAAGCATTAGCAGGATGCGATTTACTTACAATTAGTCCTAAACTACTTGGAGAACTTGAAGATTCTGATAAGTTGGTTACTAAACGTTTAAGTGTGGAATCTGCGATGAAGTCAAATGTAGAAAAATTGTCTCTCAATGAAGCTAAATTTCGTTGGCTCCATAATGAAGATGTTATGGCTACTGATAAATTGGCTGATGGAATTCGAAAATTTGCTGCCGATGCAATTAAATTGGAGAATATTTTAAAAGATCTTCTGAGTTAAAAAAATAATCAAAATGCTAAAACATTCCTGGTGCCTTTTCTACATTTTTTATATATGCAAATTTGTACCTTTGTATCAGATTTTTTAAAACAATAAAGGTTGTGTGGTTTATAAGTATTTTTGCTTTATTAGATGTATAGTTGTGATGTATAACATGAGCTTGGAACAGAACACACTAGCAAATAATATCTAGTGTGGAACAACACACAACCTTCCGACCTACAAAGTGGAAATTAAAAGAAATGAAATAATTTTTTTAGGATAACTATGCATACTCTTTTTTACTACGTTCATAATGAAAATAGGCACATTGTAAAAACTAAACAATATCTATGTTAGATGAACGTTTTCTAAAGATCGTTATGAACAAAAGTTATGTAAAATCCTTAATTTTCTTAAAAAAATATGTCGACACATTTTCTTGTAAAATTAATTGTTATTCAGATATTGAAAGAATTGGAACCAACACTTAATTCTATTTTATCAATATGTTTAAGATCTATATGTCAGTATTTTTATATCTGAAATATACAGTTATTTCAGAAATAATTAAAGCTGCCCCTTATAACCCCTCCTCAGTAGTGCTGAATTTCTCCCAAAACATAATCGGCTCCAGGAGAAATCAAACAAGCTTCCAATACAAAGTTTTAAGTATGTATGTGTTGTAGTTCAGGATTTATTATGATTATTGATACTAACATTATCCACATACACTGACATCATGTCCTATTTTGGCGAAACTTTGCCAAATGTAAAATGAGGTAACAAGTCAATTTAGTGTTAGTAAAAAAGTCAATTGCATAACCATCATATGTATATGTAAGTTGGAAGGTTAGAACCCAATTATGTGTCGAATTTTAATGCATGCATCAAATGAGAACTTTTGCAGTTGACAGTAACCCTTATTTTTTTAAACACTTGTTTATATTAATATACAGGGTGTTTCCTAAGTACGGTACATAAGTTCAGGAGCGTATTCTGCCACTAAAATAAAGGCAACTTTGCTTATAAACTATGTGTCAAAAATGTTTCGTTACGGAAGTTCAGGGTGTGAAAGTTTCATTGAAAAATTTCAATTTTTTTTATTTCCATAACCACTTGGCTCTCGTCTTTTTTACCAAAGCCTAGTCGTTTTTGAGTAAAAAAATGAAAAAATATTGTAGTGCTCCGTGATATAATAACCAGTGTTCATGAATGAGTCTCATGGCACTCATATTAAACGCATAAAGAAACTAAAGTTGTTTCATTGCTTTTAATTATTTTTAAACTCTTAACAATGTGCAACAAAAAAGTTATTTAAAATTTTTTGTCTAATACTGCGGCTTCAGCCTTAAAAAAAAGGAATATTCGTATGAAGGTAAGAATATGTGTTTTATTATCCAGTTGCCTTTTTGGTAGTGAAATTGTTGACATTTTACTTGTCACCGTATTTATCTTTGTGTAAAGCATTCAAAACATAAAATGAATAACTTTACTAACGTTGAATTGGCTCAGATGCATTTGATTTATGGCCTAGTAAATGGAAATTCAGTAGAAGCTCGTCGAATTTATGATGAACGTTATCCGAATAGAATAACGCCATGTGCTAAAACATTTAGAAAGCTACACGCCAGATTGAGTGAAACCGGCAGTTTTAAGCATAAGTCGAAAGTTCCTGGTAGACCTCGAACAGTAACAACGCCTGAGCTAGAAGATGCTATACTACGAGAAATAGAAGAAAATCCTTCTACTAGTACCAGAAAGATAGCAACAGCTTCAAGTAAGTCCAAAGACTGGAAAGTTTTGAAAATTTCTCTACTATTTCCGTACCATATACGAGTACAAGCTCTGTTGCCACGCGATTTTTAAGTTAGGCTAAGTTTTAGTAGGTGGATACTACATACATTGGAACATAACAACATTTTTTTGAGTACAGTTTTATTTACTTTTTCGCGAGAAGCTATTATTAACTTTCATGATGAACATATTTGGCCCGACGAAAATCCCCATGCCTTCAGAGATGGTCGTTTTCAGCAAACATTTTCACTAAATGTATGAATAGGCATTATTGGTGACCATCTTATTGGACCACACTTTTTACCCACCCGGCTAAATGGTAATTCGTATAGTCAGTTTTTAGCCGACGAACTAAACGTTCTATTAGAAGAGGTGCCTCTGCAGGTGAGAGCTAATTTATGGTTTATGCACGACGGTGCCCCTGCTCATTTCAGCCTTGTTGCACGTCGATACCTCGACAACACTTTTTCTAATCGCTGGATTGGTCGCGGAGGTCCTCACTTGGCCACCTCGCAGTCGCGATCTGAATCCTTTGGACTTTTATTTATGGGGTCACCTCAAATCACTCGTGTATAAAACACCTGTATTAGATGAAAATGATTTAAGAAATCGAATAATTCAAAGTTGTAATGCCATAAGAAATACCTACTCCAGGAGTTTTTGAACGAGTGAGACAGTCTTTGATGGGACGATTGGAATCGTGCGTTTTATCAGAAGGTGGTCATTTTCAACATTTACTTTAATTTTGTGTTTTCTGTTTTTCTCATTGCTATTTGTAATCAAATAATAAAAAAAATAAAAATGGCGTTGTACTCATTCATGAACATTTAATTACGATACATTACAATTTAAGATAACTTTTTTGTTGTACATTGTTGACAGTTTAAAAATAATTAAAAGCAATGAAAAAACTTTAGTTTCTTTATAGGTTTATTATGAATTTGCCACGAGACTCATTCATGAACACTGGTTATTACATCACGGAGCACTACAATGCTTTTTTATTTTTTTACTCAAAAACGACTAGTCTTAGGAAAAAAAGACGAGAGCCATTTTATCGTCCAAATGGAACAGATAATCAAAAAAAAATTGGGAAAGATTAGAAACAGTGGTGTACCGCATTTTTTTCTTTCAAATTGTGCAACGATTATCCTGCCTGCACGCCACTGATTATAGTAAATCCGCCGGTTTTAGCGTAAAATACGCACCGCTGCTAACTCCCAAACACTGCAAAATTTTATTGAAATGTCTCAAGTGGTTATGGAAATAAAAAAATTGTAATTTTTCAATGAAACTTTCACACCCTGTACTTCCGTAACGAAGCATTTTTGAGACATAGTTTATAAGCAAAGTTGTCTTTATTTTAGTGGCAGAATACGCTCCTGAAGTTATGTACCGTACTTAGGAAACACCCTGTATAGACCTTATAGAGGATGTCCGCGGGGGAACTACGAAGAATTCGTATACGTATTCTTTGAACAATTTAAAGCAAAAATGATTATGTGCAATTTTTCCCAATTGCTAACCCCTATGGAGAT
The DNA here is from genome assembly GCA_036346205.1 of Vesta saturnalis. Taxonomy (NCBI): domain Eukaryota; kingdom Metazoa; phylum Arthropoda; class Insecta; order Coleoptera; family Lampyridae; genus Vesta; species Vesta saturnalis. The sequence continues at coordinate 296,949 of JARFJB010002049.1, forward strand.
ATGGGCGGTTGAAGAAAAATGTAAAAGTAAGTAAAGAGAATACTCTTAACAGCTGCTTAAGTCTTAAAATGATCATAAAACAAAACTTTTAATAACAATTCATTAACCAGAACACAACATGGGACATAAAATAACGAGGTGACGAACAAAAATGGTTACAGTTCAAAATGAGATCCACACTGTAAAAATCGTAAGAGCAATTTTGGTTGCCTAGCAAGGATTACCACAATAAACTGGGAAAATATGTCTTATTTGTATGTAATAGCGGAAAGTGTTACATTCCTGTCGAGAGAAGTATAGTTCTCGAGACGGGGAATGGAACTTTTGCCGAGGTTTTTATACGATTTTATTCACAATTAAAGAACAGGCAACTTTATACAGTTCAAATCAAAAAAATTTGGAACACATGCATCACGGCTTCTCTATTGGTTTTGTCGTTATTTGTTATCAATAATTCGCTTATTAAATATACTTATTAAAGAAAACGTGTTTGTTTCCACCTATTGCTTGCGTTCGCTACCATCTACGCACGTGAGAAAAACTGATTGCATACTCTTGCCCCTTTATTAAAATTGGCAAGTTGTCTATTTTACATTGATAATTTAAATCGATAGTAGCTCCCTCACAGGGTGGAAAGTGGCTCATTATTGACCGCTTCATTTCATTACTGTCTCCTTTTTTTTGTTATTACTGATCAGTTAAAGTAAACCCGTAGAATCATTCACTTTTCAACCATTAAAGGGTTAGAAAAGCGGTATGTTACAAACTAATTGTGAATAAATACAATTTATCATCTGCTTTGTAACAATTAGAATTAATTTAATTATAATTAAATCATACCTTATTAATTTTAAAATGAGGAATACAGTGATATGGTATTCCTGTATGAGTACGACTTGTATAACGGTAATTGTTATGCAGCAGCAGAGTACAAAATCGTTTTCCAGTTGGTAGTGCTCCTACTGGCAAAACGATAGGCCGTACTTTTCACTGCCTTCTAGAGAAGTTGAAATGGATAGCCGAACGAGCATAGACGAATAAAAGCAGCCACTGGTAGAAGAAGCACCACGATTTTAAAAATTCTTCGCGAAAATGGAATGCATCCGTATCACCTTCAACCCGTTCAGCACCTTCTTCCCGGCGATTTGGCTGCAAGAGTTCGGTTTTATGAATGGATGATCACACATGATGATAACATTCCTGTTACACTCTTTTGTGATGAGGCAACTTTTTCACGGGATGGAGTGAACAATAGTCACAATGAGCACGTTTGGTCACATGAAAATCCTTATGAAATGTTTGTTTGTAAATGTTTGGGCCGGGATTATCGGAGACAGTCTCATTGGGCCACACATTTTTAATGGACACTTAACACATTTTGGAGTGTTCTTTTCCTTTCAAGTCACAGCTACAAGCACGGGAGTAAAATTATTCTGGTGGAAATGGTCCTTTTAAATTGATCGGAACAATAACCAGTTGAATCTTCAATTCTTCCTGTATAAACAATCCGCAGTGAACGAAAATTCTGTCCCGTCAGCTATACTCTTAATTTGCAATCGCAAACGAACAGCGAAATATTAAAATCTAGTCCAGTCGCCCTTTTATTACTGCACCATCTCATTTTATGAACACCAATCCTCAACTTATTTACACCTAACTCATTGTTATACAGACAATACAATTGAGCACATTTTGATACACAAACAATTTACTGTCTATTTTTAAACAGCTGTGGGTACACTCTAATGATTAGCAACAGTTCCGCGCGAGATCTTCCATATACAAAATCTGAAACCTACACATATTGATGCGCTTAAAGCGTAAAACTAATCCAATAAATAGGAAAGCACTAAAAATCAACACTTTCCCTTCTTAATGGAAACGTGAGTGTTACTAATAATCGACAAAATACCAACACAAATCTCCTCGGGGAGATTGAATTCTATCTATAATCCCCACAGTGAAAGCTAGCAGTAGGTATATTTTCGGTGCGCTGTCTCCTACATCACCCAACTTCTTACACGCTCTGACTGACTAACGGAAAAGAACCAAAACAAAAAACCATCTACCCTAATTCATCACATCATCTCTAGCCAACACTATTAAAATCTTCCGCACTAAAATGCAAACTGGACATTTCTCACGAGAAAAATATATTTCAATCTACACGTATGTCAGTTAAAAACAGATTACCTAGAATCGAGATAACACTTGCTATAATCCCTTGCATAAAAACAATAAATTTTTCGAAACCTCCTGTAACCCAATCAAATCTTTTGACGATTTTACCTGCTCAATATTAGCCAACACCCAACTGACGAAATAATGACCGCTCTCTCACCGAAAGACGTCACAGAACATTCATACAATCTTACATTTCTTTAAAATCAAGCAAGGGACGAATTTAGTTTTCACGGACACTCCCTTACTAGATAGTTTTCCCCGAAAAATATCCACAAAACTAAGATAACCTAAGAAAACAAAACTAAATCTAATGAACAAACTAGGACTAAAAAAACCTAATCCTAAAACAAATTTGGTAAACGCGTTTGATAGGTGCACTGGGATCCGGCATCCGGAATATTGGAAGGGGCCGGGCCGCGGAATCTCCGCTTTCCGTTATTCCACAACGGCATACTCAAGACGCAAAATCGCAGAACCTCACCCAAACTCGACTTAATTAGTCTCCTTACAAGCAGTGGCATCTGCTGTAGGAAAATTCTTACACCGACCCTAAGATCAGTCATTCCCAGGGCTTACCTTAAGGTCGTTCGCAATCCATACTCCTTTGGAGATGAGGTAGTGCGGTATATCCGGTATGACAACGTTAATAATCACAATCTTTCCTTTAATTTCAATGAGTACAGTAGCTGACCCAATACTCTTAACTGACTGACCATTAGGCTACGAGACAAGTAGACATAATTGTCCATTTAATTTAACTCCCACTTGGTTCAATTTCACCTACTCCTCAGGACCTATGATGGTCTTCGATTACTCGCTATCCAATAGACCCAATAATTTCTGCCTAAAATATTGACTAAAATAAACGGAAGCAGAGTTCGCTTACGAAACGTCGCGCTATAAAAGCACTCCACTCAACTAATATGAAACGACAGTTATAAAACACTTATAATACAGAATTATTAATTCGGTACGGCCCCGAAGTCAAACAACTTTTTAGAACGCTTGAAACATCAATAAACAAGCTAGCACTAGAGAAGGGCCACCGAACCTTCCTCTGCAAATCCCGTCATAACAACGTAATACCTACCGGGCTCAACATCAAAACTCCAATACACAGTCGAAAAATATCACAAATCGCAGAGCTAGAGAAAAAAAAAGGATTCCTCAGTGGCAAAGGTGTCAGACTTGTCAGTGAAAGGTACCAAAGTTCGGATCTGAGAGTAGTCAAGTGCTTGCGTAAAAATATAAAATATGAATTCGACTCAAGTGCGAAAACAGTCCTTTTCACGACTAAGCCTGAATAAGAGTCCGCTTCCGAAACGTCGAACTATAAAAGCTAAAACTGTGGGAATAGGCCGATCAACTCAACTAACATAGTAAAATACTTCCGACTTCACAAAAATCTTACAAGGTAACACGCGCTTATTGCCTTCTCTGCTCGTTTCCCGACCTCGAGCACTCGGACAATTCCTAACAGTGAAATCCACCTTTTCGGAACAATAACAATGCCGGTTCTTTCTAGTCTCGGGGCATTGTGATACAATACGACCAGGCTTCTGAAAATTCCAACAAAGCTTGCTATTCCGACTCTTTCTTAGCTTATCCTCCGGCTCTCGAGACGTAAACTTCCTGTATCGCTAGTTTCTTGATTTCAACGTTCAGTTTCTGGTACAGCTTCTACTACGTAAGCTAAATCGACTTCCAATCAGGACGTTTCCGACTAGGCGGTATGTAGTTGTTCATAACCTGAACACATTCTTCAATCAATCGTCCATATTTAATCAAATCATTAACGGAATTTCTGCCAATCCTAATTGTGCTTAATACGATGGTGCGATATTTTTCGTACAAATCTTCAAATGTTTGTCCTCTGGGTACTTTTCTTTCAATCGTGAAAATAAGGTCCGCATATCGATACCCATGGGTTCGTCAGTCCCTTGTCTACGACGCTTTATCTCTTCTATTAGTCTTTCATCATAATCCACAGATTGGAATTGAAGTTTTAAGAATTCCACTAACTTACGCCAAGACTTAATATCTTTCCTAATAGACAGAACGCAAATTAATGCGTTACCGGTAAATAAATCTCGAAAAATAATTGGCTATCATCAACACGTCGTGAAATCTGTAATTCCGAAATTCCTTATAAAAATGCACTTAATAACGACTTAAGAACTCTCAGAAAATATTAAATTCTACTTAAAAATCGGAATGCTGTTTGCAATAATATTCGTAACGGGCGAAGTACTAATTGGTGTCGAAATATCTGTCGTTAAATTTTGATCGTTACTAGCTGAATTATGACCTAAAGATTCTAATGGTGAACTTTTTAAAACAACTCATATCTAAAATTTCACATTTGGACTGAAATAATGCAACCTTAAGAAGCAAACTTTCTTTAATTTTAACGTCAGTATTAATTCTCGGATCGGAATTATTAATTTTACTCGCACTTAATCAAATGAACATTTGGTCCATCATTAACACGCCAAAACTTACGACTTGCTTCACCAGCCGAAAAACGGTTAAATACTCTTCCACAGCGTAAGCGCACCCGACCAGTGCGACTAAAAAATTCGCAAACGTTACCTCTCCAATCGCGCTAGTCTCTTTGCTTGCCAAGATATTTGAGTTTAAATTTTGAAACTGGCGCCGAGACACCCCTTATAAAGTTGATAGATGAATTTCACATAAAATCGTTAATTCAAGTTTCTAATTATACTTGTAATTGTCATTGAAAGCTCAAACTAATGCACCTCAAATTCAAATTAATCAAAGGCATTAATTTTGATTAACGCAAATCATTCCAATAGCTTAAATTTTAGAACCTACTTTCAACAAATTTTTAAACAAGCGGAAAGCCGCTCTGTTACTAGAATTTCTTCAGAATGAAGGTACATTAACGTCTGAAGGACACCCGCTCACAAGTGATGTCCACCTGTGTCAAACATACATATGCAAAAAAATAAGCACAAACAAAAACTCTACCACACTTGAACGTGTTACCTCTAACAACCACCACTATTAAAATCTGCCATACTAAAATGCAAACTGGACATTTTTCACGAGAAAAATATACTCCAAGCTACAAGTGTGTCAACTTAAAACTGATTACCTAGAATTGAGATAACACTTGCTATATGTCTTTGCATAAAAACTAAAAACCTCCTGTAACCAAAACAATTCAACAATTTTACCTGCCCAATAATTAACCAATATCCAACTAAGGGGTACTGACCGCTTTCTCGACGGAAACATAATGCGCCACAGAACATTCATACAATCTTACAATTCTTAAAATTCCTTTTACAATGAAAACGAATTTAATTCTAAAGAACAGATCCATTTCCTTTTAACGAAACTACAACAAAATAAAATTCACAGGAAGCTAAAGTTTTTTTCCCAAAATCCTATTTACGGTCTTTAAAAACCTTATTATAAAACAAAAAATTCTAAGCCAAACTCAACCACACATAACAATCTTGACAACAGACGGGCCAATTTCATGTTTAGGAACAACATTTTTAAGTTCATACAAAAAACAATGTTTCTCCTATAAAAATTTAATGTCATGAGGAAGTACATTTTCTACTTATAACATAAGAAAGATCTTAACGTGCATTATAAAATTTTTTTGGTGTGTAATCGAGTATTATGAGCTAAAGCAATATTACAATATTTAAAAACAAAAGGCATTTCTATGACTATGAGCAACTATGAAATGTACAAGTAATTGTGGATTTACAGAAAATTCATTACATTATTAAGGCTTTACAATTGTATTGAACAAATATTGAAAAATAAATTGTATATTAAATAATTTAACCAGTTATTATATTTTATTTTTAGATGGATACTTTACAAATTTATTTTTTTAACAAAGCCTTTATTGTAGCTGTCAATAGCTTAAAATTCATTATATTCTGAAGAATTAGCTATATATCTCTCTGTTACAATATAGTTGAAAACAAAAAGGCACAAACTTTACAAATAGCACAACCAGAGGTGCAACTAAAAGTTGCATATTGTTTTCAATGAATGCAATTGTCTACTTATAATATATTGATTTGGAAGATTATAAATATACACAAGTCTCTAATCAAAGTTAAACACTATATACAATTAGCTTTTCTACAAATTGATTAAAATTTGTAAAATGGAATTTGCTCTATATGCATAAAACAATATTTTATGAGATTCATGGATGGGCCTTCTTCCATTTTGTTTTTCATTTAAAAATCACAGTGTTATCAACATTTGTATAATTACACTTTTACGATGTTAACAATAATAAAAAATGATTTGTAAAAAGTGTGGAGTTCACTATTTAAAAATTTCGTAGATTGTAGTCTACAAAATCGTTTTCTTCAGAAAGCTGTCAGACTCAATTCACTAGGAAAAATTAAATGCTCTTATGTCTAAAATAAATAAAAATAGGAAATACATATCACAAGGTGAAGTTTGTAAAATATACATAAGAATAAAACCCTATAAATAAAACACTAGAATAATTTGGAACTCCAAAAATAATTACAATTAATCAGTCCTAATAAATTTGACTAGTAACTATTACAATATTTATTCTTATCTAATCTGTAGCAGACTTATTTTTATCTTTCAAACCTCTCGCTACAACTAAATATTCAGTAGGAAAATCAAATATAACAGTAATGTGAAAAGCCATATTTGCTGATGCTACAACATATTCACAAAAGGCAAACCAGCTGAATGCTAAAAATATTATTCTTTAGTATTGAAAAATTATATGTTAATGAACTTACCCATATCGTGGCATAAATATCTATGTTCCAAGAAGAAACCTACTAAACCTACTGTACTAATTACAGATACAATAAATAATGTCAGCTTAATTGTAAGAGTTTTTTGGAAATGTTTCCATTCATTTCTAGTTTCTGCTACTTTTTTTGTTGCAGTTATACTTGCTAACATATGTGTCAGGCTGCTTACCATAAACGTTATGAATAACTTTTCGTGGATTGCTAAAATTGAACATTTAATTACTATCTCTTATTGTTAATAAGTTAACAGAAATTCTACTATATTCACCAATTCATTTAGGTATTGCTTGACTGTTTTCCATATATAATTCCACAGTATTATTATGTCACAATGGAAACTGGTCATGCAATACTAAATAAGTGTTGGATTTATTGAAATTTCATTGTATTTGTTAGCTATAAGTAAGTACATCTATTACTATTAATAACGAGGCGAGGTGCACGTTCTTCTGCGAAATACTTAGTTTTGAATTCGATTTGCTTCAACCTTAAGTAGTGCTTACTACCTGGTCTAAAGTGCAAGTTCACCGCTCCAACCGATTACCCATTTACTGACAAAGAAGTGTTGCTGCTTATTGGAAAAATTTAAAAACTACAGTAACCTTGGTTATTGCAGTCCCCATTTACTTGCATACTTAGTTTTGGATTCGATTTGCTTTAACCTTAAGTAGTGCTCACTACCTGGTCTAAAGTGCAAGTTCACCGCTCCAACCGATTACCCATTTACTGACAAAGAAGTGTTGCTGCTCATTGGAACAATTTAAAAATTACAGTAACCTTGGTTATTGCAGCCCCCATTTGCTTGCAGATCTCTTTTAAAGATTCTACTGTCACATTTGTGTTATTTTCAGAGGAATACATGTGCTTTACCTGTTAAAGTAAACAGATTATTGACGGTTTTTTTTTCTTTATTGGGATCGGACTGTGAAAAATTATTTATTTGGTATTCTGTTAAAACCTGGTTCACGGTATCATTATAATGGTGAGATTTTGAGAATGTGGTGGATGAAATTTGAAGAAACATGTTATTGTAATATTTCTATATAAAATTGTGGCAATGAACAAGTTGTAGTTTTTGTTCTGGATAACTGTGTTCTGGATAACTATTCTTTTGTTAGTTATTGCAGGAAAAGAAGTTCTTTACGGCTTATCTTAAAGTTGAATTTTGAAAACGTACGTGAAATTCGTTATCAAGTTCCCAGTTGCCTGTTTCTTGAATTTGTTTAGACGGAGCCGTAAGTAGCACAACTGTTGGTTGATTATTGCAGATAGACTGCCTATCTGCACCAACAAGATAGGTAGTCTAGACTGACCCATTTGTTATTAGAATTGTGTACCAGTCTTTTGAAGGAATGGTTGAGCTAGTGGGTAAGATGTTTCTTTGAAGTATTTATTTGGTCTATTTTATTTTAGTTTTAGTTACGGTCTCATTAAATTATTGGAGAGTTAGGAGATGCTACACTTCTTTTGGAGTCAGACTTGATCCTAGGTAGCAAAAGGATACATAAGTATCGTGGTGGCTGGTTTTGAGTAGATAATTTTGCCAGTTATGAACCCGGTTGACAAATGAAATTATCTTCAAACTTACCTTTACCCAATTGTGGATATTCTTGTAAACATTCTAACGTCTTCCTGAAAATCATGGCTTTATTGAGAACATTTTTCGTTCTGTTAGTGATTAAGTTCTGGTAGAAAAGTTTAGTGTTATTAAAGTGCTTTGTTTTTACTATCTACTAATTAAGGGAAGAAAATAGTGAATTCAGGTGGAAACTCCAAAATATAGAACGAAATGCTATTGTTTCAATCCAATATCCAAAAGCAATATTGTGTAATTCAGGAACTTATGCCTTAAAATAAGTTGTGCAACCCCGACTAGTGCCAATATTAACTAAATTTTGTAAATCTATACTTGAGTGAATTACTGAGTTAAGGCTTACATTGCTTCTATCACATTATAAGTAAAGCTACAACTTCATTAGCGGCACTAGTAAATAAAGAAAACAATGACTTTATTGGTAAATGATTCTTCTAACAGCATCAATTCCAAATAGAGTGGATTTATCGACAACATTAAGGTAAACCCTACAATAACCCTAGCGGCATAAAGTAAAATCTGTACAACTTAATATATGCAATTCTGCAAACGCCAGGTAACGGATGGTATATATATATATATATATATATATATATATATATATATATATATATATATATATATATATATATATATTATATAAAATCAACCACTTTCATTACACATGTCCAATAGCTCACCTTAACGGTTTTTCAAATATTTGTACTTTTAGATAAAAAATTACCATTTTTCGTCGTAGTTAAAAAATTTATTTTGAGGTTACTACTACTACTATGAATTTGTAACTCCGCATGTAGTTAGTGCAGACGTTGATCTTTTCAGAAATATTATGACTTATTTAATTTTTATACACGGTATACCAGAATTATGAATTTATAGTTTTTTGTTTTAAATGTAAATAACTATCTTATGCTAAATATAACACCCTGTATATTATTACATTATTCGAAAGAAGATGGAAAGAACTACATTTTTTGTAATAAGCAAATTTTGTATATCTGCAACAGTTTTTGAAATATTTACAACTTTTAGATATTTATTTTAATTCTTTGAGGTAAAATAAATGTGCTCCCTGTATAATATTAGGTATATTGACCAGAAAACGATCCTAACAGTTGACATACTTAAATAAATGGTAAAATGTATTAACTTTTGTATTACGTATGTGAGAGTGTAATTTCAAAAAAAAACTTTTAATCGATATAAAAATAATACTTTGAAAAAAGAAACTTTTTAAAAAGCACGCTTTTTTACGAGCAGAAAGCGCAGTAAAAATGAGAAAATAATTTTTTTCTTTGCACCAAAATGTGATCAAAAATCCTTACGACTAAAAATAAAAGCGTGGGACGCTCATCATGATTTATTTCTCTCCGTCACATGTTTATAATATGAGCGCCCCACGTTTTTATTTTTAGTCGTAAAGATTTTTCATTACATTTTGATACAAAGAAAAAAATTATTTTCTCCTTAGTGCACTTTCTACGCGTAAATAATGGCGTGCTTTTTAAAAGTTTCTTTTTTCATAGTATTATTTTTATAAATATTAAAAGTTTTTTTATGAAATTACATTCTCACTCACATACGTAATTCAAAAGTGAATACATTTTACGTTTACGTTTATTTAAGTATGGCAACTGTTATGATCGTTTTCTGGTCAATATACCTAATATTAAACAGGGTGCACACCACCACGAATTAAAGTAAAAATCTTAAAATTGTAGATATTTCAAAAACCATTGCAGATAGACAAAATTTGCTTATTAAAAAAAAGTAGGTATTTCAATTTTCTTTCGAATAAAGTAATAATATACAGGGTGTTGTATTTAAGACAAGAGTTATTTACATTTAAAACAAAAAAAAAACTATATACATATTTCTGGTACACCCTGTACAAAAATTAAATGTCATAATATTTCTTAAAAGATCAATGTCTGCACTAATTACATGCAGAGTGACAATTTCATAGATTTAGTAGTAACCTCAAAATAAATTTTTTAACTGCAACGTAAAATGATAATTTTTTATCTCAAAGTACAAATATTTCAAAAACGGTTAAGTTTAGCTATACGACATGTTTAATAGACAGAGTAGAAACGAAATCCGCAGTAAAAACTATACCATTCCATTCAAAATAAGAAAGATAGGTTATGCACCGCTGTTATGGAACACTGTATATGCGTAAATATTTTTAGGTTATAGCGTGCTTGAATTATTGTATAAAACATTTTTTCTACTTTTCTTTTCACCTCATCCAAAAAATGTGTTATACATTGGGAATTAAAGTGACGTATCTTTTGTTGTAGCTTCTATTATTGAGCTCATTATAAAGCTTAGTATTGTAGTTCAAATTAAATTCCGTCTCGGTTCTAAAATGTTTTTTTTTGGTGTTAATTTATTTGGAGTTGAAATTGTTGTAAAAGTTTTCCAAAGGTTAAGATAGATAGAATAGTTTTTAAAATCAAAAGCGTAATTTCATGATGAGTAAATTAAAAAGGATTTGGAGAAATATAAGATGTGAATATAAAGTTGGTTTTGTACCGCATCTCTGATAACGTCAGCTTCAGGCACGTTTAGTAAATGGGTGCTGCAAGTCTTCTTAAAGTTTATCGGATCATTTTGGTTAAAATTTGCCACTTGTAGAAAGTTTATTTGAGCTACAATGTGTTCCGTTTCGAAAATAAGTTGTGCGATAACAGTTCTTGAAATAAATCTATTTTGCTCGTGGGAGTACTGATTGTGCAAGTGAAAAATTGATGTTAAAATATGATGCAATCCTATGTAAGAGATGATGTAATTACAGAGGGGAAGAAGGGTTTTGGCGATTAATTAGTCAGTTTTAAGTTGGACAACAGAGATTTCAGAGACACAAGCTCGCGCGGTGACGGTTGCTGGAGTTAATTATCGGACCTGGGATATTTGAACGATTCGTAGGGATTGTTTACCCAAGCACCTGCAGGCGGATATTGAAGTGGTTCAGCGTCCTAGGAATTATGTTGATTGGTGGACATTTTGTTATTTTCGAATTTCTCGAAAGGGGTTGTGTTTAATAAAGTGCACCCTGATTGGGGAGAGTTTGTCGCATTTGAGCAGATCAAGTTTACCGAAATTTAATTAATGAAGCACCGGTCGACCGCGCACGCATACAGCCGTTTGAGGAAACAAAACTCACTCTAGATAGAATCTTCGTAAATGTAACAATAGTATTTTGTGTAAATAAAACTAGATGAAATAATTAATGTCGCCCGGAAGTTGACCAATCGGTTCTCGCATTAGTTCCGTGTAACTAAATCTCGTAAATCTGTTAGTCAGTTATTTAAAACTTAAAATCAGTGAAATTGTCATTCTGGGTTTCTGTATTTGAATTCCGAGTAAGAAGAATATCGGAAGACCGGCTTCCGTCTGACTGCTAATGTAGGGTTGATCCCGGCCAAGCCGTCCTTCGCCGTGGAGGGTGCTTTAGTTATCTATTCTCTGTTGAATTTACGAAATTGTTATGTTACTTGTAAATATACTGATAAACGCATTCGTTTCGTAAGTGTTTATGTATAAAAGTTTGTCAAGTCATTACGATAAATAATGTAATGCTTTCATTCGTGTACTGAACGATTCCTTACTGTTGTTTTGTGGTGCTTTGTTTATTGTATCCAACATTTCACGTTATAAGATCGTTTACTTTTAAGCAATCAGAACTGATTGTCAAGTAACTTAATATTGAAAATTTAAGATAATCATAAGATTTAGTGGTAAGAGCATCTTGCAAGATTTTTTCGGTTCAAAAGATACTTACCTAGCATTTCATGTTATAAATTTATTGCTTTATGGGTTTTAATTGACGCTGGTACAAATTCTGTGTGTTATTTCCTAATTTTATTAGCTTAATATATTTGCAGTTTTACGAATTTAAAGCATTATTTGTAATCTCACACCTTACCACAGTGAAAGCAACTATGATGAAATTTTAAATTTAAAGATATAAGAATAATACGATTTTAGTTTAGATTTTTGTATACCGAACGTTTTGTTTTGAAAGAGATCCATTGGCAAATTCATTAATATAATTGATACGATTTTTATAATTTTCGGTTAACGTAATAAATTAAGAGCGTTTCTCAATAGAGATTGTTTAATTTTTTGTGCTTGTCTTCCCTAAAAGTTAGTTTATGATATAAAGCTTTGTTAGGTAGCTAGTTTTTTTTCGCGAGTGTTTAATTTCACAATAATTAGCAAAGCATTTAGTGCTTGTTTGTTTGTGCGTTCATTTTCTAAATACGTTTTAGCACTTAACGTAAAAGTAGGTTAAAGGAGGCTATTGACCGTTTTGGTAACACGTTTTATCGCTTTGAAGGCGTGTAGATATTTTGAAGATTTTAGCGGTAAAGTAGATCCTGAACCTTAGTTATCCTACACGTGCAGGTTGAAGTCGCGTAAAGGTAAGTGAGCATTTGTCTGTTTAAACTGGCTGTACCTTGCGTGCGCTCAGGTGTTCTTTCCGATTTTTATTATAACAGACTGACGCCCAGTATTAACGACAATCTTGGTTATATTTAAAGTGTGACCTACACCCTGCTATTGCGACTTATGGTAATACGGCGAGCTACCCTTTTATTAAAATTTTGTAACAACCTCCACGGCCCTATTTCCCCCTGAACAGTCCGCACCCTTTTTCGTTATCTGCTACATCCGGTGTTAGTCCCGTTTTCACCCGTAAATAAATAATAATTAAATTGGTTTGAGATCAGTTAACCAATCTAGAGCTTTCTGAGTTAGTTGGCGAATCTCCTCAAATCCACTTGCAAATTTAGTCGACGGGCATTCAATTACTGAAGCTGGTATTGCATTCTAGTTAAATAACATTGCGTTCCAACGACCATGCCCAGTTCTCAGACGATTCACCTTAGCCAGAGCGTTCTAGGAAGATCAAAACCAAAACTTCTATTGTTGGGTCTTCAATAAGATTTTTATTAAATACTTCAGTATTGTACCAAACTTCTCTCCATTTAATGTTAGAATCGAAAGCGCTTTTTAAAAATTTTTTATTCCAAGACGGGAAACGGGAGTCTTAATTTTGGTAGATTCTCGAGATCTTGGCGTATTGGAAATTTAATAGAGTATTTATCAAATTCACGTTTTGATGCAATTTGTTTTCAAATGCATGTCGGAATTATATTAGAGAGTACCGGTAACCAAGGTGTTGGAGTAGATTTTAAGGTTCCCGATATCAGTCTCAAGGTATTATTTAGTTCAGCATCGATTTATTTGCATGGTTACTGTTCATCCAAACAGGACAACGGTATTCAGCTGCAGAAAATACCAAAGCAAAACCCGATATGCGAAGCGTATTAGCATATTCAGAACCAGCAAGTTTGTGAAGAATATTATTTATTGTTTTCAGTTTGTTACGTAATTTTTCAATGTGAATTTTGTAAGTTAAAGTGGTGTCTAACGAAGTTAAATAGGATTGAAACTGTGTTTCACGTTTTCCAAATGTATTGTAACATTAAGCTTCTTGCCCTTTTCCTTATAAAGATGGAAACAAGATACTTCCGTCTTTTTAGGATTAGAACTGTTTTCAATTGACCAAATTCGGAGTGTTGACATGTGAGGACAAGATCGTTCGCGTAAATAAACTTCCGGCAAGTAGTTGTTGGTAAATCACTAATGTAAACATTAAAGAGTAATGGTCAATGAACCTTGTGGTAAACCATTGTTAGGCATCTAAGATCGCTACTTAGTACCAATACAACTTTAATCTTCGATTTGATAACATACTTTTGGTAATATTGCCATCTTTCACATACTGTAAACATGATAATACATCTAAAATTGAATGTGAGTTGTTAACGCCAATACTTGATCGCAACAATGTCTGCCTAAACGAAATCCCGCCTGTTCTATGGGAAGGATGCTTTCATTTGGAAAAGATATTTTTGATATATTAATCGTTCCAGAACTTTATATGTTACACTCAACAATGAAATTGGCCTATGCATCCTCAGTAGTTCTTCCTGGCTTCAATACAGCTACAACCTTAGCTTTTCTAAATTCTTTCGGCAGGCAACCAGTGGTTAAAATATGATTATATAATTGTACTAACCAATTTAACGCTCAGTTTCCGAAAAATGTTTCATAAATTCTGGATAAATTCCATTAAAACCAACATTTATTGTTTTGGTTATACTATAAAGCTATATGATTTACAGTAAACAGGGCATCAATTTCATTCAGTATAGCTGATTTTCGTTTGTTCAAAGTCCTTTTCATTTTATTACGACTTCGCTTGTACAGTTTAACAATATTTCAAGTCTGCATTGAACGAGACACAATCATATTTTTACCTGCTTGTATCTGCAGCCTCAAGTTTTCGTAAAACAGACCAACTACAACTTGAGTGAGTAAAATTCATACTCATAAGCGAATTCCACGTATCTAATTATGACTATACAGTGTTCCAAAAAACCAGGGCAAGACAAAGTTAGTATTTATTAATGGAACACCCTGTATATCATTCTGTATATATATATATATATATATATATATATAGGTTTCATACAGGTAAAATTTACGCTTTTTGAAATAATTCGAATTTTATCCAAAAAATCGCATTTATCATGTGTTTTGTTAGGAAAACTTTTATAATTGGACCAATGAAAAGCCAAGCTTAAGCCTATGTTCTGACGAAGAAATATTAGAGATAAATGCTACAGGGTCTTCAAAATATAGTTCAAACCTGCGAAACTTGAAGTTAAAAAATATCACTTTTCGCAAGTAGAACACGCTGTACATTTTTACTCCGGGTTAAAGAGAATCAAAAGCCACACAATTCTTCATAAGTATGTCCTATACCTATCTCTCACTGTCTTTGAGTTATTTTGATTTTTCTATATTATTCAATATTTCAATAGTTTTTCTTGTGATTATTTGCAGTAGCCATGAAAATTGAAAACAAGAGAGACAAAAAGTTTCATTAAATACTAAACACTAATATAGATATACAGTAACTCCAACAGAAAATATGTTGTTATCATAAGAATTTGATATAATCTAATGTCGACCTGAGCACTAAACCTCCAGCAATCCATGTTTGAGGATAATTATCATCTAAATTCACTATGTGCAAAGCAGTTCTGTTGCATCCTCATCATTACTAAACATATGAAGGAGGTTAAGCAAAACTACTTGGAGAAATTGAAGGTAGATATGACCAGTCAATGGAGTGTTAAAAAAATACGGTCCAATAATTCTATTGTGGAGAATGCTACACCAAACATTTATGGATGTGGTTTTGGTTTTGCAATTGTCGGATCCAAAATGGATTGTCTAATATGTAATAGTCCATATTATGACGATTTACAGCATCATTGTTTCTAAACGTAGCCTCGTCAAAAAACATAATATAAAATAAAAAGTTTACTCGAAGTCAACATAGTGTAATTCTTGGTGTAATTAAATATAGGAAGGGTGATACTTATATTTTCTAGTTATTTGATTGACAGATGATTCTGACGTTTCACATGATATCTCACGACTACTGACTTCTGGATTTTCTTCCATATAAAGCAGGATCTCAAGTTCTTTTTCTTGGTTACCAGTATTTCTATTAATCACTTTGCGTTTGACATAATCCACACTGTCAGTACAATCGAATTTTCAAAAATTAGCAGAGTGGGTTGGTGTCGAGCAGGACACTTCATTCTGTATAACCTTTGAGCAAGAAAACAATTGTTTTGAGCCTCTCCTAACACATAAACCATATCAATTAATCCACTACTTTACTATTAAACACCAAAATGCAACAACAGTTTCACAGGTCAAATATTTGTCATGCGGGGAAATTGTTTTCATGGCTAATGAGAATAATCACAAGAAAAACCATTGAAATAATGAATAATATAGAAAAATCAAAATAAGTCAAAAACTGTGAGAGATAGGTATAAAACATAAATTGTGTCGTTTTTGATTCTCTTGAACACAACGTAAAAATATACAGGCTGTTCTATTTTAAAAAAGTGATATTTGTGAATTTCAAGTTTTGTAGTTTTCAACATACGTTTTGAACACCCTGTAGGACTTATCTCTAACACAGGCTTAAGTCTTTCCTTGGTCCAAATAACCTGCTCTAACGCGAATGATTTCAAAAACCGTAAATTTTACATTCATGAACCCTATATAAATAAAGTTTTATAATAGCACGTAGAATCCAAAAATTGAATGGTACACAGTTTTCTATTAAAAAAATACTAACTTTGTCTTGCCCTGCTGTTTTGGAACACTGCGTATTGTCAAGAATAATTTTAAAACGCGCACACTTACTAGCCATAAAGCACTAGTTTACTTTACTCTATCGTTGACTCACCCTGTACATATCTAGCAACATTTCATATAAAGTACAGGCCGTCCATCGTAAGCTTGGAAATCGGACGCAGGTGAAACGTAGTAGTTCATAGAATTTACCGGCAATAGTACCACTCAGGGCAGTAGGTAGTGGTACTACTAGCAAATAATACAAGTTGGTGCAGGATAAATTATAAATTATTACTTTCCCTGTTAGGTACATACACAATATAAGAAAAGTGCGAGCATATTATCAATAATATTATGCTATAACAATAATAAACACCATTAAATTTGCAGCAATTCAGGGTAATGACGACAGAGTATTAGAATCGTCATCCGAGCTGCAACTGAACCCGAAATCACTATCAATATCATTTCCAACATTAATAATTAAGGACTATCATCAAACATTTGCAATATATGCAAAGCAATTACAATAAGTAATAACTAATACTCATTGTATTCTAAATTAGTCATTGTTAAAAGAAAGTTTTACATTCCAATAATATCAATTTGTAATACTGTAGTAATTGTAATTTAATTGCACAGTCATTTCTAGAAACAATAATCCTTTAATCGATTAATGTCCATTGTCACTAGAAGTGGGAATGATATCCATAAAAGATACGTAGGTCAGGCATTTTATTAAACCTCATTTTCTCATAAAATTATATATAATATTCGTATTACAAGAAGTTAATAAATTAGACAACATTGTTAAGCTGTAACTGAAAATGTGAAGCAATATTTTAAACAATCTCCGGTGTACACTGATCTCTTACACCCCCACCCCCAGTGTCCGATGCTGCAATAACCAACAGTTACGAGATCATTTTACCATTGAGTGTATGACCACGTCCCTACTCTTTAAGTTACCGGCACAGCATTCGACTTGTTCCACAGTTACGATGGACAGCCTGTAATAGTAACTATCTCTTAAAATATATTTTCCATTTTTAACTACTCTGTATAACTTACACATATTAATGATCACAGTATTACCAAGGATGGCAAAAGGAAGAGATCAAATTACAAACAAACAAAATTAGGATTTTTTAAACGTATCTCACCTATCATAGATTGATATAGTTTTTGTGAGGTTCGTAATACCCCATTAAATTTGCATACTGCATGTTAAAAGCATTGCCTGTTAATTCTTTCAACGTTATAATTATGTTCGCCTGCTTCTGTATTCATTGATTCCCAACTGTTTTGGTTTTCGTTATGCAATAGTGATATAATCAAACATGGAGTTTGTTCCATATCATTTAGTTAGGTTTAAGTGAAATAGAATATCAAAATTGAATATGGTATAAAATATTACTATTATGATAAATACAAAGTTATAAATGACACCTTTCATAATTCATATTTTCAAAATAAAGAAGTAGGTTGGATATGTTCTTGTGCACCACTATTTTAAAAACTAAAAATGTACTTAGGCAATAATTGAAACCCCAATATGTAGATAAGAAAACTAGAAATTATTATGATCGTAACATTCTAAACATATAAAATTACAATGCATACGGTTATAAATTCAATTATTCAAATGTTTGAAAGGACTATAAAAAGGTTATTGAATTTTCATCGGGCCAAGCATTCTGTCATTAACATTCAATCTTCTTCGTTGTAGCCTCCATGTGTATTACGTAAGTCCACAATTTCTGCATTTAATTGAATACATACAGAATTTAAAGCCATCTCTCATAAAAAAATTGATGAACAAAATTGCAGGAAAAGTAGACACCTCCTTTTTTAATTATTCATCTTATAATCTAAATCTTATCAAGTTTCCTGTTTATGCTATTAGGTCTAATTTAAAATCAAGTTCATGGACAAAGTGGAATCAAAAT
Organism: Vesta saturnalis; assembly: GCA_036346205.1. NCBI lineage: Eukaryota > Metazoa > Arthropoda > Insecta > Coleoptera > Lampyridae > Vesta > Vesta saturnalis. The sequence goes on from JARFJB010002049.1 coordinate 315,719, forward strand.
CAAAAATAGTATATCAATATTAGTAGGCCTAGAACTTTTTAAAAATAATTTTTCAATTTTAATGTTAATAATACATTCATAATACTTACGATAATTTTCTCTGTTTGAAATATATGTTACACCACATAAAGATGCTATTTCTACAATTTCCAACCAAAATGCTATCGATAACCATTTACGTGCTGTATGTTGAATCTGTAGAAATAAATTTTAGACAATATTTGAAATAATAAACTTTATTTCTTAACATTTAAATCAGCAGTTGGATTAATAGTATTTTCATGATATGCTTTATAAACTGCTGCTATTATAAACCGGGGGCCAATATGTAGCGCTACACTTATTCTCCAAAGATATCTTTGAGGACTGACACCTGTAATGGCACTAATAGATGGAATTACATTGTAAACCTGTAATAGAAAGTTTATAAAGTTAATGAATTTATGTATATGCTTAAAATGTCCATACACGGCAGTGAGTTTCATGAATATCTTCTGCTTGAAATATGATTGCTGTTAACAAACATACAAGTATAGCTACTACAGGGCATGCAATCGTAATTATACAAAGACGTTTAAAACTTAACATAAAATGTACAACTGATTGTTCTAAAACAGAATTGCCTTTTGGTCCTTGCAGTCCCATTGTGTGCATATTTATACATTAATTATTTATTAGGAATTATTTCTTGGAAGCTTATTTTACCTCTTATTTGAAAGATTACAAAGTCTTATATTTATGCTAAAAGATTAACAAATAAGTATGGTTATGTACCATTAATTTCTCATTTACCCATTACTGATTATCTTCGGAGTTAACTTTATTATTATAGCATCAATTTAGTATAAAAAATCAGTGCATCAAATATTTACATTTGAATTTACTGCAGTGCATCATAAATATTTGTAAAAAATATTACCGACCGCCATTGCCGTTATTTTTTAAACATGGCGCCAATCCAATGCATCATTTACACGTGACAGTGTTTAGTGTAGGGGACTTTTACACCACCATATTTTATTTTTACTTTCTTATGCGCGAAGCGGCATAAGTAAAGTATTTTTTGCATTGATTATACAAACATCAATGGTTTTGTCACAAGTATTACTTAAAGTTTAAGGCCGATTAGATAATTTTTCATGCAAGTAATTTATTGTAATGTTTTGTTTTCGGTGGTATATTGACCATATAAAATAAAGACGTTTTACAAAAGTTATTTACTTATTATTTTAACTACACTTGTGCAGGATTGTTGATATAATAAGTAAAAAAGTAAAAGTAATAAATACTTTTATTTCAGTTTACAGGTAAGTGAGAAATAAGTACCCAGTTACAGTCACAGGATACATTCTTTTTTCTTAAAAGAAGAAAGAAGTGTTATTAAAAGATTAATCGAAAAGTCAATTTTTTTTAGAAGTGAGATTTATTCTGCTGTACTGAATAATCTTTCAACTAGTGCCAAAGAAGGCAGAATTTAGAATAGAGTTAAAACATTTGTCCTTTGTTTTGTTCTCTTTTCTGAATAAAAACAAGATTTTGCTTCGAAAAATAAAAACAGACATTATTTTACCTTTCGATTTCCAGCGCCTCATAAGTACGTAATGTTTATAAATTAGTTATAGCAAAGACTATACAGGGCGTGCACATAGTACTGAACCAAATGGAATTATGTAGAAACGGTTTGACATTTAGATTTGACATTTGGTGGGGTTAAAACATACATAAATACCCATATTTTGATATGAGTTTCGTTTGTTTTGTGCGACTGGCGTTTGTCAAAGGCAGCCACCTTGAATTTTTTTAAATTGCAACCTAGGTTGAGTTTGGTGTCATTTGACAGGTAATTGATTTAAACAGTGTATATCTATTGATATTCAAGATTTACTGCACAAGGTTGGTGAGTGGTGCAGTGAAATTGAATTGAATTAAAAGCAAAGAACGGAAAATTTTGGGTTAAGTTTAAACTCAATAACGTGTTATTTATTCCAAAATTTAAAATAAAAGTGTTTCCTATTGGAAAAGTATTACATAAAGGTTGTACTTTGAATTCAAACAAAGGAAAAATGAAATAATATGTCAGAATGGTATGATTCCAGTTGTAGTCGTAAGATAAGGTAAGTTTTTCAAAATAGCTGTCAGTTTAAATGAATAACATTTAAAATTTACACATTTAAACTTTGAACAATTAAGAGACACCTTAATACGAAATAATAAAGAAAAGGCAAGCAACACAGTTTCCCATTGAAAATTGGGAAAGAATGGTGGAAACTCAGACAAGTCGAAAAGTAAAAATTTTACATACAGACAACGAATTAGAGTCCATAAATAATCTAAGAATTGACTGAACAGTGCGGAGTGAAACACGAAAAAACTTTTACATATACAATAGAACAAACGGCAGAGCTGAGCGAAAAAACAAAATTTAGGTAGAAACTGCCCGATCAATTATTCGATCTAAGAGGGTAGATCGAAATGTTTCTAGAATGAATCAAAAGATGGCGTTATGCGCGCGTGCTGATCACTTGTTTTGAAAGTGCTATTGTGTGAAACAGAAATCAAATCTAAAATGACTCACTTGGCAAAGAAAAAGGTTTTGTACCACCAGGATAATGCCCCATCCCAGAAGTCGGCAATTGCAATGGCGAAACTCCACAAGCTATGATTCCAGTTAATTGAACATGCACCCTGAAGCACATGAAGGGTCTTGATAAGCTTTGGACTAAACATGTGCACCCGAAAGGAGACTGTAGAAAAATAAATACAATTTTCGCTAAAAAGTTGTTTTTTCCGTCTTGTTCTAACAATTTTTCGATCTATCCTCGTACAGTAAAAACCTTGATACAAAGTATTACGCGGAAGCCCCAGATGCAGCTGCGTTTGTATTGAATATAGTTACTACCAATAACCGTGCTGGCAAAACAGCGTTAAATTTGTGGAACGTTGGAACAATCCCAGCCGGCTGGCCACTCCATATCATGAGTGATAATGCCGCCGTATACCATCTCGACTGGAAGCTTTAAAGTATAGCGGCTGACAGTAAAAGATCGAATAACACAATCTTGGAACACTTACCTTTAAAAACGTATCTAGGAACTAACTCTTACCTTTAAAAGGGCAGGTCCATAATTATACCTTATCTTCTACATAGTTTTGGTTTTTAGAAACACGTGTAGAATGTAAGGGCTTTAATCGCAACACCCACTCGGTCTTCTTCTCGCCCACCGTGATCATAACGATCTTTGTTCAGAATTGCCACTTTATTCCTAAGACTCGCTAACCATATTTGTTTATATAAACCCACATATTTAACTTATCTCCGTTTGTTAGCTGCGGTGTTGTGTGCATAACGTTCCATATTATTTAGTAATAAAAGTTCCACACTTGACAAACAGAGTATGGAAACAATAGCTTTAAGAACAAAACTCGAAAATACTTACCTTTAAAATCAACATTTTGGAGAAAAAAGGCGTATTTTGCGTCCTATTTAGTTTTTGTGGCAAAGCTAACTGTCTGTGGCACGTCCCTATATTTAAGACTGTGTGACTTACTACCATTTTGGTAATATTAAATTCAGCCAAATAGCAACATGTTCTGTCCACTTGTTCTCTCTCTATCTATCTATCCACCTTTCTGTCTCTCTCCTCCTCCCTCCCTCATATGAGATTTTGTTGATTATGTCAACCAGAGAAATCTGCGGTAACTGAACATGCTTCACATAATTTAAATCATGACATTAAATTAGATAATATGGAAATATTCTCAAGACAAACTCACATGTTAGTTTACAATATAAAGCTGTGGTGATATAAACATCCTAATAACTTCAAAAGACAAAATAGAATTTCCGTTTAAATAGGTTTTGGGCATCTTATAATTTAAAATTCCTAAATTTTGCTGTTTTTCCTACACCTTGAAGTAAGTGCTTTACCAATTGAATATGTTATTATCACAGTACTATAATAATTTAACATATGTAGATAAACTTAAATAGGTATCATCTTAAACGTACACATTCAGTTTTCACTGTACAATAACAGTTACAATTATTAACTAAAAACTATTTCTTTGTTAGATTTGACTAGATGCTTAATTGCTATGTCAAGTTTTGATTTGTGAATGCTTTTATCAATTTCAAATTAAAGTTTTTCATAACTTTCCACTTCCGTCATAGTTTGATTAAATTTTGTTACATTTGTTCTTTATTATGACATTTTTCACTGTTACCACGTTATCACTGTTATCACTGTTATCACGTCCTCTAGAGGGGTTCTGATTTGTCATCTAGATATAATCTAGTATTATATATATATATATATATATATATATATATATATATATATATATATATAATGTATTTAATAAATTTATATTTAATAAAAAATCCTGTACCTATCTAGAGTTTTTTTGTTGCTGTAAATAAGAATATAATAAACACAGATGATTAATTTATTCACCAACATACAACATACAGGAAGGACATTTTATTTAAGAAAAATCTTTCAAATTTATATTTTGTCTCGATACAATTGATACAGGGTCCGCCAATAGTGCGTGGACAAAGCTTTATGAGTTTATACAATATCGTTTTTAAAATTATTTATTGCAGGATGGTGTGGGATCTTTCGGGTTACAATTAGAAAATATTTTCGCAAAAATTACTACTCGTATACAGGGTTTTACAACACAAAGTCATATTTTTTTAAATGGAACATACCGTATATTATTATAAATTTGGATTCCCTGGTTAATTTTAAGGGCACTTTATTCACTATATGAGGTATCTTAAACGCGAAATTTAGGCGCTGCATTCAATTTTTTGAAAATTTAGAGGTTGAAAAGAAAAATTGTAACAACCGTATTGAGAAATGTGTAACACAAAAATTTTAATGGTTGATTAGTCATAGACTGTGCTACATAAAATAGTAAAAATAGTAATACTATCTTTTTTAATTTTCGAGATATCGTAATGCAAAGTTTAAGATTTTCAATCATAGATAACTTGATTTTTTTAAATGGAAAGGTATACATTGTTTTACATTGTTAGATAGGAAATTTAATTACAATTTTTTTGATATAACATTGTTGGTACTTATTTTTTGCCGTTTTTTGATAATCCAGCTTTTTTACTGAATTTGTCGATTTTCGTAGGTTTACATATGTATGTATAATTGTTTAAATCACATCAAGCTATGAAAACAAAAGAATATTAGAAACAAAATTCAGCAATAGTATCTGTTTTGTCATTTCGCGTGTATGTTCAAACGTAACTTAGTTAGTTACTTTATTGCAGTGTGAATGTTTGACGCTTAACTTTACGAACATCATATACGTAATACGTATATTTAAGAATTATAATGAGTAATTTTTTGCAAAATGAATTAGTTGACATGATATTTTTGCTTGGAGAATCAAACAAAAATTGTTTATTGGCCCGTCGAATATACGGGCAGCGTTATCCTGATCGAAGACAACCAAGAGAAGAATCGTTTCGCAATCTTTTAGAAAGATTTGAAAGTACTGGAAGTGTTGGATATCCTAAAAACGAAAGAGCTAAAGTTGTTACAAATGAAGAAAATGAATTTCGTGTGTACATTGAAAACCCCACGTTAGTATTCCGAAATTAAGTGACAATTTAGAAATCAGTCAAATCCGTGAGACGATTTTAAAGAAAATAAATTTCCTATCATCAATTACATCAAGAGCTGAAAGAACAAGATTTTCAAAATGAATTAATTTGGACAGTGGGTTCTAAGTTAAATGCGAACGAAAATTTTATATCGATATTTTTACCGAATGTACATTTCATCGAAAGGATTTGTGAACAGACATAATTTTCATTATTATTCAAATGAAAACCACATTAGTACTCAAAATAAATGGTCATGAATGTTTGGGAGGTATATTCGGGAACTATTGTTGGTCCATTTTTTTCAATGGCACACTCACGGGGTAGAATATCATAATTTTCTAAAACGAATTATATCATTTATTGGAGAATGTACATTTGGCTCAAGAAGAGGTAGATTTCCAACAAGACGGCACCTCCTCTAATGCCAGAATGTACCGTGTTAATTCGACGTTTCACGAAAATTGGATAGGAAGACAAGGACCGATACCTGACCAGCTAGATTCCGATATAACTCCATTGGATTTTTTTTGAGGCTTTGTGAAGAATAAAGTATATGAGGAAGAACCAACAACTGCTGAGAATATGAAATTGCGAATTAGAAATGTTTTTGCTACAATTACTCCTAATATGTTAGATCGGGTTGAAGTTTCTTTTATTAAAAGAATTTAGTATTGTCTAAATCAGCGTGGTCGACAATTTGAACATTTAATTTAATATTATTTTCTTCCAAAATCGATAAATTCAGTAAAAAAGCTGGATTATCAAAAAACGGCAAAAAATAAATACCAACAATGTTATATCAAAAAAATTGTAATTAAATTTTCTACCTATCAATGTAACACAATGTACATATACATACCTTTCCATTTAAATAAATCAAGTTATCTATGATTAAAAATCTTAAACTTTGCAAAAAAGCTGGATTATCAAAAAACGGCAAAACATAAATACCAACAATGTTATATCATAAAAAAATGTAATTAAATGTCCTATCTAACAATGTAAAACAATGTATACCTTTCCATTTAAAAAAATCAAGTTATCTATGATTGAAAATCTTATACTTTGCATTACGATATCTCGAAAATTAAATAAGATAATAGTACTATTTTTACGATTTTATGTAGCACAGTCTATGACTAATCAACCATTAAAATTTTAGTGTTACACATTTCTCAATACGTTTGTTACAATTTTTCTTTTCAACCTCTAAATTTTCAAAAAATTGAATGCAGCGCCTAAATTTCGCGTTTAAGATACCTCATATAGTGAATAAAGTGCCCTTAAAATTAACCAGGGAATCCAAATTTATAATAATATACGGTATGTTCCAATTAAAAAAATATAACGTTGTGTTGTAATACCCTGTATACGAGTAGTCATTTTTGCGAAAATATTTTCTAATTGTAACCCGAAAGATCCCACACAATCCTGCAATAAATAATTTTGAAAACGATATTGTATACACTCACAAAGCTTCGTCCACGCACTATTGGCGGACCCTGTATATATATTTTAAAAATAGTTTCCATATCTAGAAAAAGAACAGTGCCTCATTGCAAAACAACTGAATCTTGTAAGAAGAGTGAATTTTGCAAAGCTTTCGTAAATTGGTGTTTCAGATATTTTGTTTATACTTTGTAGTATGTATCCACAAATATTATAAAGCGAGTTTAGCTCACAGTGTGTTGGATTAAATACTACTGCCTCTATATCAAGCGGAAGCTGAACATTTTCGAACAAAAATTTTTTAATACGACTGAAGTCTAGGAAGCCAGATAAAAGTTCGTGGTCACCTTCAACGCAGCGTTGTATTTGATTTTTTTAAATACTGAGATATAGTAACTAGTTTTAAATTATTGTTCACTTGGACGGCGTTGGGCACTGTTTGCTTACTTCGTAACTCAGAAAAAAAAAGTTCAAGACAATCTTGTGAAAATCTACTAAGGACTGAGGCAGAAAAAACGTTAACATTGAAAAACTAGCATTCCTTTTACACCAGTTCTGTTTATCAAGAAATTGAAATGTAGTAGGCTGTGCAATAGTTGTCAGATTATGTCATTCATTTTTTGTTTTTGTACGATCGAAATTGAGTTTACAATGGCAAAAATGTTGGAAGTGCGTAAATTGATTCACAAAAAATTTCATGAAAATCCTCTATGGTCAGTCCTTCGAATTGCAAAAGGAGCTAAAGCTTGCAGACAAACGGCAGCAAAAGACATCAAAAACTTCAGGTAAGAGCTCACATTCACTCGGAAACCTTTAAGTGGTAGACCAGAAGGTACAGAAAGCTGTGTCTGAGATGAAACATCCAAACATCTCAAATCGGAAATTGGCTCAAAAAGTGGATTTGTCAGAAAAATCAGCACGGAGAATTAAAGCGAAGACTGGTTTCAAATAGTACAAACTGCAAACAATTCCAGACAGAAATGCAGAGGAGAACACAGGGTCAAAAAGCGAGCTGAAACGTTCAGAACTGATTTCTTTCAAAGCAGGTATTGTTGCGTAATGGACGATGAGACGTAGGTTCTCTGCAATTTTTCCCCATTACTTGGCCTAGAGTTTTATGTTTCTAATCGACGATAAAACATACCCAAAGAATTCCGGACCAAAATAAGTCGAAGTTCCTCAAACAGTTTCTTGTTTGGCACGCGATCTGCAGCTGCGGAGAGAGAACCAAATCGTTTGTGGCATCTGGATCTGTAAATTTTGAAATTTATATTAATAATGTCTCCAAAAGAGATTTTCGCCTTTTATGAGACAACATAAGGACTATACTCTCTTTTGGCCGGATTTAGGCTCATGTCACAATTGCAAGGCGACCATGATGTGGTATGAAGACAACATCGTTTTGGTGCCTAGGAGCCCACCAAATTGCCCAGAATTCCGGCCTGTCGAACGGTACTGGGCTTTGGTCAAAAGGAACTTAAAGTTAACAAACAAAGAAGGAAAAACAGTTGAAAATTTCAGGAAAATGTTGGTCGCGCAACCAAAACAGTCTCGAATAACACCATAAAATCCATGACGTTGGGCATACCAGAAAAGCTCAAACAATTTTGTGTTAATAAATCTGATTAAAATAATGCTATTTGTTGATTATTCGGTAATAAATATGGTATCCGAAAGTGGTTCCAAAGTTATCCCATTTTTTCAATGTTAACGTTTTTTTCTGTCTCAGTCCTTAGTTAATATAAACTGATAATTTTTTAATTCTAGCAAGTAGCGCTGGATTGTGTTAAATTCTAACTTTGAGAATTTTTGGTTAAACTTTTACTTTTGAAAAAGATTAATTTTAAAATAAATAGACTCATTGAATATCTTTTAATTTTTAAATCATTTTATGGGAAGTAATTTTTTGAGGTAACAATTTGTCAATTTGGTCCAAAAACCAAGCCGTTGCTACATACTTAGGGTTGTTGAGTAACTAAGTATATAAATTTTTTACTTATAACATTGGATAATAAAACCTTCATTTTGGAAAATTGTTAGCATATGATATACCAACAGTTCACTAACATGATTTGCAAAAACTTGTTGTGAAGGCAAACTATACTTTTGGGCGATTTCAATTGGTGTTTTAATAACTTTATTTTGAATAAATTGACAGATGGAGAATATCAGCAAAACATGTACAAATGTATCGGGCCTTAAAGGGTAGGGTATCTTACATTTTATATTTATATAATATATTTTATATTTATATTTTCATGTAGAAATTCCCCAAGTTCTCCACATCCACCCAAATTGGAAGTTACGCTGAGTATATTTAAATTTGATTTTTTCGCTTTTTTTTATACATTCAATAATTTCTTTTAGAACAGAACTATTGACTAAATCGCCTGCAAAATAATAGCCTACAACTTGCTTCCAGCGTGTAAAAATTCCACCTAACATGAAAACAAGCACATGTGTTGCTGTTCGAGAATAGTGTGGCAAAATTATATCACCAACATATTTATTTAGAGAACTATAGAATGTTAGTTGAGTTGATCGGCTTATTTCCACAGTTTTTGCTTTTTAAGCACGTTTCAAGATTCTGTTCTCTAACTTAGTCCTGAGAAGGACTATTTTGGCACTTTGATATTTATATATATATATATATATATATATATATAATATATATATATATATATATATATATAATTATATATAAAATTGTCAATTAATTACTCATATTCGAACTTGGTACCTTTCACTTACTAGTCTGACACCTTTACCGCTGAGCCACTGACTAATCCAATATATATATTTTTTAACTTTTTCGTGGTTGCGCAGAAGTTTATTGCGTTTATTTCGCCGTAACTTCTTGCGCAGGTGTATTGCGCTTAAGCTCTTGGCGCATTATTGGAATCCATATGGGTTTCATTTCCACATTAGCTTGGTTTAATGGATTTTGCTAGTGCGATGTATGTGGCTTCTTTGAGTTTCTGACGAGTTGCGTTCTCGTCCATTACCACTATATGTATGTTATCCCATTAGATGCGGTGGTCTTCTTTCCAGACATGTTTGGCGATTCTTGATTTTTCTGTTTCGGACGTTGTTTTTATGTTCCTGCGGTTTCACTTTGAGTGGTCTACTGCTCTCTCCTATGTATGCTCTGCCGCATTCGCATGGTAGGTTGTATACACAATTCTTGGAATTCTGATCTTCAGTGTATGGTTTGGTTTTGGTTAGTATTCACCTGAGCGTTCTGGTCCATTTGAAGGCAGTGCGTATCTTACATTTGCTGCCTATCCTTCGTATTTTGTCTGAGGTACCTTGTATATACGGTATTATCGCTGTAAAATATAAGGTGTCGGGCTAGTAAGCTAAAGGTACCAAGTTCGAATCTGAGAGTAGTTAAGTGTTTGGGAAAAAAATATATAATATCTGAATTAGACTCAAGTGCGAAAACAGCCAGGACTAAGTCTGATGACGAAAGCAGGGTCCGCTTCCGAAACGTCGTGCTCGAAAAGCAAAAACTGTGGAAATAGGCCGATCAAGTCAACTAATATCAAACCACAGTTACAAAACACTTATAATACAGAACTATAGAATGTGTTGCCTGGCGTGCAGTTTCCATAAATTCAAAAACTTCATCAAGCATGCCAGAATTAAATTTATGTGTTGAAGTTTCATATAGAAAAATGTACCACTTAGTGAAGGTTTTATATTCTTATGAGATAGCAACTTTCTGAAGATGGAGGCTTTCTTGATTTATCGGGTCCCGAAAATAAAAAATAGGAGGTAGAGCATTAGCTTTTAATTGCTAAGTGCAAAGTGAACCTACAGTCAAAAAAGTAGACAGTAACATAAAACTTTTAATTAGAATAACTATCTATAGTTCTTCTCAAAGTAAGTATTCTGCGCGCTAAAGATATGCAATGCTATCTATACGAGAAGTTGCCAGTTTTATGCTATGAGTGATAGCCCTGGGTGATTAATCGAATATAATCGCGATTATTTTAATAATCGAGTCATTATATCGAACCTTCGATGGTCTGTTCGGTAATGGAAGGTTTAGCCGATTATTAGCCGACGATCGAATAATTACCGATTATCAATAACTGGTTGACTATCGATTACCAATTAATCGTCTGTTCAACAGATTACAATTAATTTGATTAATCGCTCGGGCCTAGTGAGCGATGGCCAAATATGATCGTTAATTGGCATTAACACTTAAGCGGCCCTCATCACAAAAATTAGGCTAAGAAGTAAAAAGTGACGTTTATTTCAATACAAGTTTGCAAAGAAGTATGGCATCGATGTCGGGCTAAGAACCTGTACAGTATATTCACTTTGAGACAAACTATAATTATCTACTATGCTTACCATAGCTAATATAACAGAAATTATTTTAAACGTACCTTACATAAATAAGAATTATTTGTGGGAATCCATTTATCTCTCTTAGTTTTAATCTGCCAAAGCTTTCTTCTAGCAGGATCCTTTGGGAAACATTTCATTAAAAAAACCTTTTTTGAAGAATTGCTGCAATGGACTGCTGCACAACCAGATCTTGTAAATGGTGTTCTATTCGGATTCTATCTGAGATCAATAAAAAAATAATTTTCTTCTTTTATTAGCCTCGGCCTCGCAGTCATTTCACATCATTTTGAAAAAACTTCACTTTGGACTAAATATTGCTAAGAAAACCTACCAAAGAAAAAACGTGGCGTTATTTCATTTAAACTTAATCTATATTATGCACTAGGTTAAACAGCTCTTGTTGCATTTAGGCATTATGTACGCATGTACACTTATACAAGTGTGATACGTATTTCGGATATTATATAATAAATAATAAATATTAAACTAAATTTAATACTCATTTTTTGTGAAATACAGCTACAAACTTTTACTACCAGAATTTTCTAGGTAGGTGAATAATACTATTACAAGAACCCTAAACACAAACCGTTATCACTGAGAGACAATAATTGACACTAATATAACCAAATTTAAATATTTTAACAAAAGTCTTGCACGAAACAAACCCAAATCTTCATAAGAAAATTGTAAACACAAGATAAATTACATTCTTCGACCATGTTATGCCTCACGTGGATATTTTATTTCATCAATTACAAAAACGAAACACCGAACCAACGCTAGTGAAGCATGCTATTGATAATTTTGAGCAGAGCATCGCCATCATTCGCAATAAATTGGAGAAATCGTTGATGAAGCTTCAAGTCTGTGTTTAGATAAACTATAAAATAAACGAAAACGTCCTAATAACAGCAAATTTGACCATCGCGTCGTCGCTTTAGAAGTCTGTGATACCATTACCAACTGTGTTAAAGATCGGTTTAGTTTCAAAGACCATTTACTAACTGCATCTTTTTCTTTTCTGAGAACTATGGAATGTATAGCAGAAGTTTCCTGACGATAAGTTAAATATCGTTTGTTCAGCATATCCCATACTTGAGAAAGAACGACTTCGAACAGAGTTATCGGTCATTTATCCGAGGAAAAACTGAAATAGATGGTGTGTTACCTCTTTAAATTTTGTTAAAAACAATTTAGGTGAAACAATGCGAGAAACAAGGAAACTATTGGAAATTATTGTAACAACCCTATGACAGCAGCAGAGGCCGAGCGATGTTTCTCGACTTTGAAACGGATCAAGACGTACCTCCGTAACACCATGTCCGAAGATCGCTGTGTCTGTAATCTCGTTTGAAAAAATTTATTTGCGAAATCGAAAACTTTGACAAAATTAAAGAAGAATCGTCGAATCGACTTGATATATAAAAATAGGTAAGTTGGTATTTATAGTTTACGTAGTATTTTCACTACAACCTCGCAGATCGCAGAACACCCACTATTTTAGCACGAGCGCACTGCAACGCAAGGTATAAGGGCAATAGGCAAGCTTTTAAAGGCTTGTTTTATTCACCCAATGGAAGTGATTAAAACAGCAACTTTTAATTTTTGTGAGGTTTAAAATTTGTTCTGTGTGTGAAACTTGTTCCTGGAGTAGGGACCGGTAATTCAACATAAATTTCAATGTCTCCAATTGATAAATAAGTAATGGAGTATAGAAAACTATTTCTATTCACCCCATTTTACGGTATTTCTCTAATTTCAAAAACCCTTAAAATAATCGATAACGTTTTTCACAACTTTAAACCCCACCCCACGTGCTAAGTTGACGATATGCGTTTTTATGTTCCCTGCTGACTCCTTTACAATAATCAAACCTCAAATTCTACATCTTATATGTACTTCAGTTAAACGAGCTTTTCTCCCGCAAAATTTTGCGGTTAAAATCAAATTTACATTACAGAAACAAAAACAAAAATCTATGTCAGAATGACGTTTAAAACTTCATGTCAGATAGAGATTAATAGACATAAATATATGTTTTGTGCGATCGTTCATTTTGCCAACTTACTGTCACTGTTTGACAACAGTAGGTGGCATTTTCTGTTAATGAGTCTAACTGAACGGTAAGTAATTTACTTACCGTTCAACGAAAATAAGTGAAATTCACAGTTTACTGAAACACCTGCAGAGTTTTGGGTATAGTATTACTTATTAATATTAAATTAAATGTACAATTGTTACAATTGGAAATGGCAATCACGTTTCAAGAAGATTTGTATTCACAGAATGTATTGCTTGTTGAGACGTAGAACCACTGGTTCTAATACTTCATCATCATGCAGAATGTTGTCGCCTTGATTAGCAGTATTTCTGACACAATTATTTTACAACTGTCACATTAACATTCAGGTTACTAAGGAAACAATACATACGCTTGTGGTTCGGTTTGTGGTCATCTTTTAAGCAATTTTGAGATGAAATAAAATATGTTTTCCTATTTGCCATCAAGTGTATTGTTGATCGCACAAAAATAGCATAAACATTTCGAACAGTAAGAGTTTACCGATCTCCTTCAAGCGAAGTCAAACATTATCGTCGATCGGTAAACTGTCCTTACTGTTGTTAATACTTAATATACTATTTTGCACTTTTCGTTTATTTACCATATCTGTTTCCAAGGCAGTCGGATATGTTTACTGGTTGAGCAACTCGTCGGTAAGTATTTTACTTACCGACGTCTTTTTTACCAACGTAAAATTATAAACATAGTAGCTTCGGGAGAGGTGTCTCATGGCGGACTCGAGAATGGGGATATAATTATTACTGTAAAATGCATCTGTTTCCTTTATCTTAGTGCGAAGTTCCCACTTAAAGAAAGACGGGTTATGTAATATACGTCTGCTATATATTTTAAATGCAGGACTTAAAAACGTATGTCGATTCTAATGTCAAAGCGCATGACGCTGTCAGATGTCTTCTTGGCTATTTAACCTCAAATTATTCTTCGTATTTCGATTCGTATAATCGAGTTTTGTAGTTACAATAATTTATCTTTCGCTTCGTAATTTATTAGTTTCCATTGCATTTGTAAACAACAGTTTTTTTCAAAACTATTATTAGTAATATTCACTATTACGAGGTAAGTTTATAATGCAAAATGTATTTCCAATTGATTGAATGCATTTATTTATTTTGCAATAAATAATGATGTCATTAAAAGTAAATCTTTGAAAAGCCGAACTCAAGTAATGTTAATGAATACACTGCATTATTTCGATATGGAACGCGATAACGGGGGGGGGGGGCAAGTTTACATATAACTTCCATTATCCAGGTACGCTAATAATTTTCTTTATTTAAATTTGACAGCGCGGCTTAAATTTGAAAATAACCTAGAAACATTGACGATGTTTTGTTGGTGTTCAAAATTACTAACTGTATGAACCACATACGTTTTGAAAATCTTAAACCATGATTTACTGAAGGATGAGTCATACGACACCTCTCGCCGGCCCGACCATACTACCTATATTTCACAACAATAAGAACAAAAAATTTTGACATTTCTATTTAAAACGTCACTTTTGACTTTTCGTTTGTTTAGTAGAAATTAAATAATTTCAACTGTGTTAAATTTAATACAATTGAGCAAAAAACATTCTGAGCATCACGAACATTAAGGGTTGTACCGGCCGTCGACTGGTAAACGTCCCTTACTGTTCTTGATACTCAATACACTACAACGTAAAAAAAAATTCCAAAGCAGCCCGCTTCTATAAAAATATTGATAATACAGCTTAAGCATTTTCAATCATATTTATTTAATGTTTAGATTTACTTAAAATTCTGGCTCCGTTATTTCCTTCGACGCAAAATATCAAAAAAAATCATCGAAATCCATCAGCGGTTGTCTCTTAATCTGCGTGAAACAAGCCGATTATTTTAATGTATAAGGTAATAGGTAAAACAGCGTTTGACAATGTGGACATGAAATGTTGGTTGTCTAAATAGAAAAGATTATTTTTAAGGAAAAATCAACAAATTTACAATATTAAAATTTTTTAGTCAATGATAATAATAGTATAAACAATTAAAAATTAAAGTGCACCATATACGTTTATCGTGTACAAAAAGCCCTCCTTTTATTTGCAATTGTTATTTACTGCATTAAATTCCTCCATAATGTACCTTTAAAACATAAAATTACAGGAATTGTAAAATGTAAGTAGTACATACTGAAGTATCTTAAAACTAAACTCATAAAATCATAAATATTTTTTCTCTTTCAATTTGATTAAATCTGTTTTTATTATTGAAAAACATTTTGTAATTTGATTGTATACAATGATATTTTGAATAGATATGTAAGTAATAAATTGTAAAACGTTTTTCGCTTTTTTTCTGTCATAAAAGTAATATAAACACAGTGAATGAGAAAATGAAGGCTTGATGGCTGTTTTTTCGACTCTATAAAGGTACTTTAGGTTTTATGACTCATATATATCCACGGAATGTCGCATTAAAGTCGCAAGAGACAGATTTTGATCAGGAGCACAGAAAGTTAAAGAGATATTTGCATAAAAACATTTACGATTAAAGTCCTCTGTTTAATCAAGTACTTATAAAAGAAGATAATAGATGGCGATAATATAGACCGTTTGAATAATTTTCCCGGGTGTGACGGAGATAGGTGAGGTAGAAAACTGGCTTTGGGAGTGCTTACCATGCGCGTTTCAAATGCGCGGTAGTTGTTGCGTTGTCTAGATTCTTTGTACCATTCCTAGCATACCAATAACAGACCAACTCCTCATATTTACGTACGAAAATCCGCTCTAATTATCTGCAAACTTGCCGACAAGGCGTGAATCTTCATTTTGGGTAAGTACAAACTTGTTTCGGAACAGTTTTCATACAGTTTATCTAGTGTTTTAGGCTAAATATCCGTTAGAATGCCAACAATGTGTCCACAATTCCTCCAATACTTTACATACTTGTCATGCTTGCTGCTACGAAGCTCTGACGACTTACAACGACGGCGCGTTTCGGTTCGTCATGAATTTTGAATGGAAAAAAATAATAAATATGAATAATTGTTTAAAGAATTTTACGTTTGAATCTGTGACTATTGATCCAAGTTATAAAGTGAACAGTGAAACAGTAGTGGACGTTAGACTGGACTGGACTACAGAGTGGACGATGTGAGAGAGCCGGACGCAGTTTAGCATTGTGTTTAAACCGCAGTTTGTTTACAACAATTGACAGTTCACGCGGGTGTTGTGCGTGTTAACAATTGTTTGTGATTGTAATTGAAGTCAATGAAGATTGTTTATTGTGCGCTGGTGTTATACATAATTGAGTAAATGCCGTCGGAATAAGGATTTTAAGGGCTTCGTAGGCAGCAAGTGGATTATTATGTATCTAGGTATACGCATTTCCTCATTTTATTACATAATTGCAAAACCGAAATTTATATCGATTTTGCATGTTCAACAGGCGGGAAATAACTTCCCGCTTACTCTTTATACCGACCTAAACGTGAATATGTAAAGTTTTGGAACTTAACAAAAAAATGCCAACTGTTTTACTTATCTTGAAATTGACTCATGTTGATAACAGGTGTACTTAAATTTTTATCATTTGATTCATATGTAAAACCATCTCATTTATCGTTAAAGGTATAAATGTTATCAACACGGAATTAATCATAATGTTAAACTTGCAGAATCATAAAATATCAATTTCTTATCACTTACAGAAGTAAATTATTAATTGAATATAAAACCAAATTATTACCGGTTTATTAAATTAGATAGAGAGTATATTTCTAATTATGTCTTAATTTTTCAAAGACAATTACTCTATTTTAAATAATTATAGAACTAATTATGCAATGTTCGGGAAATGATATTTGCAATTTAAGTAACAATTATCAACTATTATCGATTCCATTGAAAATGTTAATTGTTCTATTTATCTTATACTTGTTGCAGTAATAGTATCAAGTATGAAAATCATTTTAAAAAGCGATTATACTTAATAATTCTAAACACTTTCAGAGGCTAACGTTACCGCGAATCGCGAAACTAATGAATAAATTGACTATTATTATTTGATTCGGCCCAGAATTATAGAGTGAACTAAGTTTATTTACTAGAAGCACTTTAAACAATGCCAGAAGTTTTGATTTTCAAATACTTGGAATATTTAGATCGTTAGAATTTTAAGAAACTATATTTGAAATTTTCAAAAACGTTGACTGTTTTTTTGTCTCCGAATTAATATGGTTCTTGGTTTCATTTGGCTTTTGGCACAAAAAATGTTCAGTAAATTGTGTTGATTGGATATTTAAAATTTGTAGTACCCTTCTCTATGTATTTTTACTTTTCAAAAAAGTTACTTATACTTGTTTCATTCTTATTTTTAAACAAGTTTTGTTATTGGAACATTTTTTTAGCTCTTCGGTTAATTTATTTGATTAAAAAAAATCGAGCTTGGATTTCGGAAGGATTAATGCTTTTTTTATTTTATAATGCACTTACAAGATCAAGTAATTATAAGAATGAGAATTATATAATTCGGTTATTTCCAAAAAAAAATTAAGAATTGCCCGTCGCCATTTTTATATGCACATGTAACTTAAAAATTATGAATTATGCACCTTACATGCTAATGTTAAATCTGCCTGCTCAATTTTTTTTTTTTTAAATAACAGCTTAAGTAACCTTTAATAGTTGTATATTATGCATTTGAATATACCGGGTGAATTCAATAAAATGACGTTTTCTTAAATGCTCCTACTCATCGATTTTTTATTTTTAATAGCGCATTTTTAAACTAATTTTGTTTTAAACAGAGTGACCATAAAAAAAGTTAACACGTGGCACTTCAATTACGTAGAATCCAAAAATAAAAACAGAAGTTTCAGTTAAAAAAAATAAAAGTCGACGTGCCTGAGCATTTTAAAAAACTTGTATGTATTTTCTGAATTTATTCCAAATTACAAAAACCAAACCGGAAGTCTGGTATTTTGGATCTTTTGTTGTATAGATTAAAAGTTTAACATAATCACTTGAAGTTTCGAAGAAATCGTGCTCATAGGGTCATGGTTGATATATTTGTTAATCAGTAAATTTACTGAGTGTAAACAGGAAAAGTTAAACTTTTAATGCAGCTTTTTTTTTAAAATACTCTCACACATCGATTTTGAATTGCGCATGGTTTAAACTAATTTTATTATACAGGGTACCACAAAAAAGGTGACACTTCAATTGCGTAAAATCAAAAAATAAAAACGTAGGTTTCAATTTAAAAAAATTTAAGTGTCGCACGCTACCTACCTTTTTTTGGGCCACCCTGTATAGATGAAAATGCGCAATTCAAAGTAAAAGGTGACCTGTCCGTGTATTTTTAAACGAATTTTTCTGAATTTATTCCAAGTTATAAATGGATGGTAGGAAATATGAAAGATTATACAGAGCGTTCTGTTAAAAAAACCAAGGCCTAAGCCTAACTAATGTTTATTTATGCAGGGGACCACAAAAAAAAGGTGACACGTGACACTTCAATTATAGAAAATCAGAAATAAAACGGAAGTTTCAATATAAAAGTGGAAGCGTGTCTCGGAATGATAAATGAATTAGCTTTAATATCGATGCATTAAAAATTCATTGTTTGTTTTCTGAATTTATTCCAAGTTACAAATGGACGGTAGGAAATATGAAAGATTATACAGTGCGTTCTGTTAAAAAAACCAAGGCTTAAGTCTAACTAATGTTTATTTATACAGGGGACCACAAAAAAAGGTGACACGTGACACTTTAATTGCGTAGAATCCGAAAATAAAAACGGAGGTTTCAATATAAAAAAATGAAGTCGCTACTGTCAACCTGTATAAATGAATTAGTTAAAAAATAATAATCGCGTGTACGAGCATTAAAAATCATTGTTTGTTTTGAATTTATTCCAAGTATAAACCAAACCGGAAGTCTGGCATTTTGGATCTTGTTATATAGATTAAAAATTTAACATAATCACTAATTTCGAAGAAATCAATGCTCATAGAGTTATGGTTGATATATTTAATCTGAATTTACTGAGTGTAAACAGTTTTTAAATACTCACATCGATTTTGAATTGCATTTTAACTAATTTTTATACAGGGTACCACAAAAAGGTGACACGTGACACTTCAATTATACGTAAAATCAGAAAATAAAACTGAGGTTTTAATTTAAAAAATGGAATGTCACACGCTACCTTTTTGGGCCAACCTGTATAAATGAAATGCAATTCAAAGTAAAAGCGACGTGTCCGAGTATTTTTAAAAATCATTTTGTTTTCTGAATTTATTCCAAGTTACAAATGGACTGTAGAAATATGAAGATTATACGGCGTTCTGTTAAAAAACCAAGGCCTAAGTCTAATGTTTATTTATACAGGATACAAAAAAAAGGTGACACGTGACACTTCAATTATCAAGAAATCAGAGAATAAACTGTTTCAATATAAAATTAAGCGTCATGCTACCGTTTTTGGGCAACTTGTATAAATGAAAATTAGCTTAAAAATTAAGTCATCGTGTCCGAGCATTAAAAAAATCATTGTTTTGTTTTGAATTTATTCATTATAAAACCAAACGGAAGTCTGCATTTTGGATCTTATTTATAGATTAAAATTATAACATAATCACTTGAAGTTTCAATAAAAATAATGCTCATAGAGTTATGGTTGGCATTGTATAAATGTAAATTTACTGCAGTGTACAAGTAAAAGTAATGTACTGTTTTTTAAATACACAATCTATTTTGAATTGCTGCATTTTGAACTAATTTTATTATACATGGTACACAAATAAAAGTAACAACGTTCAATGTATACGTAAAATCAAGAAAACTAAAACGAATGTTTCAATTTAAACCAAAATTGAAGTGTCACGTACCTTTATTATACCTGTATAAATGAAAATAAGTCAATATAAAGAAAAGTGACTGTCCGAGCATTTAAAAGATATATGTTTGTTTTCTGAATTTATTCCAAGTTACAAATGGACGGTAGGAAATATGAAAGATTATACAGTGCGTTCTGTTAAAAAAACCAAGGCTTAAGTCTAACTAATGTTTATTTATACAGGGGACCACAAAAAAAGGTGACACGTGATCAATTATAACGTAAAATCAGAAAATAAAACGGAGGTTTCAATATAAAAAAAATGGAAGCGTCACGTGCTACCTTTTTTGGGGTCAACCTGTATAAATGAAAATTAGCTTAAAAAATAATAATCGCGTGTCCGAGCATTAAAAAATCATTGTTTTTATTTTCTGAATTTATTCCAAGTTATAAAACCAAACCGGAAGTCTGGCATTTTGGACCTTTTGTTATATAGATTAAAAATTTAACATAATCACTTGAAGTCTCGAAGAAATCATATGCTCATAGAGTTATGGTTGATATATTTGTTAATCGGTAAATTTACTGAGTGTAAACGAGATTTTTTAATTACTCCCACACGTCGATTTTGAATTGCGCATTTTAAACTAATTTTTATTATACAGGGTACCACAAAAAAAAGGTGACACGTGACGCTTCAATTATACGTAAAATCAGAAAATAAAAACGGAGGTTTCAATTTAAAAAAATTGAAGTGTCACACACTACCTTTTTTTGGGCCAACCTGTATAAATGAAAATGAGCAATTCAAAGTAAAAGGCGACGTGTCGAGTATTTTTAAAAGAAATTGTTTTCTGAATTTATTCCAAGTTACAAATGGACTGTAGGAAATATGAAAGATTATACAGCGCGTTCTGTTAAAAAAACCAAAGCCTAAGTCTTACTAATGTTTATTTATACAGAGAACCACAAAAAAAAAGGTGACACTTCAATTATAGGTAAAATCAGAAAATAAAAACGGAGGTTTCAATATAAAAAAATGGAAGCGTCACGTGCTACCTTTTTTGGGACCAACTTGTATAAATGAAAATTAGCTTAAAAAATAAGTCGACGTGTCCGAGCATTAAAAAAAAGTCTTTGTTTTTGTGTTCTAAATTTATTCCAAGTTGCAAATGGACGGTAGAAAATATGAAAGATTATACAGCGCGTTCTGTTAAAAACCCAAAGTCTAAGTCTAACTAATGTTTATTTATATAGGGGACCACAAAAGTGACACGTGACACTTTAATTGCGTAGAATCTATACGTAAAATGAAAAAAACGGGGTTTCAATTTAAAAAATGGAACGTCACTACTACCTTTTTGGGCCAACCTGTATAAATGAAAATTAGCATTAAAAAATAATAAGCGACGTAGTCCGAGCATTTAAAAGAATATTTTGTTTTCTGAATTTATTCCAAGTTACAAATGGACTGTAGGAAATATGAAACTAAGCGCGGAGTCTGTTAAAACCAACCTAAGTCTAACTAATGTTTGTATAGGAACCGCATAAAAAGGTTGACATATCAATTATATGGTAAATCAGAAAATAAAAAGGTTTCAATATAAATGGAAGCGTTGCTTATGGGACAAATTTATAATGTAAATAGTTAAAAATAAGTCGACGTGTCCGAGCATTAAAAAGTCATTGTTTTTTTCTAATTTATTCCAAGTTGCAAATGGACGTGAATTATGAAAGATTATCACGCGTTCTGTTAAAAGGCCTAAGTCTAACTAATGTTTATTATACAGGGTACCACAAAAAGGTGACACGTGACACTTCAATTATACGTAAAACCAGAATAAAAGAGTTTCAATTTAAAAAATGGAAGTGTCACAGTTTACCTTTTTGAGCCAACCTGTATAAATGAAAATGCAACTTAAAAAGTAATAATCGCGTGTCCGAGCATTTTAAAAAATTATTGTTTTCTGAATTTATTCCAAGTTACATGTACAGCAGGAAATATGAAGATTATACGAGCTGTGTTCTGATTAAAATAACTCATAGGCTCTAGGTCATAGAATAATGGTTGATATATTTGTTACATGGGACACAAATTATGAGTGTAAACAGTAAGTAGAACTTGTTTAATTTAATGTATTTTTACTCATCGATTAATATTTAAATAATTTTGATTATTCCACAAAAAAAATGGAGCGTTACGTGACACTTCAATTTGGGACGTAAACTGAAATAAAATGGAGGTTTCAATTTAAAAAATTGAAGTAGTCGACGGCTACCTTTTGAGCCAACCTGTATAATGAAAATGCGCAATTCAAAGTAACAGGGACGTTCAGTATTGTTAAAAGATAATTACCGAAGTCTGAGATCTTGGATTCCAAGTTATGTACGTCAGGAAAGATTGAAAGATTTAATATAATGCGTTTGATATCTGTTGACAGAAACCATATGGCCTAAGTCCGTGAACTAATGTTTATTTATACAGATTGAAATTATAATCAAATGCTGAACGTGACACTGTGTAATTGCATAGAATCCAAAATTATCTTTCCGCCATTTGAAAAATAAATGGAAGCGTTAATCAAGTGCTACCTTATTTTTGAACAACTAGTCTTATTCCTATCGATATTGTGATCCAAATTATATGTCGACGGTAGCACAATTCATAAACGCTTATACAGGGCGTTCTGTTAAAAAGACCAAACCCGAAATCTAGAACTTGGATCTTTCGTCATAAAGATTAAAAGTTTAATATAATGGTTTGAAATTTTGAAACAATTTCATTCTAGTTTACCGTCCGTCGATACGATACCCGCATATACTAGTATTGAACTTAATCAAATAGCTAAGTGTGCCTAATGTACAATCAATTAATCTTTTCACGCCATTTGAAAAATAAATTAACGTTAATCAAGGCAGCACCTTATTTTTGAACACTATTCCTATCGATATTGTGATCCAAATTTAGGCCTAGAACCAATTCATAAACGCCATTCACTAAATGAGAATCAAAATGAAAATCTCAGGATTTAAGCTTTTAATTAAATAAAAGTTTATACAAAAAAAATGTTCATTCGCTAGTTTACTCGTCGATACGAACTCGAATATATTCTAAAGCTTAATTTGAACCTTAAGTATTAGGATAACGTGTGCCTAAACAATCAATGAACTTTTTCAGGCATGCAATAGCTTATAATTTTATTTTTATAGTTATATGTAATCACTCTAGGCCAGAACCGAACCAGGACGCCAGCCGGTGCCGACAACTGCGAATGATCGGACAACTATTGTTTCTAAAGGTGTGATACAAATATGTTTGATGCTGATGTTATTAATTGATTAAAAATATTTTTGAAAATTAGTTTTGTGACGCAGTCATAGCTTGAGTAGTGTTGGCAGCACTAAACATCAACGTGTCAACGGGTGTACATTACGCGTTCGAATGTGTAGAATCGAAATATGTAATATTACCTATACCAGGATCTGGGATCTTTTATCATAAAATTCAAGTTTAACATAATAAAAAAAAAAACTGTTCCGTTCTTGAGAGTGTGAATTGTAAAAGTGGAACTTGTTTAATTTTAATATTTCATAAATGGAATTCGCGAGTGGGAATGCTCGCAAAAACTATCGTTTCTGGATGTGTGATACATACATTTTCTGAGATGATGTTATTAACGACTTCCAAATTTTCGATGATATTACAATTAAATATAATATCTATGTCAAAGAAATCTAAATTTTCGGAATTCCCGGTCCACCGGATATGGTCAAAAAATTTGATTTTTAAACTATATGTCTTCATATTTCCATTCTACATATCAAAATACATAATTAAGTAACTGGTGGAAAACTTATCTGCTAGTAGCAATTTTTTTTTAATTACTTACAAATGAGAGACGACCATCTACCTACTTTTTTAACTTTCTTAAGAATTTCCACCACTCCAACTTCACTGTTAATTATCAAAAATCAAAAATTAGTGTTCCATGATTTTAGTCTAATTAAGGACTAATTTTGACGGGTAACATAAAATTTTGGAACGCAAAAGTATAGCCAGGAGTTTTGTAGTGGAGGGGGGCGCTATCTTGACGTAAACGCAACACCCAGCTCCACTACTAAAAACCTCAAATAATAATGTTCGTTCCATAATGTTGGCGTTTTGACCAGGCAATAAAAATTTTTGAACACAAATGTATAACCAAGAAACGGTATTGTCGTGGGAATCCTATCTTAACGTCAATGCAGCATCCAACTATACCACTAAAAGCAAAAATTTAAAAATATTTGTTCAACAATGTTGGATAGCAACAGACAACGTTGGAACTCGAAAGTATAGACAGAAAATGAAATTTTGGGGTGGGGGTGATGCTCAATGTCAC
The DNA here is from genome assembly GCA_036346205.1 of Vesta saturnalis. Taxonomy (NCBI): domain Eukaryota; kingdom Metazoa; phylum Arthropoda; class Insecta; order Coleoptera; family Lampyridae; genus Vesta; species Vesta saturnalis. The sequence goes on from JARFJB010002049.1 coordinate 340,430, forward strand.
TGCAACTTCACTATTAAAGTCAAAAACTAAAAATTGAGTTCGGTGCCAAATTCTAATACCAAAATAATCCTTAACTCGCTTTTAATCAATCAGTTGATATTCCATTCAGTAATGTTGCCAAATAACCCTATTTTTCACCGTGAATAATTTAGAAAGTGGTGCATAAATACCGATTTTTGACAGTTTTTGATCAAAATTACGTGGTCAACTAAAATACATTAAATTCACTTCTTGTGTTTCAGAGTAATGCGTTTTGACGACATTTAGGTAATGCATTTGGACGTTTTCCCGAATAAATTGGCGCATTAATAACCGTTTTGATTTCTTTTGGTCAATTTCGATTTTGCCTCATCTGTGGATTCGTCCAAGCGACAGACCTAAACTATAGATTGGCGAAAATAGCATTCTTAAATCGATCGGTTCCCACTTTATGCTAACAGGGATGAACAGACAGACAGAAACTACGATTTCATAAAGAAGCTTTCAGGCTTCATGCCTTGATGTCAAGATAACACTCCCACTACAAAATACAATTTCCTGGTTATACTTTTGACTCCACTTTTGAGTTCCAAAGGTTTTGTTCCTGGTCAAAATTAGTCTTTAATGAGACTAAAATTACATTATTAACACTCATTTTTGGTTTTTGACTTAATATTCAAATTGCCTTGATGCCAAACTACATAATGCCTTTTCCAGTTTATCCTTTTGTATTCCATAATTCTTTATTCCTGTTCACAATTGATCTTAGAAGAAAATTTTCGAAAATATTTAATTTTTGCTTTTAGTATGTTCAGGTCAAGATAGAATAGCGCCCCCACTACAAAATTCCATTTCCTAGTGAAACTTTTGCGTTTAAACATTTTTTGTTGCTGATATCAGATTTTAATTACATCAAAATTATTCATGGGTAAAGAATGCGTCAGTTTGGCAAATATGTCTATTGAAAATTTAACGGCAAGACATGAATTATGATTTGATTGACAAGACGTACATAAAGTGGTTTGGGTCATATAAATAAGTATTTATTTTTTATCCTAATATAATACTTTTGTACAAATCAAATTCCCTCGGGCAACAGACTTCCTCTTCCAATCCACTGCTGTTGAAATACTGCATTAATATTCTCTCGCACATTAATAGCAAAATGTGCCGGGCAACCATCCAATTGCAAAAACAATTTTTGCCTTGTTTCCAGAGGCACATCTTCCAACAACAACGGTAATTGATTGGCCAAAAAGTCAAGAAATACATTGCCATTTAGGGGTTGCACGAAAAAATATGGCCCAATAATTCTGCCTCCCAATATGCCACACCATACATTTAAACTCCAACGTCCTTGGCAACCAATGGGGATTTTCTGCAGACCAATAATGCATATTGTGCAGATTGACTCTCCCGTCACTACTAAAGGTGGCTTCATCGGTCCAAAGAATTTGAAATAAAAATTCTCTATTTTCGCGTATCATGCCTAACATCCAATGGCAATAGTCTAACCTTCGATCAAAATCTTCTTCTTACAAGGCCTGATGCAAAACGACATGATATGGGTGCATTCTTAAAGTAATTAAAAAAAGTTTAAACGAATACCTATATATTTTGATGGCCTTAGAAATATTTTGAAGCGTTGTCGGTGATATGCCCAACTCAGTGGATAATGCTTTTGTGCTAACATGAGGATTTCCTTCAATATAGCCCAGTACACGGTTAATATTTTCTTGTGTTCTTCCAATTCTTTGCCGTTCAAACGTAGGCCGAAAACTACCATTGGCTGGTAAGCTCGCCACTAATCGGGGAAAAACTCTTACATCGCAAGGACGCCGATTCGGATATTCTGAAGACATTCAAAATAAACCGCAAGCATATCAACAGCTTCATTATTCGTAAAACGCATTTTGAAAGCACAAAAATTGCTCAAAGTAACGCGAAAGTATTGACAACTATTGACAATTTGAGAATTATGTATGTTTCGTTTAGGTATCTGTTTCCATTGCCTGCTTCTATTAATTGTATTTTTCGTATATATCCATAGTGAATATGCATTTAAACAAAAAAAAAAAAAATAGGCCTTTCGTATAACTTTTAGCATTGCTTACTTTACCGTAGTAAAGTAAAAAAAAAGGGTGATTTTATTCTGGTGAATAAATTTACAAATATTTAAAATCGCAATTTCTAGGTAACCTATTCAGAGCCGAAATTGAAGCTGCAGTTTTGTCTACCCATAAGAGGCCTCAGCAATGCACAGAGTGATGGTCAGCATTTCGAGCATTTACGGGGGCATTAAAAACTTTCCTCCTTTAAATCGGTCCTTTTTAGGGCCACAACTTACATAATAGAAAGAATTCCAGAAAAATATAGTAAAAAAACAAACAAAAATTTAAGGTATTTTCGTATAAAGTTTTCTTTGGCCGATATCTTAGGTTAGGAACATACCAATGCATTTAATTTTTTTGCGAAAATGAACCGTTTCTGTCGAAATGTCGAACAAAGCCCTCTAGCGACGACATGTGAAACTAACAAAACTTTAATTATTTTAACATTTGTAGCCCAAGAAAAGCTCTTTTCAACGCTCCCAAGTGTGTTAAAATCGGATTAACTGTTTCGAAGATACGGGGGGTGATTTAAGGAAACCTTTGAATACCCCCCCACCACTTTATTTTTATAGATACGTCAAAAAGTACCAAACAAAAAAAGTTCAGATTATCCTCGACTTCAAAGATAAGTTATGTTTTTATTAGGTTAATATAGCAGAATTCACAGAAACATCACTTTGATTCAAGATTGCAGTTACGCCCCCTAGCGGCCATTTCAGAAACATGAAAATATTTTCCAGGTTTTTGTATTGTCCGTTTTAGTAATAACTTTTTTTTCCGCCTGCCTCTACGATGGATAGTTCCCAGATACAGTACCTCGCATTCTAAGTTGTCCACCCTGTACATAGCGAAAGTGGTGACTGAATCAACACATTGTAATACTTTGACCAATACTGGAAATTAGTTGCTGTATTTGGCCAGAGACAACTCAATGAGACGTCCAACTCATTAGAAATCTAGTCTAAATTTAAATTGTTTAGTCTACAACTCTTTCTATCAAAAACAAAATTAATACTGTCCAGCTCAGTTGGTAAGGTAGGTATAGATGGCGCTACGTTTGATCTGAAGTTTGGGCTGTTCGGAAAAATATGTAGATTGATATTCTGAAGTGCTCTACCCTAGAGGGTCGGGAACCTCAAAATAAAACTGTTTTTTCAACGTTTTTGATTCGAAAATAAGCCACTTTATGATTAAATAAAAAATATTTTCCGAAAGAGGGGCCATTCCTACATAAAAGATATCTCTACAGTTACTTTACCAAATCCCACAATTTTACGTGAAAAAAATCTTGTAAAGAATTATCAACGAATCTCTCGGGAAAATCTAGCGGTTTGAGAAGAGGTGAGACATATTTATTTGGTATAATTTCATTAAGAATAAATGTTATCTTAAGTAAAATTAAGTGAGAAGCAATAATTTTGATAGTAAGTAAAACGTAAACATAAGTATCAAAAACTTATTTGTTTATGCGACTTCTGTACTGCATTTTTCTTGTTATGATATCACTCTTTTCATTGTCAGCTCTCAGCTACATCATCGTCCGTATCTAACAGTCACTGTTTAATCTACATAAACCTGACACCTCACATTAAAATAATTAAATTATTCTGATTGCATCTGATTCATTATAGCTTGTACCCGTTTGTAACACATTTTTTACCTTTTGTTAACCTCAAGGTGTTCAAATTTAACCCGGGGTTAAAAAATATTAGCACTCCACTTGAATATTTTTTATCTTTCATGACGGGATTCGAGATAGGGTGGTTTGTACCTAATTGTACAATTTTTCCATTTGTTTGTACCTCAAGGTTTTTGTTTGTACCGAATTTCCAAGTTTTTTTAAAGGGGTAAGTTTTTCGTTTAAAGAGATTTTCAAAATCAGGGAGCCGATACTGTTTCGTTTTTGTTTGTACCGGTTTGTACCACCTTTTTTCCTTCGAATTTCAAGGGGTACAAATTTAATCAGGGGTTAAAAATGTCAGCACCCCACTTTAATATTTTTTATCGTTCTCGGCGGAATTCGAGAGAGCAATTATTGTACTCCATTGTACCATTTTTCCTTTGTCTTTGTACATCACGCAGTACAAATTTAACCAGGTGTTAAAAAATTTCAGTACCTCATTTTAGTCGCTTTTGACGAAATTCGAAACAGTATCGTTTGTACGACCACTTTTGTTTTCATATCCAATTTATGAAGAATGATTTTACCAGATTAAAATCTCTCAGATTTTTGATATACAGGGTGTCCCAGGAGTTCGTACCAACCACTTAGGAGATGGTAGTGGGACTAAAAATAATTATTGTACTTCATATAAAATTTTTGACTTAAGCCCTTCGTTAACGAACTATAGGGTTCTAAAGTTGGGAGTTAAAAATTGTTTTAATAATTATTAAATTACTTATAGGAAGTTAATAAAATTTTAGCGGTTTATAAACACCATAAATATACACTTGGTGGCGTCATAAACAAGTCTGTACTACACTTGTGAACCCAGATACGGACTAAGTTCAATGGTTGATGCGGCAATTTCAGCACCTCATTTTAATAGTTTTCGTCGCTTTTGACGAAATTCGAAACAGTATCGTTTGAACTACCACTTTTGTTTTCATATCCAATTTATGTATAATGTTTTTACCAGATTAAAATCTTTTTCAAATTTTAATATATAAGATTTAACTTTACCAAAAATAAAATTAAATTGTCGGTAAGTAATTAACCGATCATATTGTCCAGTACCTTTATGTGTGCGCCGCAAGTGTCTTATCTTTCTTTCGAAAAGCCGCTTATTCTTACATTGGAATACTGTTTCAAATTTTGTCAAAAGCGACTAAAATTATTAAAATGAGGTGCTGAAATTTTTTAACACCTTGTTAAATTTGTACTCCTTGATGTACACAGATAAATGAAAAATAGTACAATGGAGTACAATCGATGCTCTCTCGAATTTCGTCAAGAATGATAAAAAATATTAAAGTCGGGTGCTGGCGTTTTTAACCTCTGGTTAAATTTGCACCCCTTGAAATACGAAGGAAAAAATAGTGGTACAAACCTGTACAAACGAAAACGAAACAGTTACCCCTTTAAAAAAAATTGGAAATTCGGTACAAACCAGCCTCTTGAGGTACAAACAAAAGGAAAATGGTACAATTAGGTACAAATGAACCTTTCTCGAACACCTTCATGAAGGATAAAAAATATTCAAGCGGGGTGCTAACGTTTTTTAACCCCGGGTTAAATTTGAAACCTGGAGGTACAAAAGGTAAAAATTGTGGTACAAACGGGTACAAACTATTATAAATTAGATGCAATCAAAATAATTGCATCATTTTAAAGTGCGGTGCCAGGTTATTTAGGTCACTATTTAGCAACTTTATAACATTAACTCAAGTGTTGATCCAGACTTCGAAAGTCACTGACTCGTATAAACATAAGGCAGCAGACGACTGCGCATAACGTCGCGCACACACAGACATACAGTCACCGGCTAGAAGCCGAATGAGAAACCCGCTATCTCCCCTATTACATTTTTATCTGGACAGAAACCGATGGGTTTAATGCACGTAGTTCTGCGGAGAAATTCAATACCTACAAACTGTTTCTTCTACTCTTGGTTTTTAATCCATGAGTTGAAAATTTATAAATAATTGTACTACGAATGGCAGTACTGAGACTGTCCAAACTACCATTTCCGTTTATGACTTACTCAATCAAGTATGATCTAAAATTTGTGAAAATATATGCCTAACTATTCTAAAAGTAGATACTTTTCACTTGAAAACACCATTTACCTGAAAATACATCTTTCTTTCTCGAGATTCCAGTACTTTTATCTAATTTTTTACTAAACTCTTCAAGTACTATATTTCAAAATCGTAACAAGTACTGCCTGTATTAATCAAGGTTGCAATGAGACAAATAAACATAGTAATCTTGAAGTAACATATTAATTGCTAATTTTCTGAAAAAGAAGATAAGTTTCAATCGTTTTCAACATTTAGTAAAGTATTTATCTAAGGAGTTGTGTTTCGAAAAGTTTTGAGCATAGTATTAATGCAAATTTCAAAGTCGAGATTTGGAATTGGATCAGTTTTGACAGAGATGTAGCAGATCATTCAGCGCGTCATATGCAAATTACGGCTCGGGCGCACCTATTTCCCATGCACTAGGGTGCTTGGTTTCAATAATTTTCTGAAAAAATTTGTAAGAGAACCTTTTTTACGTTAAATTATCTCCTTTTTCCAATATATTTTTTGTTTTTTATTACATTATCCCTATTTTATTTTATGCTTTTTGATCGTTTTTTTCCAAATTCCCGACCCGCTGGACTTTTCAAATTTTCAAGTACCGATTTTTCCGAATCAGATAAACAAATCCCTAGTCAACTCTTCTTCATACGTTATGAAACCAATTCATTTTCGGTACAAGCTCTTGGAATCGATCATCAGTAGGCTTGATCTCAATAAGGCGACTGGCCCAGACGGTATCCCAGCTATTGTCTTAAAGAAATGTTCCCCCGAACTAGTACCAGTCCTATCTAAGCTCTATACGATCTCTATATCTTCTGGGGAATTCCCTTCATCATGGAAGTTAGCAAATGTTCAACCTATTCCCAAAAAAGTGATAAGACCGATCCTCAAATTACAGACCAATTGCCATCACTTCCATTTTGTCTAAAATTATGGAAAAGGCCATCAATCAGCAACTGCTCACGTTCCTTGAAACTAACAAACTCCTTAGTGACTACCAATATGGGTTTAGGCAAAGTCGTTCAACAGGCGATCTTCTTTCATATGTGACCCAAGTTTGGAACAATACAGTAGAGCAGTCCGGTGAAACAGTTGTAGTCGCTTTAGATATCTCAAAGGCATTTGAAAGTTTGGCAAATTCAATCAACAAAGACATTCAACGTATTCTCAAATGGGGAAGCAATAATCTAGTTAAATTTAATGCTAACAAAACTCAGTGTTGCCTTATGTCCGCCAAAAAGATCGATCATTTCCTGTTGTAAGTATGAATGGCTCAGTTCTTAAGTTTCAGACTCTATTACTCTGTTGGGTATGACTGTATCTTCAAATCTCTCATGGGTTGACCATCTTCTGTCAGCTACCAAAACAGCTGCTCGTAAAATAGGCTTTTGTACAGATCTAAGCAGTACTTTACCTCTCGACAACTTCTTCTGCTGTATAAGGCCCAAATTCGGCCTCATCTGGAATATAATTCTCACCTTTGGGTTAGTGCTCCCAATACGCTCTCGATATCGTTGATCGTATTCAAAAGAGAGCGATTAGGCTTATAAATGACCCGTCCTTAACTTCTCACATACAGTCCCTTGAGCATAGAAGGATGGTTTCAGTTCTTTCTTTGTATTATCGTTATTACAATGGCTATTGTGCTGGTGAATTACATTCTTTGATACCATCCCCGGCTATCTTTGCGAGAAATACTCGGTTCGCGCATTCACATCATCAGTATGCAGTACAAATCTCCACTTGTCGTACCAAACGGGCGCAATCCACATTTTTCTACACGGCTTCTAAACTCTGGAATGATCTCCCTAGTTCCTGTTTTCCTCTCACTTATGATATGATAAAATTTAAGGTAGCTGTTCATAGGCATCTCTTGGCAATTCATTATCCCTCTATCCATCCTCCTAAGTGTTCCTGAGTGTTATAGCGCGATAGGCCTTATTTAAAAAAAAAAATCACCTTCGTCCAAATCATTTTGAGGTGAATGTCTCTATTGCCTAAGCTGCTATGTCAATAGTCGACACTTAAAAGAATTGCTCATATTAAATATCACACAAATGCATCGTTTTTGCGTTTATTAATAAAAGCCTTGTAAGTACCGAAGTTTGTGGTAATTCTTGTCAATGTAGAAGTAGGTACTTACTAATATAAAATATACTTCACACTAACTGTATTGTATCAAGCGACAGAATTTCGTTGTTTTCAAATTTATTATAAAAATAAAATTTGACTTATTATCTTATGGTGAAGTTTCATACTTTTTAACTACTTTTATGTTATAATAATAGAAAGAGGTACCGAATAAATATAAATTTAGAAATTTAGTTTTACAATAAGAGTTGAAAGTCTCATCGGGTTATCTGACTCAACTAACAAAAGTGTGAAACACGTGTCACACAATTTGAACGCTGTCTTGTCGTTTGTGGTAAAACCACGGTATTAAATATAGATACCGTGGGTAAAACTAATGTAGGTAATTGAAATTTTTCTGGATTTAGGTAATTTATTAAAATAAGTAAGTGTTATAAAAAAAGATGAATTTCGACTGACAATAAATATTTTCGTCCAAGTGGATGAAAAATATTGCAAACTGTAAATATACTACGAATGATTATTTTTATCTTTTTTTTATTAGGTATGTACAGTGGTGAGCAAAAAAACTGGGACAATTAATTCAGGTACTCTTCGTGTATAGTTCAGAATTTGGCTTAGCATAAAACCGACTTTGCTCCAATTAACATTGACATTAGCGCGTCTGGCATTTGATTTAGTTGCGTGATTCTTACAACTTTCAAATTGACAAGGATTGCAGATATGTCAATTTGCAGGCATTTTTTTTTTTCTTAATCCACTCTAAAATTAGGGTGTCCCAGTTTTTTCTGCTTGCAACTGTACATTTTGAGCTTGTTTGTATATTGCAACACTTTTTGTTTTTCGTATAAATACAACGATGTGTAACCTGTGTGAAGTTAGCAACAGCTTTAACATATTTATTATGAAGTTAGCAATAACTTTCCAGCAATAAATTGCAAAATGCATTTAATCCTTAATATTAAGAAATTTTACTACTTACATCAATTCTACATGAAGTAAAGAGTAATTAAAGCCATAAAAAAGAGCACATATTTTTCGTTCTAAAAAAATTTTACACTTTCAAATTATTCTCGTATGTTAGTACGTGTATAAACGAGGTTTACTAAAATACATATATTTTCTGTTTGTTCTCAATGTTTATCTTCCCAATTCTCTTATGCACCGGGGAGTGGGGGGTTTAGGATTTTTATTATCTATTCTACGTGAAATACAGAGTAAATAAAAGTAATAAAAAAAAGGCACTATTTTCAGTTTCATCTTAAAAAAATTTAAACTTTCCTATTGTCGTATGCGGATGGGTCAACGGGGGTGATTATGATGCTTAATTTCCGGTGTTCAGCCGCCAATGTTATTCCGGATTTTTATTATCGTCTATTCTACGTGAAATACAGAGTAAATAAAAACAATAAAAACAGAACACATATTTTCTGTTTGTTCCAAAACCAATGTTTATCTTCTCAATTTTCGTATGCACCGGGGGGGGGCTACGATGCTTAATTTCGTCTAGGATTTTTAGTATCATGTATTCTACGTGAAATACAGAGTAAATAAAAGGGTTAAAAAGGGCACACATTTTCAGTTTGATCTAAAAAATGTTTAAACTCTCCTATTCTCGTATGCGTATGGGTAAACGGGGGTAACTAAGATGCTTAATTTCGGGTGTTTAGCTGCCGATATTATTCCGGATTTTTATTATCGTCTATTCTACTTGAAATAGAGAGTAAACAAAAACAATAAAAAAAGGGCACTTATTTTCCGTTTGTTCTAAAAAAATTTACTAATCCTCCAATTATTCTCGTATGCTTGCGTACAAACGGGGTGACTCAAGTGTTTAACTTAGGGTGTTTAGCCATCAATGTAGAACAATATTTTTTTCTTCGTTTATTCTACATGAAATGAGAAGTAAAGCAGCAAAAAAGGGCACATATTTGCCGTTTGCTCTGAAAAAAAATGTTTATCTTCCCAATTCTTGTATGCACATGGAAGGGGGGGGGGGGCTAAAAATACTTAATTTCGGGTATTTACCCGGCGATATTGTTCAGGATTTTGTTGTTGTCTATTCTATGTGAAATACAACGTAAATAAGAGCAATAAAAAAAATCTGATGTGCGCAACACATGACCTCACAATACAATGTAATTGATAATTTAAACAAGCACAAGTAAAATTGAAAGAATTTGATTTGTTTTATAAACTAGTGTACTTTGTTTTTTTTGCTACTAGAAATTTTGTACAGTTTTTTCATTTCATTAAATTATGAAATTGCTTTATTCAAAAAATCGTAATACTTCGACAGAAACAATTAAATATGACGGCCAAGAAGAAGTTATTATTTAAATATTACCTACAAAGCTTGACGTACTACACAAAAGTGATCATGATCGAAAAAGTTGATCAGAGAAAGTAAATAATCGTAATCACCCAGTACACATTTATTTAGTTCTTAAATTGAAAACGTGTAAATATGTGCATAAAAGTACAATTTTTATAAGCATATAAATCCACTTGTTACCCATATGTTTCTATTGATACGGTTATCATTTTTACATTTATTCCATAGTTAACTTTCGTTGTGCGAAAACAACAGTTGTTTATACAGGGTGAATCTTATCTAATCCGCCAAAATTAAAGGAGCACTAGAACTCATCATTATAAGCAAAAAGTTTATATGTACATGGGTCCGAAATGCTTCGTTACCGAGATACAGAGTGTCAAGTTGAAAAAGAAATCGCGATTTCTTCAATATTTTTACTGTTTCGAAATAATTTCATGAAATTTCGTATACGGGGTTTTTGGGACAGTTGCTTGAACAGTTGTTATCAAAAAACATGTTTACTTTTAATATTAATTTCTTTCTTGTTTTTAATATTGATATTTTAGTGCTCCTTACAAGTTTTAAATAAATAAACATTGTTTTAGTTTTAAATGTTTTTCTCAGAAACGGTTGCTCTAGCGACATCACTAAAATATACCTTTTTAGCAGAAAAGATAGGAGAATCGATTTTGTAGTCTAAAATGGTATACAGTGTAGCACAAAAATTGCAACGATTTAAATCGAATTTGCTGCTTAGAAACCACAACTAAATGGACCACAAATTTGAATATTTTATTTCAAAAACCATCGTATACGAAATTTCATGAAATTATTTGAAACAGTCGAAAGATATTGAAGAAAACGCGATTTCTTTTTTCAACTTTGACACCCTGTATCTCGAAACGAAGAATTTGGACCCATGCACATATGAACTTTTTGCTTATAATGATGAGTTCTAGTACTTTTAATTTTGGCGGATTAGATAAGATTCACCTGTATAATAAAAAGTAATTAGAATTTGACATTTTAAAATTTATCATAACGTGTAAAAATGCAAAAATTCTAAAAATTTTGACTAAGGGCCAAAAATGAACATTTTTAGCAAAGGGCCCAAAATTTTGTTTACCAAACATCATCTCAAATGGTCAGAAACGGCTCAGAACGTGTACAAATGAAAAAAAAATCGTAAATTTTTGACCAAGGGGCAAAAAAAATTTTTTTTTTTTTTCAAAAATCGTTTCAAATGTCTAGAAATGCCTTAACACGTCTAATAAAAAAAAACCTCGTACATTATGCGTCTTGAACCCGAGACGCCGGACATCAACCAAACGCGCTGCCACTGCGTTACCGGAGGAGTTCACGAACAAACGGTAGATATTCAATTCTAAGATGGTTCACTTAGTTGCCTACGTAAAGGTTTGCTACGAATAGCGGTTCGTATTTATACACTCTATAGTAGTCGAAATCTGGAACTACATTTTGATTGGACAGATTTCGCTCAGAACTTCATCATTCCATCATCTACTCATGGATCCGAACCCGGGTACCAATTTTCATGACGATCGGATTATATTTGTGGACGCTATCGCGCTGGAACACATACAGACAGCCTGACATACATTTTGAAACTTTCACGTTTGTACCTCTTTTGTTTCCAACTTACGGTAAAGCAATTTTTAAATATGGTAGCTCATTTTAAAGGAAATTTAATCCTCTTTAATAATACGCGTCTACTTTCTACATATTTTCTATTTTGCGATAATTTACAAAAACTAAAGTGCTGCTCTCGAAATTTCGCCGACCGATTACAATACCTCCCAATACTTTCGTATTGTGAGGTAGAAGAGCACACATTTACAGTTCTAAAAAAAGTTGTATCTGCCCAATTCCAGTATGTACGGGGTTTATTAAGATGCTTAATGTCGGGTGCTTAGCCGCCGATATTGTTCAGTATCTTTATTATCGTTTACTCTACGTAAAATACAGAGTAAATAAAGTTTGCGCTAAGCCTTCTTCTTTGGAAAATTCGTGCTTATTATGTGATTTGTGTCAGGCCCCATGACCTAAAATCTTTTATTTAAACTGTGTACCATTCTTTTACTGTTATTTACTCCGGATGGACGATAATAGAAATCCTAAATAATATCGTCGGCTAAACACCCGAAATTCTTAGTCGCCCTCGTTTACCCAAGTGTATACGAGAATAGGAAAGTTTACATCTTTTGTTAACAAACAAAAAAATGTGCACTTTTTCTATTGCTTTTATTTGCTCTATATTCTATGTAGAATGTACGATGATAACAATCCTGAAAAATATGGATATGTAAATTAAACATTTTGGTCACCCTCTTTACAAGCATACGAGAGCAAATCGAAAGTTTACAATTCTTTTTACAACAAACAAAAAATGTGTAATGTCCTTTTTTTATTATTTTTACTTACTCTAAATTTCATGCAGAATATATGTAGGTAAAAGTCCTGATCTATATCAACGCATAAACACCCCAAATTAAGCACTTTAGTCGGAAGCATACGAGAGTGATTGGAAAGTTATAGTTTTTTTTAGAACAAACGAAAAATATGTGCCCTTTTTTTATTGTACTTCATGTAAAATGTACGATGATAGAAATAACGATGGCTAAACACATTCAAAATTAAACATTTTAGTCGCCCCAGTTACAAGCATACGAGAGTAACTGGAAAGTTAAAAATTTTTTTTACAGCAAACGAAGAATGTGTACATCACAATCAATATACATAAGCTATTGCTGGAATGTTATTGCTAACTTCGCACCGGTCGATGTGTAACGGAAAGTTCTTTTTTGAAATAATGATGTTAATGTTCAGACAAAAATTTATTCTTTATTGTACACAAAAATTTAAGTGTACTTTCTTTATGACCTACACCTGAATGCAAAATTAAGTGCAATTTAACTTCAAAATTTAATTATACACGTACATACGAGAATAATTTAAAAGCGTAACATTTTTTTAGAACAAACGAAAAATATGTGCGCTTTTTTTAATTACTTTTATTTTGTGTGCATTTCATATGAAATTGACGTAAGTAGAAAAATTTCTTAATGTTAAGTACGAAATGTATATTGCATATTTATTACTGGAAAGGTATGGCTAACTTCACAATAAATATGCATAAGCTATTGTTGGAATGTTATTGCTAACTTCACACCAGTCGATGTGTAACGGAAAGTCCTTTCTTGAAATAATGTTGTTAATGTTCCAGACAAAAATTAAAAATAAAAAAATTATTCTTCATTGTGCATAAAACTTATGATTACCTACACCTGAATGCAAAATTGATTGCATTTTAACTTCAAAATTTAACCAAATAGCTTACTACACATCTGAAATATCCGCTGATACTGTCAACATACAAAGAGGTATTTAACAATTACACAAAATCATAATTTCACTATTACAAAGACCAAAAATACATACCAAACATCAAAATTGGATAGTGTCACCTATTGGTATGTGGTAAAACAAAAGTTACTAACAAAATTGGGAATACAAGTGATACCAATATTATATAATACACACAACTCCTAATGTCCAAATTGGCAAGCGCCACCTGTTGGTTTGTGATAAAACTAAGTTGCCAACAAAGTTGTGTATACAAGTGTCGTCACTCTGCGTCACATGCACATATGTGAAATTTAGTATGAATACTTTGTTTAACAGTTGACTATTGTCACATGTATAAATAAGGTAAATATGCATTATAAACATTCCGGTTAACATACACTCACACCATCTGCTGTTGCCCTATAACACAGTTGACCAATGCAACTTTGTAGTTAGACGTCTCATTGGGTTGTCTCTGATTTGCCGGTTTAATTACATAATTGAATTATTAGTAGATTGTGTATAAATGTCAATAAAAATATATATTGCAACATACTAAATTTTTTCAAATAATCGTTTAGTAATGGAAGTTGTTAAGCAACTCCTAATCATTCATTAATAGGGCCTATTAATGAACGATTTTAAATGAACTTGATAGAAGGCGCTGCATTGAATGAATGTATTCGTCACAGTGACGTACGTCACAGTGAAGCCAGAAAAAACAATTTAGGCGTTCTGTACTTTTAGTATGAGATAGCAGTCTGGTCGATATGGGAAAACAGGAAAATTAATGAAAGCGATTCTATGAATAATATTGTAACAAACTTGAAATTAATCAATGCGCGATTAATGATCTCGACTTTTTTATAATTATAACGTCTCATCGTTAATTGCATTCATTAATACACTTGATAGTTAAATAACTATTATTATATTTTCATGCACATTGTAATTAATCTACATAAATACACAAATTATATTGTCAAGTTCATAGACAAATCAGTCAAGTTGACAATGTCCCCTCTACATTTTACAAATCAGAATTGGCACCACCGCAAAGGGAAGTATGAAATGGCACCTTCCAGCGAAGTATACTTTTATCCCTATCTGCTGTTATATACTTATTTTATTTATAATTAAAAAAGTCTCCATGATAACGTTTACAGTTTTCTTCAAGATATAACTAAGTTACATCTGAACATATTCTAAAATGTTCTAAACATTAAAACATTACAGAAACTACTCAAATAAACTCTTATAAACCATAACAATTCAAGCGAGTTCTTTTAAAGTATGTTTTGTGCCATTCTTTTTAAACGTCATGTATGCACATACCCATAATTTAAAGTAATGTTATTCTCTCTTTTTACCTTCCAACCTACACATACTTACGTAGGTATAGAAGGTTATGCATCGACTTTTTTTTCACTATCGCTAAATCGACTTATTAGCTCATTTTACAACTTTTGGCCAAGTTTCGCCAAGATCGGCCATCATGTCTGGATGTCTGTGTGGGGTGCGTGTGTATGTTAGTATCCACGATAACTCCAGAACGAAAATACCTACGTACTTAAAATTTTGTATTTAAGCTTCATTTTATTTGGCCTTGAGCTGCTTCGAGTTTGGGATGAGACGGGGGGTTTATTAGGGGTACTTTTTGGTTTTTATCAAATATTTCTAAAACAGCTGGATATTTGAAAGATATAAAAATGCCTGGATATAGACCTTAAACATATCGGTTAATTATGTTCTATGCAATTTTTTGCTATCACCGGCAAAAAATTGCTAAGGTAGAATTTAAGTGTTTGTTCAAATTTTTTCACTATCTGAATGACGATTAATTTTATAAAAAAAAAGTGTAGACGTATTTTTTAAAGAAAATTTAATTTTACATCAATTTTCTTTACAAAGTTAATAAATATAAAAATTAAATAAATATGATTGAAAATGCTGAAGCTGTATCGTCGATATTTTTATAGAAGCGGGCGGCTTTGAAATTTTTTTTTATGTTAACATGTATTTTATGTCTATGAATCTCTATCTGTCATGAAGTTTTAAACGTCATTCTGACATAGCTTACTGTTTTTGTTTTTACAATATTGCCTGTTTTCGTTATGAACGTATAAAAAACAAGTTATCCAAAAAAAAAATTGAGACAAATTATTTCATTTAATTTAATTTAAATTAGCATCTAAATGTCTATTAACCTCTGTCTGTCATGAAGTTTTAAACGTCTGTTTGACATAGATTATTGTTTTTGCGTTAACAATGTTGCCTATTCTTGTAATACGATTTTTGTAACAGATGTAGCATCATTATCCTAAAAAAAAATGTTATTAAAATTATTCCATTTCTTTTCATTTCCATTTTGTGGGTTGGAAGGGTTTGTAGTGTTCCACACCAGATTAATAGTAGTAAGTAATATTTAACAATTTTATAAGGTGGAATTTTTATGTATAAAATACATAAAATCATAAAATGAATTTTGCCAATTTCTTTTACATGCTTGAAAAATAAGGCAGATTTGATCATTAAACTGAAAAATATGAAAAAGTACAATTTTAGTGAACTATCAAGGACCCTCATTTGAAATGCTAAATATTCTATGATTTAGCATTGAATCGTTTTAATGTCACGTATTTGTTGCAGAAATCTTTGAACGCCTGAACGGAAGTATGTAACCCAATTTTTCACAGTCACATACACATTGATCACAAGTATATTTCACAATCTCCGTGAAACTACTCCACCTCTTTGAAAATATAATAAAATTGCTTAACTTTTAGGAATGTTAATCACCACATTCTATCATTGCGGTATTTTTTCCTCCCATCTTCTCATATAAAAATAACAAATCTTAAAAATATAGAATATTATTTACTTACAAAATGCTTGACGCCAATATAATAAAAATATTCAAATTTTTTCTTAGGGGTAGCTTTCTTTGAAATATAGAACAATAAAATATGCCATTATTTTCCAATACTCATTCAAAACGACATCTGATATGAATTTTCAATATCTCGAAAACTTATAAGTTTCCCATTCAACAACTGGAGTACATCTTCCACATAAACAGATAATAGTATTACAGAAAATATTGAGTATGGAAATTCAATCTTGAATATACATCTATAAATAGATTTAAGTTTATTTTCGAGAGAACTTGGTATCATCTTTATGCTAAAAGATTTATCTTAAATTTGATGGAGTGGAATACATTTAGTGTTTTACTTTGTAGTCAATGTTAAGATAACAATAATATGATAGTAAGCACATATACTGTCACATAAGTATGGAATATCCTGTATCTCCGTAACTGTCCACTTTATGTTTTCAGTGAAAGCTGTTTGCCATCACTTGCCAAGACGCAGTTATTAGCATGTTTTAAATTAAAAACGAAATAAAAATGTTTAATGACAGGGTATCCTTATAGACCATTCATCTAAACAAAGTTTTGGCTCAAAAAGCGGAAAAACACCGCCGTGAGATTTTAATGCTACTAGAGTATGAACAACACAAAAAGAATTAAAATACTTAGCTTTTGGGTTTAAACGGTGTATTTTTATATTTATATTTATATAAGCCTTGCGTTTTCAGTTTTTCATATTTCATAAATATGTTCTAACCCCGTAAACAATTCTGAAAGATTTTACCAGTATTGAGGACGATAACTGTAATTGTTATTGGAACTTATAGACTTATATAAATATAAATATACACCATTTAAACCCAGTAGCTAAGTATCTTAATTATGTGTAATAATGGTGAAAGTTTACCTTTTCATAACGCAAAGAACAAAAGGAGTAGCATACAAAGTCAATAACAAACGACTAAAACAGCAAACTTTTATTAAATTATAAATTGTTTAATTATACTCTAAGTAATTGTTGTTACTCTATCCACCATCCCTTAAAGTTCTGTTAACCGTGTCCTTAGAAACGCCAAGTTCCAGAGCAATGTGTCTGGTGCTCAGGCTCGGATCTTTTTCAACTCGCCCTAAAATTTCTTCCTCGACCTCTCTGCTGTTCTAAAAGTAGGAGTCCGTCCATAATCAACCATACCAAGAGCATAGCTACCGGTTGCTCGAAGACGCCTTTCAACAGCGGCAAATGTTTGATGGTTTGGAACGCGTCTGTTTGGAAGTCTTTCGTGGTATACTCTGACCGATTCCCGATCATTTATTTTCTCGGCAATAAGTATAAACAAATATCGTATCGGTCATTTCTGCGTTAGTGTATGGTATGACAAATTGAAGAAGTAAATTAAATTTGCAATAAAGATTTGTCAGACTAAATTATTTGACAGTACTCTTTTTTTAACTAATGACAATAGTCGTTGATGAATTTTTGTACGAATCAAACATTTAAATTCGATTAACCCCAGAAACGGCTGTTCAAAGCGACATCTACAAGGTATACCTTTTTTAAATAAAACGTATCAGGGAATATGAACTTTTGACTAGAAATTTGATATATCGAGGCAAAAAAAGTTATGGAGCTTTAAATCTAGAGTTTAAGAAAATTATAACTTTGACACACTGTATTTCGGAAACTTATCAACCTTTGGACTAAGGTAAATTGGGCTAGATCCTCATATTTTAGTCTCAGGAACAAACAAAATACACCCGCGCATCACAAAAATTATCAGCGGTCGACCGCTGATGATGATAGGGTAGCTATTGAAACGCGTTCGGTGTTTTTTAATTTTATGTGTTACCTGGGCGTATTTTGTTTGTTACAGATCCTGCCACAGTTCCAGATTTTTCAAATTAGTCTCAGGAGTTTGTCCTAGTATTTTGTACAGACCTTTTAGAGATAGGTAGGTTTCAAACCATTATATCTTGTTAAGTAGCAACAAGTAGTTCAGAAGCCCGTATGTAAGTGGCGCTCAATATGTGGCTTGAATGTGATCGGCACAAGTACTGAAAATTCGGTGCTATGATTGTTGTTTTGTTGAAAAATTCCATTTATAGAGTTCAATTGAAAATATAATTGTGGTTTAAGAACAATAATATAAGCTTTTAATTTGGTTTATCTAGTACCAAACTTATTCGTAATATGAAAATTTCCTCTCTTTAATTTAATTGATAATTGGGTAATTTATGTCAAATGCCTTCAAAAATGATTACTATAGTTACAATTGCGAGAGGTGTCTTATGATTCATCGCTGAGATACGTACGGTTTAAGATTTTTAAAACGTAGGTCTAGCCTTGTTCCTTACGTGTCTGTCAGTAAGCAGTTCCAACAATTGATAATTTACGCATCTTCAAATACATAATATACATGTTATCTTGTGGAAATTAAGCGATTCACTTTGAATAATGAGGTAAATAAGCATGTTTATAGTGTTCCTTAAACTGTATAAGTACTCAGTAATTGAAAATTAGTTGTATTTTGTAGGTTATACAATGAATCACATTCACCGATGAATGGAACCTATTTTACTGCATGTTTGAAAGTATTTTACATCTGTATTTAGTGGGAAATATAATTCTAAGTAATTTTAGTACTCAAAGGCTACTTGTTGGTAATAATTATAGCATCAAATATTAGAATAACTTTATTTAAAAACTATTTTTGCTCAATTTTTATGTTTGATCACATCTCATTATAGATTCACATTACATAATAATTCTTACATGTACAATTAATAAATGTGTTTGATTTAATCTGTGTGTAACAAAGTTAAACAAGTCTATTATAAAGAAATCAAGTAGATAAATAAATTTAATCTTGCAAGATATCTTTCTACGAAGTATCTTCGGAATCACTGCAGTCAGTTGTAGCGTCCCCCAGGTACCCTATCTTGAAAAGCGTAATTTGAACAAAACAATCGCTAAGTGATTTAACTTGACTTGACTGACAATAATGTTACTATTACTCAAATTAATTGCATGCCTTACTTTGACTTTCCTGGCAATAATTAAAACATTAGAATTTATTTACAAGTCTGATATTTAATTACTCCCAAACCTCAAATGTGATCCAACGAAGCGGTCGTCTAGTGGTAGGTACGTTGTGCTTTCTAAATTAAATAGGTTGGATCAGGTAAGTGTTGCATCCTGAGGGGCAGGTAAGACAAAAAATGAAACTACTCATATTAAAATCAACGAGCGTTGCGCAGAGGTGGTTCAGCCCGTTAATATACTCTTGTGGGAAAGAACCACCAATAAAACCCACTTTATTCATAAATAAGTAATTGCACAAATACATTAATAAATCAAATAACACAAAAAAAAACAATGAAAGGGTTATAGTATATTAAGTATTGAGAACAGTAAGGACAGTTTACCGATCGACGACAATATTGGAGGAGATCGGTAAACTCCTTACTGTTCGAAATGCTTATGCTTATTTTTTTGCGATCAACAATACGCTTGATGGCAAAATGTAGGCAAAACACATTTTATTTTATCTCAAAATTGCTTAAAAGATGATCACAAGCCGAGCCACAAGCGTATGTATTGTTTCCTTAGTAACCTGAATGTTAATGTGACAGTTGTAAAATAATTGTGTCAGAAATTCTGCTAATCAGTAAACTATTATTATTATTATTATTATTATTATTATTAAACTATTATTATTATTATTATTACCATTTCCAATTGTAACAATTGTACATTTAATTTTAATATTAATAAAACTCTGGCAGGTGTTTCAGTAAACTATGAATTTCACTTACTGTTCGCTGAACGGTAAGTAAATTACTTACCGTTCAGTTAGACTCATTAAACAGTAAACGCCACCTACTGTTGTCAAAACAGTAAACAGTAAGTTGACAAAAATGAACGATCGCACAAAAAATATATAACAAAACACCATTAAAGTTAAAGTACGTACAAAATTGTAACATTAAGAGAAAATGGATAAAAAGCAGTTTAGTTACACAGAAACACAATAATAAAAAAAAACACATGTAGTCAAACGTACAATTCGGTCCTAAATAATCAAAATAAAAATCATAATAAAAATCGTAACACCAAACATATGACCCTTTAAAAACCAATCACGCCGGTCTTTAAGTAAATAAACACATAAAACAATAAAAGAATTACGGTACATATAAAATACAACAACAGTAAAATTGCACAGGTGATAATAAGGTAAAGACAAGGACAAAAGAAAACAGACGAGGAATTTGCACGTACCCAATTGTTTAGTGACCACTAAAGCATAGAATATATACATCAAATTACATAAAGCAGATACAAAGAGAAGTCAGCTCGCAGGCAAATAATTCTACTTAAACAAACTGACAAAAAAAACTCATTAAAACAAAGCCCTACAAGGGTAAGTTATAAATAGATCACGAACATTGTGACCGATATATAAGTTTGAGTGCGTTAGAAAAATACAGTGCTCCTCTCTCAGGTTACACATTCATCTATACAACAAATAAAAACAATAAAAATAAAAATTCGAGGTGTTTAATGGTCTGGCCTGTGAGTGTGTACCTACTGCCCTTTTACAATTAATAACCAGCGGTATCATATACCCATTCACCAGCCACCTCTACACAAATATAAATATAAACAACAACCAACAATGCTAATTCGCACCAACACCAGAGTGAGAGGGCCCTTGCGGTCTTTTTATTTTAGTAGATTTCAGCTTCATGAGTCCGCTTACGAATAAGATACCTTTGCAAGGCAATGTTTGATCCTTTTAATACGCTACATAGACTGGTAAAATGATTCGCTGCGAGCTTTCAGTTATATAAAAATACATACTTACACTAGAATAAATATTCCGTAATTTATCACAGACACAAATCGTTAACATACGCGGTTTAACCCCGAAAGAAAAACAACTTAGTGTTGGCAAATTCAAAAGGAAAATGTACACGCAAGAATTATTTTAAAGACAAACTGTTTGCAATGAAAGTACTTAATTAACCCAAAACCGATGTGGCTCGATTGACACTCCCGAAATCAACCCCATTTTTCAAAGGTAATAGAAAAACAAGAAACATTAATTTCCGTTGGAACAGTTATTATTGCACATCTTAATTTTAAAAATATGCAGTCGTCCGTACCAACCCTACATTTATCTCTCGAAGTTCCAAGTAACAAACAAAGATATCTTTTGATCGCCGTTTGTACCGACACAATTACTTATTAGTGACAATTTTCCATTGTGAATCGGCTCATAAGAAATTCCAATGATTCGTTACGCCCCTTCAATAAAGCATTTTTAAGCGTGCACCTGCAACTCACACCCCGAACACGTGTTTTACAACCCTAAACAAATATCAGTTATAAACAATCTCGCACTCCTTACATAAAAGATCTAAAGAAAATATTTTGAAAGTATTAGCAAATTACGACGTATTATCAAGATATTAAAAATCCACTAATTATCTTTTCTATCGTGGTAACAATGGCGATTTGACAAAGGTTTATTACAATAATAAAATTTTCGCGGACCGCTACCTACACAGTCGAAGATTGGTTAATGGTAATAATGATCGGTCCTTGGACAACATCAAACTGCTTTTGGACATCCCACCATTCCTGCATTTGCTTTTCAGCATGTGGAATGCATTTTTGCCAATAGTTAGCATCGATCCTTTTTAAAGAGTTTTCCCACAGTGCTACTAAATTTTCGTTAGAAAAACTACTCTGGCCAATGTTTTTATTATAAAATTCTTTGCAATTTCCCCATACCAGTTCTATTGCATTAAACTGACAGTGATACTCTGTTAAACGTAATACTTTATGCCCTCATTCTTCTGCTAGTTGATTTCTGTTATCATTGCGCAAAATTATATTCATTTCGATTTATTTATTTATCTGGATTACCATTGAGTTGACTTCTTTCTGCATTTATATATTTAATATTTGTAAAGTTTTTAATGTTAATAATCTTTAGCAATAAAAGTAAATCAAACGTTATACTCATTTAATTAAATTCTAAATATGAACGAAAATGCATCAATATGTTTACAAATATTTATATAGAATCAAACCTAAATCTACAATAACCTTAAAACTAACACATAACAAATAAAATCTTTATCAGAATCAAACTAATTGTTCTCGTTTAACTGTGATAATCAAATGTAAAGTTTCGAGAAATCAAACACAAAAAAGGTTTATTTATTAACACAAACAAAATTTTCGTTGCACATAAACGTTGATGTAATGCTGACGTTTCTTTGTCTGCTCTTCATATGATGTCACTTGCCGACACCCTGGCACCGTTTTTCTATTGTTGCTCTTATCCTTCCTTATACTTTTGTGTAGTTAAATACGCTTATAATTTTCTTTCATCAATTAATGATTATAGTAAATAATTGTTCGATATTTTTCCACTATACAGTTTTTACATAATTGTTCAAATTTAAACACAAACGGCGTGCGCAACAAACTGCAAGTGAACTACGGAAAGCCATACTTTTATTATCAACGTTTTTTAGTTATTACACTTTATATACCGATCTATCAATTGGGTCGATTGTCTTATTGTACATTTATCACTCGCTATTAAACCATCAACTTGGAGCACTTTCAATGAGCACTTAAAACACTATTGTAAACTATTACGGAATATTTCTATTAAACCCAAATTGCCAATTTTTGCACTTTTGATTATTTTAATAAAGAAGGCAACTTTCTACTTCTTCCCTATCACCGTTAATTAATTCTTATTTGTAATTTTAACACTTTATAGGGCAGCGTAACTATACAATGTCGCTTACACTGCGAATTCTGATGGCTTATTTTTTATGCGACCCTTTCTGTTCGCTTACTTATCGTGATCGTTTACGTTCGCTCACTGTATGCGACTGACTTAAAAACTGAATATCATTATTATAACAGCGTTATTCCTTCCCAACACATTAATGCACTTGCAATACCGCGTATTTTAAATATTTTCACATTGAATATATAGATAACTTATTGAAATAAACTCAAGCTTTTCATCTTAATATTAATTACATTCAAATACTAATAAACAATAACCATTTCTTTATCCAGAAAACTAATATATAAATATCTAATCTCGTATAATTTAGCGCGAAATTTTGATTTTTCTAAAGCTCCTGTTACACTCTACTAAATATCCATGTTTCATCCAAAAATACAGGATCGTACGTAGCCTCTTCTTTGTTTTTAAAATAATTTCTTAGAAACGTTGTTCTGCTGGCAAGTATATGTTCCTGTGCAAATAAGCCTCTTCGTGGATAATCATTTTTGAAATCAAAACCAATTGAATGTATCGATTTGGTCAAACCTGTTACGCTAAACGAGAAGATGTCGTCTTTCAATTCCTTTACTAAGATCTTTACTGTGACAGGTAATACTAAAAATCAGATTTCTTATAGAATCTATAAGTAATTGGTATTCCATTACTTACATTTAGAGTGCATGTAATACACTTTCCGTCAGTCGATTGCTTTTTCTGTCGTGTTGTCGTTTTTTGAGGAGAATCTGGTACAGATTTACCTGATTCTTGGCATTTAGCAAGTCGTGCTTTGGTACGGGTTATTGTTTTTTCAGCAAACTCCACATGCTTCTGCCGTTCTCTAAAATATAAATTATATTTCATATTGGAAAAGTATGGAAATAATAACAAACCTATATAACAGAAGTCAATCGTACATTTGGCCCTTTACGATCACGTTCACCTTCAAACTATCGTAATACGTTCATCAACTTAAGTTTGACTTTTAAGAGATTTACCCTTTAAAGACAAGACGAACTATAAATTATATGAAGAAATTAATTAAATTAGACAATCTTACCTTGAATGCAACAAAAATGTTACGGTTAGTTTTGAAAACAAACGTACGTTATTGAGATTTGTATGACATAGTGAAAGTCCTCCATCTTTCTTTAACACCAACAGACAAGTGAAATAAGTAACGATAGTAACTTAATTTGCTATTCGGTAAGGTATGAATCATAAGACGCCTCTCGCAATTACGAAGCTATATCATCCGATTACATTACCGGTGTGGCTTCAGTAATACCGCTTCCCTTTATGTTTAAACCATTTTAAACAGAATGAGAATATTGTTGATAATTTCTATTTGATCAACGCACTTATTTTACTTGTTTCACCATTAATAAATACATTGCCAAGTATAAAACTTGCCTCTGAAAAAAATTAGACGTTGTTGACGTGTAGACCATATTTTCTGAAGCCATCTAAACAATTTATAAACTATTTTGGCATTAAGCCAGTGATATTTTTCTTGCTGTTATAATTTTTGTCACTATGCAATACAAATTTATTGTAATCCAGAAATTCCCACATTGTTGCGATTAAATTCAGAACCCACTCGATATGTTTGATATGTGTAAAATAGTATATGTGTATATGCAAGCGTTGAAAGCACGTGAGACGGGTTTAAAAGCACGAGGCGAAGCCGAGTCCCTTTTAACAGAGCAGTGCTGTAAAGACACTTATACACGTGTATTATACGCTATTTTTTATTATACCTGGACCACAATGCGAAAATTGTAAGAAAATACTTCCCCATCGGTGATGTAGAAGTAAAAGTAAATGAAGTCAGTTTTCGAGGTAACCTGTGCCATTAATCGTTGCGATAGAAACTGTTAGCAATTGTTGTTTCATTGCTATTTATATTTACTAAAAAGATCCGTTACATTATTAATAAATAACAATGAGCTGATTAAAGCTGCTGGCTTACAAATTTCAAACAACAGCGAATGTACGTTTAAAGATTAGTTCTATTTGTGTACGAGTATTTATGATTTTTCAAAATTTGGAGGTGAATTCGTTGGTACCTAGGCAACTTTAATGCACTAGTGTTTTAAAGGCCCAATTTCGCACGCATTTGAGTGTTCAAAATGGATATTAATTTTTAGGTATAATAAAAAAATTATTGTATATATATATATATATATATATATATATATATATATATATATATATATATATATATATAGTTACAGATATCCTTTAAATAAATTATTAAATTGTCGAATAATTCGCGGAATAGGATAGTTAAATTGCTACTACTACTCCTTTGCATAATTTCACACTCTGTATTCAAATTCATATCGGCATTGTTTACATATTTTAACATTGTGGTTTTAACTTTTAGTCCATAATAATTTATTCATAAATAAATTATCAAATTGTTTGTATTTATCGTTTAATTAATGTCCATAGAGTAAATTTAGTTTCAGGATTATTGAGAATATTTCGAAAATCCAGCCCTCGTGTTATGAGTTTACCTTTGAAAGATTGATCCTGACCTCTTTTGGGATTGTTCTGGAGTTCTATAACGTTACACCGTTTGAAGAAGCCAAACGTTTTCTCGATCACTAACATCCAAAACAAGGTGTTCGCTTCTTTGCTGTTCTGTAATCACGCTAAGAACTTTATGCTAAAATACTCCCCTATAAAATCGGAACGTTTTCCGGTTTTTTTTTCAAAGAATTTTTAGGGTAGAAGTTATTCAGTTTGTGTCGGTTGAACGAACCCACTCTATGTATTTAATTCCGTGTTGTGCTAATTTCAGTATTTTCTTTTAAAACTGAGTGAATTAATTGTTCGGTTTTTTAAATGCAAATGAACGTGATTCATAAGTACGATCTACCAGCAAAGTTAAATTTAGCATTCCCGTTTGTTATTGAAGTGAACTTTATTAATATCCCGTGCCTCTGAAGTACTCTTGATGTTTAAAAAAGGTTATCGTCAACAGAGCCACCTCCCCTGAGTAAAGAATGGTTAAAAATGTGGTCCTCTTACGGCTTGACACTAAAATGATTTCTCTATATGTGCATTATCAAAATGACCTCCCCTATAAAATCGGAAAGTTTTCCCGTTTTTTTTTTCAAAGAATTTTTAGGGTAGAAGTTATTCAGTTTGTGTCGGTTGAACGAACCCACTCTATATATTTAATTCCGTGTTGTGCTAATATCAGTATTTTCTTTTAACTCTGAGTGAATTAATAGTTCAGTTTTTTTTCGATAAGTTTGGTAAATGAAAAGTACCACTTTTTTAATGTTTTGATTAGGTGCCTTAAATGCAAATGAACGTGATTCATAAGTACGATCTACCAGAACGTTATTAATATCCCGTGCCTCTGAAGTACTCTTGATGTTTAAAAAAGGTTATCGTCAACAGAGCCACCTCTCATGAGTAAAGAATGGTTAAAAAATGTGGTTCTCTTACGGCTTAACACTAAAATGATTTCTGTATATGTGCATTATCAAAATAACTAATTTTCGAATTAATTATTCATACTATTTCATAAAAAATTCGAGATTTTGTTCAACAGAGGGACCCACTACCCAAAGTAAATTATATTTAAAAAATTAAGTGCTCTTTCGGTTTGCCATTAAAGTTATTCTTATCTAAATATTCCGCTACCGAATAAAGGACAATTTAGAAAAAGTAGAACATTGTAGTCAGCCCACCTCTCAAGAGAAAGTTTTGTTTAAAAAAATTAGGTGTTTTGTTGGTTTGTTATTAACATGATTCCTTTATTTAAATATCTAGTTTACGAATTAGGTGAGCTTAGCGTTTTGAAAAAGTTGAACGTTCTCACCAGCAGGGCATATTTCTCAAGAGTAATGTTTAAAAATTAGGTACTTTGTTGATTAGTCATTAAAATGATTCCTTTATTTATCTTTTATTTAAATATATGGTTTCCAATTATTTTATTTTACCGTTTCGAAAAGTTGAATATTGTCGTCAGCGGAGAGGCCTACGTCTCCCGAGTAAACTAGGTTCGAAAAATTAGGTGCTTTTTCGGTTTGTCATGAAAATGATTCCTCTATTTATACTTTATCTAAACATTGTGCTGTCGAATTAAGTGTTGACGACTCAGTCCGTTTTCGAAACTCTGAGACCACTAAATTCTGAAACTAGACATTGAAATACAGAAATAATTTTAATGGTAAACTGAAAAACCGCGTATTTTTTTGAACATAGTTTAGTTTTGAGAGATGCGTCTCTCTGCTGACGACAATGTTCAGATTTTTCGAAACAGTAAGAGCATTTTATTCGCAAACTAAATATTTAAGTAAAGTACAAATAAAGGAATCATTTTATTGGCAAACCTAAAAAGCACCTAATTTTTAGAGCATGGTTTACTCTTGAGAGCTAGGCGGCTCTGCTAATGAAACATTTTTGACACGGTAAGAGGGAAATTAGATATTTCAATATAGTATGAATAAAGGAATCATTTTAATCACAAACCAAAAAGCACCTAATTCTTTAAACATAGTTTATACTCTTTAGATATCGGTTTCGTAATCATAGAAACACCTCATTCGCAAACTAGATATTTAAATAAAGTGTACATAAAGGAATCATTTTTATGACAAACCGAAAAAGCACCTAATTTTTTATTCGGCCTCTTT
Organism: Vesta saturnalis; assembly: GCA_036346205.1. Taxonomy (NCBI): domain Eukaryota; kingdom Metazoa; phylum Arthropoda; class Insecta; order Coleoptera; family Lampyridae; genus Vesta; species Vesta saturnalis. The sequence goes on from JARFJB010002049.1 coordinate 368,389, forward strand.
CAGTGTATTGATTAAAATCGACATCACCCCTAGATTGTGGGCTTTATTTTGAGTAGTGGGCTTCTCAGCTGAACAGACTCCAATTTTTCAAGTACAACTCAATCGAGGCATATGTGTTATAAGATAATGTGTCAATAAAATGTTCATTTTAGTGACGAGCTGGAAGGGGAGCTTATTCTTTGCTTGTGAAACACGTGTGTAGTAGTTCGAAAAGGGTAATTTTGTGAGTATATTACAAATTACAAAGCACCTAATTAATACCTAATTATGTGGTAATTTTTATGTACATAATGTTTTAGCATATTCATGATATTCATGTTTTAATTGAGGGGGAGTAGCTTAATATTAAGTTAGCCCCACTCAAATAAAATCCATTTTTGTGCCAAACGGCCGAAACACTAAATTTTTAACATTGACATTTAATAACACCTAATTATGAATCGGATTATAACAAAATGCACAATTGTGGGGGGCAACTTAATGAGTATCGTTTTTCGGAGGGATTTACATTATATGACGATGTGTGAAGTATTGAGAGTTACCTATAGCTCTTCGAGTTGCGCAGGAAGATATTAAAGATATTAATAATTACAAGGGGAGTAATAGTATTGTTTTGATAGCTATTGTTTACTGCTATTATTGCTTCAATTTTTAATTGCCGCCTCTCTCGAGCAAGGCGAAAGGGTTTGGCTTTCATTTTTTTAAAGTTGATAAGATTGTCACTACACAACTGGCTTAGACAAAGCTCTGATAAAACTTATACAAAAAGTGGATTTTTAGATGAAGAAGATTTATAAGGTTGGAATCTTAGAGGAATAGGTCAATGAACTTTATAGTTAATACAAGTAATCTTTAAGATTTAAGACTTTTAGAGTCCTATAAAATTGTTAACATTTATATCGTCTCCAGTTCCGGATTTTATAGAGTCGTTTATTTTATTTTTTTTCAAGTATGTAGGCCTTGGTGTAGGTTTAAAAATAGTCCTAATGTCATGATTAATTAGGATTGTTTTAATTCCTTCTGTAAGATTAGTTATAAATCTGCTGTAGCTGAGCATGTTTTAAATAATTTAAACCATGGCATTTAATTTGATAATGTGGAAATATTGTCATTTAACTTTAATAGACAAGAAGAATATATCCGTTTAAATAAGTTGTGGCATGTTATAATTTAAAAAAAGGCACAATTTTAATGTTAGATTTTGGTATGTCTAGGTTTTTCCTAGACCCAGGAGTAAATGGCTTGCCAATTATGTATTTGTTAAGTTACTACAACATTATAATACCTTAACATATGTAGTTAAAATTAAAAATCATATTAAACGTACTACATTGTGTGTACAGTAACAATTACAATTATTAACAAAACAAACTATTTCTTTGTTAGATTTGACTAGATCTTTAATTGGCATGCTTAAGTTTCGCTGTAAGTGCTTTTATTAATTTCAAATTTAAGTTTTGCACAACTTTACACTTACATCATAATTGGATTAAGTTTTCTTAAATTTGCCCTTTGATTATGACAGTTTTCACTGTTGCCTTCAATTGTTAGAGGACATTCTAATTTCACATCTTCAAGGTAGTTTAATAACATTTAATTTATTAAGGATCTAGTTATTCTTTACTAAAATTTGATTTTATAGTTAGGCTTTATACGTTTATCAAACTGTTATATTTATAGCAGGCTTATGTTTAGGTTTTCTTCTTTTTTAATTGATATCGAAACGTATTGATTTATATAAAATATAAATAGAAAAATACACCATTTAAAAAATCCAAAAGATAAGTGTTATACTTATGTCTAATAATGGTGAAAGATTACATTTTTATACAATCACTTATGTATTTAACTTTGATAAAATATTAAAGTGCTTATTATAAATCGCAAATTTTTTGAATGATTAGTTTTTAAATTTCATTATCATCACAAACAATGTTTAATTTAACGTAAGTTATATTTATAAATTTGCACGTCTACGACAATGTTAAGTCTCCATAATTTATTGGTGAGAATGTCTTGAACTGCATTTTCTGCGCGTTTTATCGTCTGAGATTCTCGGTACAAGTTTGCTGCTTTGTTTTCTTAAACGCACGACCGCCATTTCTTTTTCTATGTATTTTAGAGGACGATGTTATAGTTAGTTATAACTAATATTAAAACTTGAATAGAGACGAGAAGTTCTAGTTTCCAGTGCAACGTTTTCTTGCTAAACATACTTATATATTAGATAAATAATATAAATAAAACACAGGTTGAGCTAATTTTGGATGATTCGAAATAGGATGCAGTGTCGTCTGAATCTGTATAGATCAGTAACCCAGGATTATAAAATTTTGAGAGAAATCATTTTTAATTTATTTAGTATATATTTAAATATATTAAAAATAACTTTACATTTAGTTGAATAAATTGCATCGTTTGACAGTTGTATTATAAATAACCGAGTTTGAATAAAAATTTGTGATATTATTTCAAGTAATCTCGATTATTCACTATTACATGTAATTTTTAACAAACATTGAAACTTTAAATTGATTTTTCAACAATTTTAATGAGTTTCAATAGAGTAGTTCATGAAGCCGAGCGCTTTGTCCTTGTAACAGAAGTTTTGCTATTATTCTAAAATATTTTTCTAAGGTTTGAAACTTTTATGAACAATTAAGAATGACAATATTAGTTGGTTATTTTGGTGAAATATAATAATGTCCCCAAAGAATATGTTTTTTGCATTAAGTTTAATTTTTTGTTTGTTTTAATTTTAATTATCTGTTACATGTCATAAATATAAATAATGTGAACAATTTTGATTAAAAAAAATGTTAGTCGCCTTCCTGAGTTCCCCTAAAATTACACGAACTGAAAAACTACATTAAGATTATTAGGTGGGGATAGAAACATCGTGAATGATGTTCATAGAAAACTTAATCAGAGAATGAAATGCACGCAGAATTGACCGTACAAAAACTGTCGTGACATCTCAGTTTAACTGTCAAGCTGTAAGAGGGTATTCGCAAAATTACCTGTCATCCCTCTGCGGTCATTCGTCGATACGCACAAAAAAAAAAAAAATAGAATATCAGCTGCTTCGGTCATTCGGTGGTTGAATGGTTAAGAGTGCTTGCCGTCCGCCCGAGCGGTGCGGGTTTCAAACCTGGCCGTGGTAGCCGTTTTTCTAAAACGGAAAAACAAAATCACTCCTTCTTGCATAGAAAATAAAACTGTATGTCCCGTGGTAATACGATTTTTGACACGGTAAAGATATTTTACTGAAGGTAGAATTCCATTAGAGTAGAGTAGAGTAAAATTCTAGTGACGGGTAGTAATCATTAGTAGTTGATGTGCATAGAGATATCTGACATTTCCCTTTATGTCTAGATCTCGGACCCAGAACTACAAAAAAATATTCTTATTTTAATTTTATTAAATATTTTCCGTTCGATACGAATAGAATTCTCACAAAGCGATAGATAGCACTGAAATTAAACCTTGAGATTACATTCTATTCTAGATAGTCACAAAATGTGATATACACGGTTTATCACTGTCTCGCGGTTTGTGGTAGAACTAATGTAAATTAGGTACTAATTTAATTTTTGAAGTGTGAACATCTAGCAAAGATGACTCTCGACCGAAAATTAATACTTTTCACTAAATTGATGAAAATGTTGCAATTAATAAATAAGCATGCAGTAGTAATTATTATTTATTAAGTTTACATTTTTTTCTTATATAGGTTCATTTTGTGCTTGGATAGTATTCAACTTTTTAATTTCTGGCTACATTCAACGTATGTAACATCTGATTCTTTAAATTTTCCTATTCGGGTAGGCTATACCTTTCGTATTTTCGGTGGGTATTTTAAACACATCCAAGAAAAGGACAATTACGCAAGTGACATTTGTGGTATTTTAACCTAACCTTTATCTAAAAATCAACAATGTCCATGCAGAAAGTTGACTTTGATTAAATATATGAACAAAACTTTACAAAAGGTTGCTTAAAATTACGTAAATTGATAATAAATTCTGGAAGTGTCCACCACATTTTTGTACGCATAACTCGGCTGCATATCTGCATTCCGTATCTATTTCGACACCTAAGTTAATAATTGTATGGGAGTCTAGCTAGCGCGAGTGGCCAATTCAATACGGGATACTCGAAAGGTGTCCAAGTCGATACGTTTTGCTTATATAATTCATTGTGTATCATGCGCGTCAGTTACATGCAATAATAGTTGTGATAACCTCAATCTGTCTAAAAAATCGGAAATAAAAATGAAAATCAAAGTAACCTAGCTTGGCCTAGGTTAACGCATAGAAAAAAAATCTATAATTATATTTTTTTTCTATGGGTTACCGTAGACTTAATTTTTTTTTTTATTTCCATTTTTCGTGTATTTAACACTCGCGTCTAGGTTCTATCTGCAAGTCGTGTGCCGAAATATGGAAATAAAAAGGAAAATTAAAATCTACGGTAACCTAGGATCCAAGCTAGGTGACCGTATATTTTAATTTTCCTTTTTATTTCTATTTTTTAGACTGATTGAGATTATATGAAGTAGTTTTAAGAAGAGCAAAACGTATCGACTTGGGCACCGTTCGAGCATTCCGTATTGAATTGGCCACTCTCGTGTTAGGTCGCAAGTTCTTGAAGACTATATTAGAAATGGTGTATTTTACGTAATTAGACGATCATAATGTTGTTTTCATCTGTGTATCTTTGTGTGGTTAGAGTGTCATTAAAAAAAATGGGACCTTCTAATCGTCGTTGACTTAAACATACAAACACGCCTATTTTCTGGGGATGGAGTGGAATTTCTCTAAAAAATATTCAGGTTATCGGAACTCTCATATTTTCAAAATTCATATTGGCAAGAAACCACTGACAAAACTATACCCTGCTTCGATAATATGTGGACAAAATCGCCTGAACTGAGGTCGAATGATAAGAATGCAAATCTTATTTTAATATTTGCAGACAAGTAGAATAGCGAAGATCGGTTTGTTGTGAAAGTAGACGTAAATGAAAATGTGTCTTTAAATAAATCTGTTGCACATTTGCTATGACTTGTGCAGTTCTTTTCCTAGGACGACCACTACGCTGTCTGTCTCACAGCATAAATTTACGCAGTGGATTAAAGTATCATAAAACTGGTGATATTCCACTGCTACTTCAGGAAATTTTTTTTGACAATTAGCCAAACAATCTTGAACAGAACATTGCCACTGACCATCGATTTTGTGACTAGTGCGAAAATAGGCTTCTAGCATCTAGCATGTACAATTTTTGAGTTTCAGTTAAAACAATTGTATAGTATATATATATATATATATATATATATATATATATATATATATATATATATATATATATCGTAGCATCCCCCAGGTACCCCATCTTGAAAAGTGTAATTTGAACTGATTAGCAATCATGCAAATCTAAGAACAAAATAGTCGCTAAGTGATTTATCTTGACTTTACTGACAATAATATCACTATTACTCAAATTAATTGCTGTCATACTTTGACTTTCCTGGCAATAATTAAAACATTGGAATTTATTTACAAACCTGATATTTAATTACTCGCAAACCTCAAATCTGATCAAACGAATTGGCCGTCTAGCGGTAGGGACGTTGTGCTATTTGAATTAGATAAGCAGGATGAGGTTTGAATTAGATAGGCAGGATGAGGTAAGTGTTGCTTCATGTAGGGCAGGTAAAAAAATGAAACTACTCAAATTAAAACTAACGAGCATTGCGCAATGGTGGTTCACCCGTTAATGTACTATTGTGGAAAGGAACCACCAATAAAATCCACTTTATTCATAAATAAGTAATTGCAGAAGTACATTAACAAATCAAATAACACAAAAAAACAATGAAAGGGTTAAATATATCACAAAACTCCATTAAATCAGGTTAAACTGCGTAAAAAATTATAACATTAAGAGAAAAATGGATAAAACGCAGTTTAGTTGCACATAAATACAATAAAAAAAAACCATGTAGTCACACCCACAATTGTGTCATAAATCATAAGGATAAAAATCGTAATACCAAACATGTGGCCCTTTAAAACCAATCATGCCAGTCTTTAAGTAAATAAGCACATAAAACAATAAGGCAAATTACGGTAAATATAAAATACAACAACAGTAAAATTGCACAGGTGATAATAAGGTAAAGGCAAGGACAAAAGAAAATAGACAAAGAATTTACACGTACACAATTGTTTAGTGACTACTAAAGCACAAAATACATACGAAAATTTAAAATAAATTACATATAAAGAGAAATTAGTTCGCAGGCAAACAATTCTACTTAAAAAACTGACAAAAAAAAAACTCATTAAACAAATCCTTTGCAAGGGTAAGTTATAAATGGATCATAACATCGTGACCTATATATACAGGGTTAGTTAAAAGTATGGAGACGGCGATTTATTGTCGTTAATATTCATTTTAGAAAATTATGTTCAATACAAAAGTTTGTTATGAAATTATTATCTACATTTGAGAATACTTGAATTATTTTTTCTTCAATTGTTTTTATGTTACGACGTCATCGATATTTTTTTGAAATGAGAACCTATATTTCTGATTATTGATTTCGATAGTACATTATATTCTCTTTTCAACGGTATACAATTTTCAATATGTTACATTTGAAAAAAATTGAGAAAAAGTGCCTTAATGTTCAAATATTAAAGATCCATTAAATTAGCAGAATTAATCTAGATAGACAAAAGCGAGGCGATAAACAAACTCGAGCGAGGTAACTTTATCAGTGGTTATTGTTTATGTCAAATAGTTGACATATTTCAATTGTGCAATTTGTTGCTGTTAATATTAGCAATGGCGAGTTTAAGTGAACGTGAAAGAATTGAAATACTTATGATGCTGGGTTATGGAAATAGACGCAGAAGTTTACAAGACGCTTGTAATTTATTTAATGACACGCATCCAAACAGAAATCCAATTTCTAAATCCTTTGTTGGTAAAACGTTAAAACTCTTTGAACAAACCGGTAGTGTTAAAAATTTGCCAAGGAGTGGTAGACCTAGAACAGCGAAAAGCGATGATAAAAAACTGAATGTTCTATTGGCCGTATCTGAAGATTCCCATTTATCAACCAATCAATTAGCGGCCAATCACAATATTTCACAGTCATCGGTCGTTTCAATTTTAAAAAGTGAAAAGTATAAACCTTATAAGGTACAACTTCTACACGAGTTGACGGAAGATGATTTTGATAGGAGACTACAATTTTGTGAAGAAATGTCAAATATTTGCAATAATAATGCAAATTTCGTCAACAATTTTCTTTTCTCTGACGAAGCTACCTTTTGTCTTACCGGTGAAGTAAACAGACATAATTGCAGATATTGGTCATCGGAAAATCCTTTTTGGTTTATGGAGCACCATAGCAGTACAAAAGGTTAATGTTTAGGTTGGCATTCTAGGGGTCATATTATCGGTCCTTTTTCATCAATGGCAATTTAACTTCGGCTCTGTATTTGCAGTTATTGCAAAATGAAATTATACCTGCTTGTGCTATGCTGTATCCAGATGAAAACAATGAACACCTTCCCAATAACAGTATCTGGTTTCAGCAAGATGGCGCACCACATTATGGTGTAAATGTTCGTCAATATTTGGATAACGTCTTTCCAAACAGATGGATTGGGAGACGACGAAGTATTGAATGGCCAGCTTGTTCGCCTGATTTAAGCCCTTTAGATTTTTTTCTTTGGGATACGTAAAAAACAGGGTTTACAAAGATAAGCCCAACGATGTCGAAGATTTAAAAATCCGAATTACCAGAACGATAGAAGAAATTCCCCGAGAATTTTTACAAAATTCTATTCAGGGTTTTGTAAATCGATTGAGTCATTGTCAAATTAGAAATGGAGAACAATTTGCACTTACTTTAATTTAGTTAGTTATTTATTTTTTTTAATGATAAGATTGTGACTGATACGTTTATTGCAAATAAATGAGTCTAGTTACCGTGTTAATTAATTCTGCTAATTTAATGGATCTTTAATATTTGAGCATTAAGGCACTTTTTCTCAATTTTTTTCAAATGTAACATATTGAAAATTGTATACCGTTGAAAAGAGAATAGAATGTTCTATCGAAATCAATAATCAGAAATATAGGTTGTCATTTCAAAAAAATATCGATGACGTCGTAACTTAAAAACAATTGAAGAAAAAAATTATTCAAGTATGCTCAAATGTAGATAATAATTTCATAACAAACTTTTGTATTGAACATAATTTCCTAAAATGAATATTAACGACAATAAATGCCGTTCATACTTTTAACTAACCCTGTATATATATATATATATATATATATATATATATATATATATATAAGGTTGACTACGTTAGAAAAACACATTCATCTATGCAACAATAAAAACAGTAAAAATAAAAGTCTAGCTGTTTAATGGTCATCTGGAACAGGGAGTATGTAACCACTTGGCAATTGCCCATTACAATTAACCAAGCGTTATCCTGTACCCATTCTCCAGGCCCACCTCTACACAAATATAAATAACAACGCTAATTCACACAAATACAAGAGTGAGGGAGCCCTGTACTGCCTTTTATTTTAGCAGATTTCAGCTTAATGAGCCCGCGTGCGAATGAGATGCCTTTGCAAGGCAATACTCGATTTTTAATACGTTATATAGGCTTGTAGAATTATTTGCCTTAATTTATATACAAATACCTACTTACACTTGCATATATTTTCCTTTAAGTGATCACAGACACAAATCGTTTACATACGCGGTTTAATTTCTAAAAGGGTGATTGTTATTTATAGATTAATATTTGAAAAACACATTAAAACTAACACCCGAAAGAAAAGACAAATTAGCGTTGGCTAATTCAAAAGAAAATGTACACGCAAGAATTATTTTAAAGACAAACTGTTTACAATGAAGGTATTAAATTAACCACCTCGATCTGACTCCGTCGACACTAACTGTCACGCTTTAGTTCCCCAATTTCAAACTAACTACCTTTACTCCCGCAATCAACCCCCATTTTTTAAAAGTAATAAAAAAACAAGAAAATTATTATATTGGAACAGTTTCATATTAATTATTGAACATCTTAATTTTAAAAATATGCATTCGTCCGTAACAAGCACTACATTAAGGTCTCAAGTTTCAACGTACCAAACAAAGACGTCTTTGATTGCAGTATGTACCAACGTAATTAATTACTAACTAGTGACATTTTTACATCAAGAATGTGCGCATAAGAATTTGCAATGATTCGTTACTCCCCTTCCGTAAAGCAGCTTTTAAGCGTACACCTGTAAGTCAAACCTCAAACACATGTTTCTCAATCCTTAGCCAATTATTAGTTACAAAAATAAAATATCCCTAAAACCATGGTCAAATAACGACTTAATATGTAATAAAATAAGTTGTGATAAATTATTTAATAATTGTCATCTGTCAATAAACAAATTTGAATTGCTTTCTCATATACGTACATATAAAGAGAAAGCTGTGTAATGCGTTTAATCAGATACAAACATTATGCCATAAAATCTAGGTCAAGTTCGTTAATGAGCAAAATCCAACCAGTGGCTGGGCATTTTTAGGGGATTAGAAAATTAAAAAAATAAAACTAATACTTTTTTTATATAATTTCAAAATAAAAAAATATATAATAACCAGTGGCGCGTCGTTTTTAGGGTACAAAGTTATGCATTTTTTAATTTAACAAACGATTTTTTTGAAAGTCGGGTATTGATGTTTTTAAGATCGCTAAGTATAAATCATTTGTCAAAATTAAAAAATTGAAAATGTGTTAACGTGATATGCATCCATAGGTTACTTCAATTAGAGATTTAAAGAATCGCATGTTTTCTGATACCTGTGATTCCTTTTTTTTTAATGTCGTTATTTAAAATTAAAAATACATAAATTCACTATGAACGTACAGAATAGTTTAATAAATGTTTCTTTATACCTATATATGAGAACGAGAGAAAATTACTGTATTTATGCAAAATTTAACGAAATAATTAACTACATATTTGAAATGATACTGTCAATATAGAATAAAATCAATATTATGTCCACAAATTACAAATTATTATTAATTTTATTAAATACATAAATAAAAAGTTTGCCTCAAGTAGGATTTGAATTTACTTGAGGTAAACTTTTTATTTATGTTTTTAATAAAATTAATAATAATTTTTAATTACATATTTACTTTTGAACTTATTCGTTCATAACAAAACTTATAATAATTTATGTCCACAAATGTACAAAATCACACAAAATAATAAATTTTGTATTGCAAAGAACAAAAATACACACCACACTACCAGAAGTCAAAATTTGAAACTGCGACCTATTGATATGGGTAAAACCAAGGTTATTAACAAAATGTGGAACAGAAGTGCTACTACCAACCTTAAAGAATGCACATCAGACCTAAACATCAAAAAGCACCACCTACTGGTTTGTGACAAAACTAAAGCGGCCTCCGAATGGGGCGTTCAACAGCTGATCTTCTTTCATGTTACCCAAGTTTGGAACAATACAGTAGAACAATGCCTTGATAAAAGATGAATAAGTGTCGTAGTTGATGACGTTTTTCAAAAGCAGTTAGTATTAACGCGAGAGTACCACAGGGATCAGTTATACCGACTACACTTTTTCTGATATACATAAATGATCTTATTTCTTCAACGACTAACACGATCCATTTCTTTGCTGACGACAGCATCTTCATGGTTGTTCATCCCAGTCTACTCATGATGGTAGTCCAACCTTGTAGACATTAAAGCTGAAATGGCAATTTCAAACAAAAATACATTCAATGTATCCTCGAATGGGGAAGTAATATTCTAGTTAAATTTAATTCTAATAAAACTCAATGTTGCCTTGTTGCCAGAGTTGCCAATCGAGATAGATCATTTCCTGTTGTTAGTTTAAGTGACTCAGACCCTAATACTATGTTGGGAATGACTGTATCTTCAAATCTGTCATGTGTCTTCTGTCAGCTATCAACGCAGCTGCTCGTAAGATAGGCTTTTTGTACAGATCTAAGCAGTACTTTACCTCCCGGCAACTCTTTCTGCTGTATAAGGCCCAAAACCGTTTAACAGAGATGGCTGTGTGTGCAGGTGCATTGTCATGGTGAAAAAACCAGTCTCCTGTCTGCCATAAATCGTTTTTTGACGAACACTGTTGCGCAATCTTCTTAAAACTTTCATATAAAAATTTTGAGTAACGGTCTGGCCTGGTGGAACAAACTCGGAATGAACTACTCTCTTCACATCAAAAAAGCAATTCAGCATTGTTTTGATGTTTGATTTGACTTTTTTTTGGACGTGGTGACAATCGCGTCTTCCATTGACTTGACTGTTGCTTTATTTCTGGGTCGTAACCATAGCACCACGATTGATCACCTTCGACAGGAAATCTGGATCAGTTTCAAGCTGCTCTTTCAAAGCACGATATGTTTCAACTCGACGTTTTTTTTTTGTCAGTTAGAACCCGAGGCACAATCTTGGCACCAACCCGTTTCATTCGTAAATTGTCAGTTAAAATTCGCTGAACTGAGCTCCACGATACTCCGCTAATCTCTGACATTTGACCACTGGTGAGTTGACGGTCTGTGAGCACAATTTCTTTAATTTTCACATTTTCATCTGTTCGGGCAGTTGATGGACGTCCGGAACGAGATTTGTCGTCAATAGACGTGTCACCGTTTTTAAACCGAGCGCTACTCGTACACTCCATAACATTATCTTTGTAAGCTGTTTTCAACATTAAAACAGTTTCAGTGGTATTTTTACCGAGCGGGAAACAAAATTTTGTAGCCGCACGTTGTTCATTCAAACTTGCCATCATGAAAAACGAAAAGAGCACAAAACAGCAGTAATATAAACTATCACTACAGATGAACAGAACAAGCCAGGTCAACGACCCAAGCGTTACTGAACTGGTAATGAGTTGCGCTACACACACGTAGCGTGAGAAATTCATACTGCACAAGCCCCGCTCACAGCTGAGCTATTCCAGTTTTTTTGTGGTACCCCCTCGTATTATTGAAGTAATATTAGTTCTACTTTTAAGATAATTTTAAACCTCTTTGAATGGGCAATTCACTTTTTAACTAATTTTAATAATCATTTAAACCTACATCTTTGGCATAATTAAGTTAATTAATTACGTGATTTTTTTTTAAATCGTGTATTCTTATAGCTTTAGTTTAAATATGGATGTAATAGACATATGTTCAATTAATCAAATGCTCCAATGAAAAATTAATCACTTTTTTTAAAAGCGCATTGTTCTGCTAGCTTTAAAAAAGAACAATAATTCTAAAATAACTATAGAATAGAAAGTAGAAAGTATTCAGCAATAAATTTTTAATTGGTGCATACTTTTTTATTGTATTATGTTATAATTATTTATCAATTTTTGAACATTTATTGTTAAATTGTTTTCTACAGCTAATTTTTTCTAATTGTATTTAATTGGCGTACTATTGTTCTGCTAGTTTTGAAACTTAGAAATACATGTGGCTTAAAAATGCATTTAATTTTTAACTAGTGCATTTAATTAACATTTAATTCTCTATTCTTTGCTTTTGCCATTTATCTGTCTCATTAAGCAGAGAAAAATCCCTGATTTTCATGATTACACCGATAGTACTGAGCAAACTAAACCTATTAATGCATAAAAAATTGTGACGTTTACCATTTAGTTTAAATTTGAGCAATAAATTACTATTGGTGGTACTGGAATTAAATTATTGTAAATTTAATATCTCTATGTTGGAACTTTAATTAAAATTATGGTAATGTATTAGTAATTAAAAAGTGTAACGCTTTTTACTTCAGCTGTTGTTGGCCTGATGGTGATAGCGCCGCATCAACAGGAATGTATACAAGTTTCTGTACGCGGTGCGTTTAATGTTTTAACAGTATTACATACATTTTATTCTAATTTTTTATTTAAATTCAGATCTAAGATTCTTTGAATAATCATACTATAATGAGCAAGTACACTGTCCTGCATAAGCCAATGTGAATAGATATTTAAATCTTAAATTGTGTATTGATGTTTGCGTATAACAAACAGAGCTTTATGTCAATAATATTATTATTATTATAGCAATCAGTATTCCGTAAATGTAGTTGTGGCTAACAAATGCATAAATATTATATTGAACCCTTTTCCAAGAAACTGTCCATGACATTTTTCGCTATTTTTACAATATAGACATTCAATTTCAATCAATACCATGAACATATAAAACTAAAATTAAATAAAACAATAGTTTATTTTTTATTAAAAGTAACGATTTTTTTCTGTTTATATAACCTGGTTAATTAATGTTTAGGCACGTAGAGACAGTCGGCTTTAAGAATTTTTGATGCTTGCATCCTTTATTTTTTACTACGTTGTAAATAGATAAAAAGTTAAAACTATAACACTTTAAGTATAAAGTATCGACGCCCATTTCATGTTAAATGTTACATGACTGAAGCCAATTTGGCAATAATCACTTGGCTGCTTTGTGCTCTGCAATGCAGACTGCGTTTTGTATAATATTCTTGGGAATTTTCTTTTAATCATAGTATTATTAGATCGGCATTGATTAATTTATTTACACTATATTTAATTAAACCTAAAAGCCACGAAGCACTTAAAAATGTGTATGATGTTAATGTAAATAATACCAGGGGTGTACTGGTGCCGGAACGCCGTTCCGGTACTGCTTTGGTAGATACAAAAAAAATGTATTTCAAAGACTGAGAAAATGTTTTTGTTTTTTATGTACTTAATAATTTAGTGCAATTTCGTTTTTGAAGTGGTATTTATTCCGTGTGTATTGCCAATTCAAACCAAACAAAACTGAATTACGCTACACAGATACCGGCCGCGCCACTGCCACTCAGCTTTCTGTCAGTGTCAGTATGTTTACATTCCTTCCTAACCTATCAGTTGCAAGTTACGTTAGTGATAGTTGTTTTATTTTATTCCAATCCAGTTTTTAGTTCGTTTTTTAAAATTAGTTGCTTAGCATCTATTGTCTACATAAAAATCAGTTAAGTTTACGTTAGTTCAGTGTAGTTGCATTATTGAAATCAGTGTAAAGTGTGTTTTATAATTAGTGTTTAGTAAGCGTTACCGTTTGCCCAAATAAAAACTGTTGAATTAGTTCCGTTCATTACTAGCCTCTCTTTGCTAATTACAATGGAAACTAGCAACAAAAAACAAAAAACTTTAACGTCATTTTTCAATAGAGGTCAACTATAAACGAGCCTTCAACCTCAACATTCACTCCTCATGACAAAAATATACAACTGAAATCTGCACAAACTTCGGTTGTTGAGTTACGTAAGGAAAATACAAAATCTAAACGTGATGATCCGACGGCAGGACTGGTTGATGACTTTCAGTATCAACCAATCACATCATCTCAAGACTTGATGACTGCTGGTAATTCTATTTACAGATGACCTTCCATTTGGACTGAAGTAATGTGGGAACGAAAAAAAAATGCTTTCCTTGGTTGGATTGTTACAACGGAAAACTTGGTTGTAAGATTTGTAAGGAAGTTGCCCGACTCGGGGCTTTCAAATAAGAGTGTTTGAGCGTATCAAAATAATGGCGTAACTACTTGGTATCCTTTAATGGATCAAGCAAAACAGCTCAGTTGACGTCCTTAAGAAAAAAAATCTTTGAACACAAAAATTCTGCTGGCCATGCAATAGTTGAAAGAATCGCTTCGGAGGCTAAAAAACAAATAATTGAGAATGTAGTTGATGAAATGACCAAAACTAACTTAATGACTACCAAAGCGGTTTTTAGAACAGCTTACTTCATTGCCAAAAACAACAAACCTTGCACAGACCACTTTAGTATTTTGGAATTGCGTGGAAATCGACCTTGGATTACATTCTAAAAAAACTGCTATGGCGATTATAAGTCATGTATCTTATGAAATGAAAAAGAAGATTGTAAAACAAATTTTGAAAGTGACTGGTGTTATCAATTCTGATCAACCAGCCTTGGGAGAAAAAGCACGTTAATAGTATGTTTGAAATGTTACTAAAGAAGACCCTCCACACTTTTTATTCCTCGATCTTGATGAACTGTGTGACCAAACATCGAAGACTGTAGCAGAGAGCCTCCTAGATTGCTTAAGAAAACATGGATATGACAAAGCATACCTCAACGAAAACTTACTGGCATTTGCCAGCAACGATGTCAGTGTTATTCTGGGTAAGAAATCTGGAGTTGCAGAAATATTGCTCAAAAAGTATCCTAATCTCATAGTTTGGCACTGCATGAATTGGCACTGACACTGAATTAGACCAAGAAATAAAGAAAATTGGTAAAGTGTTAGGAATACGTCGGGTTGCAAGTTCGTTTAGAGCCGTGACTGCTGCCACTTGGTATGGATACAGCACTTTGAATCAGCCAAAGTTGATAAAACTAGGACCTCTACAGAACGAGCCATGTACAATGGTTTGTCAAAAAAGCTGTCATCTAACGAGTTTATGCTTAATTTAACAATAATGTATGACATTCTAGCTGAGTTATATTTGCTCTCAGAATTCCTACAAAACCAGGAAACAACCGTGTACTATCCAGACAAACTCACAAGGAGAACTGTCCGATTTTTTGAGGGTATGAAGGAAAAGCCTGAAACTAAAACTTTAGAAGCGAAAATCGCTATCAAGGAGGGCAGATTTGACGTTGTTCCTCTCACAGAAAACCAAAAAACGCCAACAGTCAACCATCAACAGTTGATAACAAGCGTCATAAGTTACTTACACAAAAGAATGTTCACAACAACTTGAAGCCATAAATCTAGCGTTACGAACACGCCGTCGCATCAACAAACAGCTTACGAGTCTCTTCTGGAGGAACTGTTGGTGCTCGAACCTGATCAGTGCCCAACAGATAAGCCTGTAGGTTTTGGAGAAGCCGAGCCTGAACGTCTGTGTAAAACGTTTAAGTTAAATGTTGGAAAAATTAAAAACAGTGACAGAGATTTTGTTGAAAACCATGCCAGGATCCCAAAAACCTTAATACCTCTATTTAACTGCAAAAATCTGATCCCCTGCGGTAGTGCGGACTGTGAAAGAGGATTTAGTCTTATGAATCTAATCATTATACCTACCCGAACCAGACTGACAATACCACATGTTTCGAGCATAATGTTTGTGAAGCTACACGGCCCAAATTTGAGAGACTGGGAGCCAGAACCGTACGTGAAAACGTGGATCCGAAAACACAGGACTGCAGATGACAACCGAACGAGACAGGTAAAACCAGCTGATTCTGAGGAAATCAACCCATTTGCAAAATATTTGTCACTTTCGCTTTCGACCAGTTAAGACCAAGCATTTGGTGAGCATGTAAAGCTCAGACTTTAACTTTGCTATATAAGTATTGTTTAAGTTAGGTATAATAATGAATAAATATTGCAAAGAATAATAAAAATTAATTATATGGATTTTTCTAATTTCTTGTTTTGGGATTTGCAATGTTGGGATAACGAATGGTTTTTTTTTGTACTAAGACCATTGTGTTACACTCGTACGATGTTAGAGAGATTCTGTTTTGCTTAATTGATGTACATGGTGGTTCATTTTTGATGTTTTCTTATGGAGTACCCTTTCTATTACAGATAAACAAAAAGTTATATGGGGTTCTTGTGCTCGATTTTGGTGTTAATTAAGATCTAATAGTGATAATCAAGAAATCTTTGACCGTTATTGCGCAATTAGCCAAAACTGAAAAAATGGCGATTTTGAAAAACTTGAATAACTTATTTATTTCTAAATGTATCGACAAACTGTAAAAACATTCTTAAGGCACTTTTTTAACTAGAATCTGTTAGTGTATTTACAGTTCTAATACCTCCTTAATTTAAAAAGTTATATTTTTTTTATATGGAAACTATAGTTGGCTATGACATTTTTAAATGACATTTTTTTTGTGCTTTTTAAAAATATATAACACCTCTATGCTATTGTAATAATTAATTGATTTTTCTTTGGTTTTTCTTAATTGGTATATTTATTAAGGATAACAGTTGGCTTAGAAAACCAGATATGATATTGAATTTTGTAATTCAAATAAGTTTAATTGTAATGTTGTTCTTGTGGAATGGTAACAAATTATAAAATCTAAAGATTGAATATAAAATTATCAAAAAACCTCAAATGCAAATTGAAATGAAATGAAAATAAACAATATAACATCATCAGAAATGATGAAAAGCTAACAGCAAATCAATTTTTATACGTATGAGTATGTAAACATCTAATTCTATAAACGAACAAAAATATGAACACAAAATATCTATATAAAAAACACACTAAAACTACAAATATCTTTCAAACTGTGCGCCCTCTTTTTGGATGCAGACTTCGCATCGTCTTCTAATTGAATTTATAGAGTTATATAGGTACAGATAATGGTGTTAATTGTGTAAAAGCCACACGAACACTTTCTTTTAACTCATTCACTCATTCTTTTGTATATAATGTTTTTCAAAAAAACCCAAAAAAAGAAATCTAGAGGCGAAAGATCACGTGAACGAGGAGGCCACAAAATTGGTGCTGTCGTTTTTATCCAGCTATTAGGAAAACGTAAATTGAAGTAGTCACTAACTCCACAGGAATTATATGCGGGAGCTCCGTCCTGGTGAAATATGACATTGCAATATTGTGCTAAAGGAAGACTCTCTAGAAATCCCTCCAAATGAATTCGTAGAATATCGAGATATTTAATTGAGTTTAATGTTCCTTCATACATGTGATAATAAAAACGCCCGTTTTTAATGCAGCACCACACATTTATTTCACATTTCCCTTGACTCCTGCGAACAACACTGACATGAGCGTTAGTATTTGCCCAGTAAGGTAAATTGTGATTATTAAAAATACCATCACTACTGATATGCGCCTCGTCTGACCATGCAATAGAGTTTGAAACATTAGGTATATTTTGGCACTGACTTATATACCAGTTACAAAACTGAGTACGCCGCCTTCTGTCGTCTATAGTCAAAAAATGTTCTTTCCGAAATCTATAGCAATGGTATTTGTGTTTCTTTAAAATTCGAAGGGCTTTGCTTCGAAACACGCCTAGATTAACCATTTGTCTAGATGAAGTTGTTGGCTCTGCTTCGACCATTGAATTTTCTTCAGAATTTCGTTTAAAGTAAGTTTTTGGTCTGGGATTTTTAAAAGAAATTAATTAAGATATTGTTTTTGAGCTAGCAAAAATTTTTATTTCTATTAACTATACCGTTCAAAAATATTTTTATTTTGCTGCTGCCTTTCAGGAAAATTTTGTAAATATAATTCCTATGCCACATTCTTATCACCTTCGGATAATATAAAACACTTTAACAATCCAAATTTTTCTGAATTTGTATAATTAGTCATATTAATAACTAAATTCCATGATCACTTTGTTGCACACTTCTAATTTTTAATTTATTATTTTAATTTATCATTTGTTTTTAATTAAATAAATCTCAGCCTTCTATGCCTACTGTGTATGTGTATTCTTCGTAAATAAGAAAAAACTTATAAAATCAATTAATTATTAAAATAGCATAGAAGTGTTATTATTTAGCAATTTAAAAAATGGTATCTTCTAAAAATACAACTTTATCATATCTTTTAAATTAAGAGGTATTAAAATTTGAGTACACTAACGAGTCTACTTAAAAAAGTGGCTTAAGAATGGTTTACAGTTTGTCTTGATATTTGGAAATTAAAAGTTATTCAAGTTTCAAAATCTCTAATTTTCAATTTTGGCCAATTGCGAATAACGAGAGATAATTATTATACTATTGGATCTTAATTAAAACCCAAAATTGAGCTGAAGGACTCCATACTACTTTTTGTCTATCTGTAATAGAACATAGCAAATGAACCACCCTGTACAGAATTATAAATAGTTATTATAAGTCTTATTAGACTGTACAGTTTGCTGTTTAATATATTAAGCCCTCTACAAACTTTAATAATAATGATAATACATATTGGTAAGTCATGCAGTAAAAAGTGAAGTATGGAGTTATTAAATTGGAATCGTTTTACGTTAAATACCATTTAAACGCATTTTCAAGGGCTCAATTTTCACCGGACTTGGGAAGAGTTTAGCTTTCTGTCATTGGATAATACGATCATTGGATTCACTGAATACACCTTGTACAATGTTCCATTACATTTACCCTTACATGCAGGAATAGAGACTTGTGTATTCATTATGTGTAATATGGTCCGTAACAATTTGAACTACGAACAGCAGGTAAAACCAGCTTTACGATTCTAAAATCAACCCATTTGCAAAATATTTGTAACTTTCAATTGACCAGTTAACATCAAGCATTTGGTTGATGAGCATCTAAAACTCAGACTTTAACTTTACTATATAAGTATTGTTTAAGTTAGGTATAATAATGAATAAATATTGCAAAGAATAATAAAATTAATTATATGGATTTTTCTAATTTCTTGTTTTGGGATTTGCAATGTTGGGATAAGAATGGTTCTTTTTTGTACTAAGACCATTGTGTTACAATCGTACGATGTTAGGGAGATTTTGTTTTGCTTAATTGATGTACAGGGTGGTTCATTTTCAATGTTTTCTTATGGGAAGTACCCTTTCTATTGCAGATAAACAAAAAGTAATATGCGGTCCTTGTGCTCGATTTTGGTGTTAATTAAGATCTAATAGTCATAATCAAGATATCTCTGACCGTTATTGCGCAATTGGCCAAAATTGAAAAAATAGAGATTTTGAAAAACTTGAATAACTTTTTTATTTCCAAATATATCGACAAACTGTAAAAACATTCTTAAGCCACTTTTTTAAGTAGACTCCGTTAGTGTACTCAAATTTTTAATACCTCCTTAATTTAAAAAGATATGATATAACGTTGTATTTTTTTTATACGAAAACCATTTTTTTTTGTGCTTTGCAAAAATATATAACACTTCTATGCTATTTTAATAATTAATTGATTTTATAAGTTTTTTCTTATTTACGAAGAATACACATACACATACACAGTAGGCATAGAAGGCTGAGATTTATTTAAGTAAAAACAAATGATAAATTAAAATAATAAATTAAAAATTAGAAGTGTGCAACAAAGTGATCATGGAATTTAGTTATTAATATGACTAATTATACAAATTCAGAAAAATTTGGATTGTTAAAGTGTTTTATATTATCCGAAGGTGATAAGAATGTGGCATAGGAATTATATTTACAAAATTTTCCTGAAAGGCAGCAGCAAAATAAAAATATTTTTGAACGGTATAGTTAATAGAAATAAAAATTTTTGCTAGCTCAAACAATATCTTAATTAATTTTAGGTTAAAAAATTTAATTGAATTCGGTTCAAACATCGAAAATGAACCACCCTGTACATTAATTACGCAAAACAAAATCTCTAACATCGTACGAGTATAACACAATGGTCTTAGTAAAAAAAAGAACCATTCCTTATCCCAACATTGCAAATCCCAAAACAAGAAATTAGAAAATCCATATAATTAATTTTTATATTCTTTTGCAATATTTTATTCATTATTATAAACTTATTATTATTATTAAAATAGCATAGAAGTGTTATAGATATTTGAAAAGCTCAAAAAAATGTCATAGCCAACTATGGTTTCCATATAAAAATACAACGTTATATCATATCTTTTTAAATTAAGGAGGTATTAAAAATTTGAGTACACTAACGGAGTCTACTTAAAAAAGTGGCTTAAGAATGTTTTTACAGTTTGTCGATATATTTGGAAATAAAAAAGTTATTCAAGTTTTTCAAAATCTCTATTTTTTCAATTTTGGCCAATTGCGCAATAACGGTCAGAGATATCTTGATTATGACTATTGGATCTTAATTAAAACCCAAAATTGAGCTGAAGGACTCCATACTACTTTTTGTCTATCTGTAATAGAACATAGCAAATGAACCACCCTGTACAGAATTATAAATAGTTATTATAAGTCTTATTAGACTGTACAGTTTGCTGTTTAATATATTAAGCCCTCTACAAACTTTAATAATAATGATAATACATATTGGTAAGTCATGCAGTAAAAAGTGAAGTATGGAGTTATTAAATTGGAATCGTTTTACGTCAAGCAATACATTTAAACGCATTTTCAAGGGCTCAATTTTCAACCGGACTGGAGGTCCCCCAAGCTTTCTGCCATTGGATAATACAAGATTGATTTGCTTTACTGCGTAGCTAGGACTGTCAAATCATACTCTATTTATACTAGTAATAACATCCTTGTACAATGTTCCATTACATTTACCCTTACATATGCAGGAATAAATTTTTGTGTATTTATTTCATTATGTGTATATTGTAGGTACGTATATTTTTGAACTTTTGTATCAGCAGGTAGTAACCATCTTTACGCTTATCAAAGTCAAGTAATTTTTATATAAAACTTGTCTAGTTATCAAATTTATTTAATGCGAGTTATGGAATTTTATTAGTAATAAATCTGTTTTGTTACTGCAATCCATATTATGAAATTCTCTGTAGAGAATGAATTTTTATCTTGTTTTGCAAACATTATCACAAGAACTAAGTAGTACATGAGAATGTTGAGGTTTAAAGAATTTCAAGAAACATTGATTAAATTGGTACAAAAGCGTAATCATTTGCATTTAAATTTATAGTACTCGTCCTTGACAAAATCGAACCATAGACAACTTTATTATCGAAAATTAAATTGAGTAGAATTATGCAAGACACTTCCGGTTTTTTTATCAACAATATTAACAAATAGATAGGACGGTTTTGCAAGTATACAATAAACAAATAAACAAGGATAATTTTAATGCATAATACGAATTTTATTTGCGTCTTATCTATACAGTGATTTAATAATTTAATGCGTACCATTAGAAAATGAATGTGAACGTACGCAGTCTCAGAATGAACTTTAATAATATTAATTCACAAACTCCGTTTTTTTTTTCATTATTGCAAATGAACAGTAAGAGTAACCGAAAGAACTACCATTATACAACGATTTTAGCACTGGTAAGCTGCTAAAACAATTTCTGCTGTCAGCAACTGTTATACTGGTAACAAAATCGGTCCCTGAGTTGCGAGGTCATCTCATGTTAGCGGAGAAGGAAAAGAAAAAGCAACTTGTTTCATTCCCTCCTCGGGGGTCTGGTTGAGCTTTCTAAGCCCCTTCAGCCACAGTCATGGATTCTTAACAGACATACGTTAAGTATGTATACATGGTGGGATTAAGGATAGATTCGGTCAGGATAGCATCGGTAGGAACGTATGGGGGAAGATACCATCACAGCATTCGCTTAAATAGCCGCACATGTGTATGAGAAAAACCCCCTGAAAAACATACAGGGTAGACGGTAACGTGAATCGCACCCGTTATCTCCGGAATGCTAAGCAGGTCCGTTGTTACCACAGGTCCACAAGCTTGGTCATCGTAACACTTGCTAAGCAGCAAAGAGCATAACAAAAATTTTCAGTCGGCTACGGGCGGTATTGTGCGTTCTCAATGTTGCTTCGTACCTGCGAATCCTCTCCCAAGCTTTCGTACTAATTAGCATCTGTTCATCTGTTTCCCGTTTTCAATAGTACTAAATACAGCTAATTTGGAGTTGAATTAGGAAAAATGAATAATGGAGTTTGAAGTGATTCCTACATAGTTTACGTTATTTTGCTTTTTTGCCAATTTTTTGACAACGCACATTGCGATTTGCGTTAAGAAAATACGTTATAAGTTAAGGAGAAATTATAATTGCGTAGTCTATTCACTCTATCTTCTATATTTGTTTTTTTTTTGTTTCTGCGTTATCTATCACTTACTTGCAACTAACTTTATTAACAGAATGTGAACATCATTATATTTTTTCAATGCAGTGACCAATAACATGACAATTGTGTATTATCCTAATTAGTTTATGAGAATGAATGTTTTAGAATCTAGAGATAACCTTTGACAACAGTTGATCGGGAATAATTTATAACCACATAATAGTAATTACTGTGCAAGTAATTTTAACATTATTGATTAATATTGTAATTAGCTTTAACGTTTAATGTGTTAGTGCAATACTTATGATTATTTTTTAAACAATCCTATCAGCCAATACTTAATAGTAATGAGAAAAAATTTCAAATCGACCAATAGCATCAAAATTACACTGACTAAATTGTACTCACACGATATACGTCAAATTTTGTCAGATTTTCTGTTGCACAGCCAACTAAATAGAATTATGTCTCATATTGTCCTAGTACATACCAAATTTCAGCGAATATTGGACTAGTCCTTTCAGTGACAATTTTTAACAAAAGAAGAGTTTATGTAATATATTATATATTATAATATATTATATAAATAGGACTCGTGCTGATGCACTCGTCCTATTTAGGCAAGTGCATCAAGCATTCATGGCACCACTACAAAAATTGTCGACATAACTTTGAGTACTTATCGTATTATATATGATTATCTGCTAGTAGCCAATTACATCGAAAATATCCCGTCGTCAATAGCAACGGATAGTATTGAAATATTTTCTTTCTGAATCCCCCACGTGCTGGAACTAATTACCGGAAATTTCTTTTCTTTCACGAATGTTTTGAGAAAATTTTTTCAAAACATTTGTGACCCGAAAAAATTTCCGGAAATAATCCAAGCACTAGGGAGATTTCAAGTGACAATTTTTTCATGTTGTTTAATTGGATCTTTGTTTAAATAAATGCATAAAAAAGTGAGCATTGACTTGGTTGTTAAGGTAACGCAGCAATATAAACATTAAAAGCAGCGTCTCCATTGTTAAGTAGCATTCAGATTTCGCTTTTGATATTTTCTCTAAAATAAGGTAACTGAATTGGTATAAATTCGAAGAAACTTTACAATTAGTCTTACAGGAACCCACATGAGCACAAGATTTGGTGCAAGTTCGGCTGATTCAATACAAACAATACCAGTGAACACCAAAAAAGGCTGGAACGCAATATGAAAACAGTTTTTAGACTTTTGCTTTGAACGTAATTATGAGTTAACTTCATCAACCGAGGTGAAACAGATCTCATCAATTTTGGAGGACTGGACATATAACATGCGCCAAAAAAGTGGATCAAAAACAGGTAAAAGGAAAATAACGAAATAATAAGTCGAGTAATTGTTGCAACAGCGAAGAGTGGACATTAGTATAAAAGGATGTTTGATGGTCAGATTAAAAACGATTTGATAGATATGTGCCATGCACAATGCAATAAAGTCACAATTATAAACGTTAGCATGCAGTGGTATAAGTATAGAATATTTCAGAAGAATACCTACTTAAACAGTTAATACTAAATAACGACAAAACCAAAAAAATTAAAAATTAAGTTAAAACGAAAATTGAAGGGTATGTTGAATATTTACAGAAAATAAGTAAATGATCAAATTCAAATTGAATTAAAAAAATTAAGAGTCCGGCCACTGGAGACAGTTTCCCACCTTGTATTATTAAGTGAATGAAATCTTACCGCGGTTCGAACTTCTGTCAAATTTGAATTTCGTCCCTTTTCAAGTTCTCAAGTTACTGTGGACAAAATAAAATTAAATTTACCCCTCTTACACCTTACAACGTAGATCTGAACAGGCTACTCAGGAACACATAGAAGGATAGATTGCGGGGTATTGAATTTCCAAAAGATGCTTATGAACGGCTAGCTTAATTTTTTTTAGATCATAAATGAGAGGAAAGGGGAACTAGGGAGATCATACCAGAGTTTAGAAGCCGTGTAGTGGAATGTAGATTGCACCCGTTTGGTACGACAAGCTGGAGATTTGCACTGCACACTGATGATGTGAATGAGCGAACCGAGTATTCCTAGCAAAGGTAGCCCTAGATAGTATCAAAGAATGTAATTCAGCAGCGCAATAGCCATTGTACTACCGGTAGTACAAAAAAAGAATTGAAACGATTCTTCTATGCTCAAGGGGCTGTATGTCAGAAGTTAAGGACGGGCCATTTAAAAGCCTAACCGCTCTTTTTTTAATACCATCAACGATATTAAGAGCGTATTAGGGAGCGCCAAACCAGAGGTGAGAATTATATTCTAGAGGAGGTCGAATTTGGGCCTTATAAAGGAGAAAGAATTGTCAGGTGGTAAACTACTGCTAAGATCTGTACAAAAAGCCTTATTTTACGAGCAGCTGCTTTGGTAGCTGATGGAAGATGATCAACCCATGATAGATTTGAAGATGCAGTTATTCCCAACATAGTAATAGAGTCTGAAAACTTAAGATCTGAGCCATTCGTATTTACAACAGGAAATGGTCGATCTTTTTTTGCGGACACAAAGCAACACTTAGTTTTATTAGCATTAAATTTAACTAGATTATTACTTCCCCATTCGATGATACGTTGAATGTTCTTTGTTGATTGAAATTGCCATTGTAGCTTTAATGTCTTTACTTGAGATAGGCAGATTACCATTATGAGTAGACTGAGATGAACTACAATGAAAAGAGTTGTCGTTAGCAACGCAATGGATTGGGTTAGTCGTTTAAGAAATAAGATCATCTATGTATAGCAGAAAAAGTGTAGGCGATAGAACTGATCCCTGTGGCACTCCCGCGTTAATGCTAACTTCAAATGCCTTTGAAATATCTAAAGCGGCAACTGTTTCACCGGATCGTTCTAATGTATTGTTCCAAACTTGGGTCACATATCAAAGAAGATCACGACTCTGGCAAAACCTATAATGATATTCACTAAGAAGTTTGTTAGTTTCAAGGAAAGATGATTGATGGCTTTTTCCATGGGTGGAATGGAACCGTAAAACTTAACCAGGAAAAATATTTCAGGGAATATAATAGACTGACATTCAATTTAAGACCGCGCGAGACGCGCGTAATTGTAAACGTCCAGAACTTCAACAAAGAAAAAGTCATCTTTTGAAGCTCTCAGGAAAAAAAGAAATTGAACAAATTATAGCAGCATGAAACGAAAATACAGCATGGAAGAGAAGCGAAAATTTTATCACACTGCGAGCTCGCATGGAAAAGCGGAGAAGCGACAAAAATATTGGTGCAATATTTTAGAGAAGGGATAGATCATTATGGAAATCATACTGGCAGGGTAGAATATAACCCAATAATTTCTCAAACCGCACAAGGTAGATCGCGCAGATTAACTGATAGCTAATTTCTAACACAAAATAAAAATGCCACTGATAAATGTCCGGTACGCCTTTTTATAAATTAATATCAAAAAGAACCGAAAATATTCAAACTGATCGTTTATTTTTGACACCTAATCTATATTGGCAGGAACCTTTATCTAAGGGGTGGTATAAAAATCTCCCGGTAGGACAAAACGAAATAGGAAAATGGACAAAACAAGCGACCCTTGGATCCTAACAAAATAAAAATTACAAACCATTCAAACGTGTAACACAACTAGCTAAAAGTGGAGTAGGTGAGCTACAGTTGTTAAAAATAACAGGACACTCATCTGAGGACTCCATAAATCCCTATCTACAACTTGACGAAGAGCATCACACAACCGTAATCAATAACTTAAGAAGAGACACTGTTTTTTCCGAAGGCAGAGGGATGTTACCATAACAACATGCTTTCGGAAAATGTCAAAAGTATTTGGTATTTATCACTGTCCTTGGGATATTACTACTGATTATTACATACGATGTGTTGTTTAGCTTACCATTACCAAGGTAATGTAAAACATGTCAAAACAAAAAAGTGAAAGTTTTAAGATTATTGTGCTTGGGTTACTTTAGGCTGTAGATTTTTCGAAATTTCAAATTTTGTTTAACATGTCTTATCAAAAGAACAATATTCTAACAGAATTAAATTTTCTGTAGTAAAAACACTAACTTTAAATACCTAAACTATGTTGCTTAACTGGAAGTGTTCTTGACAGTTCTGGCAGAAAATCTTATAGCTTTTATTGACTCGCACGGCGGCGGTTTTCTACCGGCCCAAATTAGAAAAATTACAGTTCGACAAGTTTAGCTAGCAAATTTAATCGAATCCTTTACAGGTCGTAGGTTCAAATCCTACTCGAGGTAAACTTTTTATTTGTGTATTTAATAAAATTAATAATAATTTTTGAATTTCTTACGTGTTTACTTATTCTTGATTTTTGTGCATTTTATGTCTATTTGCATAAATTTTATCTAATGCTTAACGGTTCTTCAAGAAATTTGATATTGTGATGGCTAGTCTGCCTACTTCATTGAAATTGTCATGGATTCGACTCCAAGCACGAGTAAGGCTGACACCATTTATAATAATAAATTGTATTTTAAAAACACATGAAAGAAATCATTGCTGCTACAAATGCTATGAGAAGCTTGGTCAATTAGCGAATGTTCACCAAACATATGGAATGTCTGCCCAGATTTTCAAAAATAATACTGATAACTACTTCATGAGTTTCAAGAATTGCAATAAATTTTACATATTTTATCAACAAATTCAAATGGCGTCTTTGATTTACCCACAATTGATTCTTTTCATTATACATAAATCTTTTCATATGTTATAATTTGTCGTAATGTGGTACGATCGGGCATACAATTATTGTTATTCATGTGTAAGTTCATAACAAACCACAAAATCGATTATCAGGTATTAAAGAAGCTATATATTTTGTGTACAATAAGGATTTGTTTGATACACCAATGTATCAATAAGAGTTTCAGGAAATAAAAACAAAAGTACACTTTTAGTCGGCCTACTTCGATTTGAGGACCAACTGGTTCAATATTTCAGCGTCCGA
The DNA here is from genome assembly GCA_036346205.1 of Vesta saturnalis. Classification (NCBI taxonomy): domain Eukaryota; kingdom Metazoa; phylum Arthropoda; class Insecta; order Coleoptera; family Lampyridae; genus Vesta; species Vesta saturnalis. The sequence continues at coordinate 396,246 of JARFJB010002049.1, forward strand.
TTCAAAGCGTCTATCTCTCAATACCTTTTTCAGTGGGCCAAAGATATCGATATAGGGTGGATGTTGTAAAACGCTGAATTTTTTTCTTTGAAAATTTTCTTTCACTACGTTCGATACATGAGGCCGCGTGTTGTCGTGAAGCAAAATGACACCATAGGAAAGTTTTCGTGGACGTTTTCATCTTATTGTTTGATGAAGCTTTTTCAGAGTTTCGTTATATAGATTTGCATTAATATTCACTATGTGTTCGTTAAATTCTATCACGTTACCTGCGGAACGTTGTGCCTTAAACTTTTTTGCTGGTGAATATTTCTTACTGGATGGTTCGAAATAATGGTACCCAGTTTCATCACCAGTAACTAATGAAGTTATTACCATTTTCGTTGTACTCCGTAAGGTGCTACTGAAACAAACCCGTCCGCAAACATTTTTGATCCTCAGACGAAAAATCCACTGCGCACAAACTTTTCTGTAACCCAATTTCTGTACGATACTATAGACGGATCCTACACTCATTTTGTGATACCGCTCCGATTCAAATTCAACGATTTTCTCTAATCAAACCGTCCACACGCGCCATATTGGTGTATTGATGCAGTACACAATGCACCTGGCCGCTGCACATCTTTTGTTCCCTCTTTACCATTTCTAAATTTTCGACACCATTCCTTTATAGTTGGATAGGCAAAAGATGCTTCGTCTTAAACTGTTTGTAATCGGAAATGGATTTGCGTTGGTTACAAACCTTCAGCACACAAAAATTGAGTAACCGCACGTTGATCAAACTTGGACGAATGTTTTGTATCAAATTTCATTTCAAAGTCGCAATATTTAAAATGACTATGACTAAATAAAACAGACTGATTTGTGTGACAGTTACAAACATCAGCGACGTTACAAAGCGTCAACTGGGCGATTAAATTTTTTTCCAAGGCTAATTTGACCAAAGATGGGTTTATTGAACAACCAAATATGTGGTGTATAAAATATAAACGCTTACCTTTGGTGATACACACAATTTGGGAAAATAAAATGTAATGGTTGTAGTACTACAAATGCATATGCACGTAACACTGCTTCATATAAACTAGCCAATAAATAGGTAATTATTTTGGGAACCGAACTGCTCTTCTCCAATGTGGGTATGCAATCTTGCATACACCCTACATCGTTCTGTTAATTTTATTCGTAGTGACATTTTGACTTCATTATAGGTTTCTTTTGTGCCCTTTAATTGAAGCTAGTTACCTTTTTTGGTTTAAAGGTTCCAGTCTCACGGTACCGCCTCTCTAAATTCAAAAATGTTTTTGAATTCGGAACGCTTCTTCTTGGAAATTTTTCCGCATATCTTCTTTTCGTTGCTTTAGCATTTCCATCACATTCCCCTAATGTTAACAACATATCGGTATAGTCACTATTTGTGTACATATTCATTTTCAAAGTTTTTAAAAGCGTTATTACTTGTTAAACAAACCACAACTATTAACAACAATGTGTCAAACGAATCTGTCAAACAAAAAAATCGCGAGTCTGCAGTCTAAGCCTGCTTAATTCAAGTAAAACAAATTAACTCAATATTTCTTTTATTTTCTTATTTTAGGTAAAACATGTTAAAACCTCAAATAACTCCAAAACCAGTAATTTTTTTTACTTTCAACAAGAGTACCTTTTTTATGGCAAATTGTCATTTGCCACGAAATAAATTATTTTTGCCCAAAAAATTAAAAGTATCCCCATTAAAAAAAGCTGCCTTTATAGATTTTTGTCATTGATTTTAAATTCTTTCCTGTTTTCTTGTGCCCTTCTTTTTAGATGATAGTTGTGTCTTTTTCTCCTTTTCTCCTACAATTGGTAAAATCAGGATTTTTGAAAATTATATTGACAAAAAGCACAAAAAGCTCAAGGCATCTAATTTATTCTGGGCAAGACTCAGTGGTGCGTCATACAGCTGTTTTAATCCAATATCCTTAGCAAAAGAAGTGGAATCTCTGCTTGTTTTTCGAATTAGAATTTTTTTGAAGGTGGTGTCACTGTAAGACGTCTTATAATAAACAGTAAAAAGTTCATCTTTAAATACTTTAACGTTACAATGTCGGACCACAAACTTTTTTTCCTTCAGAATTTACAGAAAAATTTTGTCCTATGTTCTCTTTGTAGGTAAATGTTTTAGGTCACCAAAAGCTGTGAAATTAATTTCTTTAATTTTGTATGGAGTGCCTGACTTTTTTGCGTTAGAAGTTACAGGAATCCACTGTGCAAGAGTATAAGTGGGACCAGATCTTAGCATATGTTTCTTCTGTTTTTCAATCATGGAATGCATGTTCTCCCCTTCATTTTGTGTATGGCACACGACCAAAAAATGTAAAGCAATAGATGGGATATTTAGTTTGTTTACTGTATAACGACGTAAAGAGGTTATATATTTGTTTTTGTTTTGTCCATAGCACTTGTCACAGTATAACACCACAGGAATCCCCTTAGAGCATTCATTTTGTAAAAATAAATATATAGATGAACCTATTCCATTAGACCCACGGTTACCCTCACCTTCGTACCAAACATAGCAGAAACCATTCAGCAATCCCAAGTCGAATATGGTAAAATTATAAGTACTCAGCTTAGATTTGTAGTAAAAGCTATTAATGTCACCGTACGGAGTTTGGAGAGCCGCCTGTAAATCGAAACAAACAATACACATACCTTCTTTCCTTGCTTGCTTGTCATTATCTTTTTCGGCGCGAGATAGATCTTTTTCCATTACATGACGGTCATACTTCTCTTATCATTTGCATTTTTATATTCTTCACTTGTACCGCATTGATCTTTCTTGGGGTGGAAAAATGAAATATTGCATTCGTTTCTAAAAATCCGTGAAAACATCGTGTAATTCCGGTAACCTTTGTTTCTCCCGTACAAATTGTCTTATAGTCTCTATAAATGTCGGCCAATGTCTTTCCTCCGTCTAGAAATTCCCTACTTGTTTGTGCACGAAGGTAATGAGAGTCAATGCGAGTGTGCACGAAGGTAATGAGAGTCAATGCGAGGTATAGCACTAATGTGCTGTCTCATTCCTTCCTTGATTTCATCTGAGACTTTCATTTGATGCCCATGCTTTCCTCGCTTATCATTTTCTAAAATTCCATCTTTTGTTTTTTCTTTAACTGTACAGTGCATCCCATTTTGGTTGAGACAGCCAGATATCTCGGTTGTTGTTGAAGATAGAACCTTGCGGTTTCCGCGGTCCTGTGCCACTTTTTTGTGAAACTTAAGATGGCCTGAACGGATTTTGCCCAACTTCTTTCGTTTATAAATTACAGTGTTTTTGAAAATCCACACTTTTTGTATCCCCTCCATATCTAAGAAGTTTCTCAGCGATAATGTCAAATTGAAAACTTGTCCCATAGAGAATTTTACGTAGAATCCAGGGGCGCACTCAATTTTTTTTTCGGGGTATCGTTATGGAGATAAGACTCAAACTTATGATTTTTTCAATGGAATACCCTGTATTTTATTATCTCATTAAATTACTTATTTTTTTCCTTCGAAATGATATGTAATATATAAACATGAAGTTTTCAAAAATGCTCCAAAATTACTAAAACATTGAATTTTAATAGAGTGCCATGGATTTCAAAGTTTTACTACAGGAATTATTATTTGTGATTTTTTCATAGTAGGTCCTGGATGCTACAAACACTGTTGTTGACTTTTGGATCATTGTTTTATCAAGTGACTGTGAAGAAAACAACACATCTGCTGTCATGATTTAAACAGGTAAACTAGTAATTTACAATAAGACGTTATAGGACATATTGTTTTTAAAACGTTAGATATCCAGAGAGGCGTCAACCTAGTCGAGCAACAATATTTCGACTAAAGAATAATCTACTAAATTATGGTGCGTATTCTAAACCCCGACCCAAGACGTATAACAAGGAAAATAATGGCGGATGAAATAAATGTCTTAGCCAGCGTCAGTGTCTCTCCTCAGACTTCTTGTACGAAATTAGAAAATGACACTGGCGTTCCCCGATCACGGGTACAAAGAATTTTAAAAAAACACAAAGTGAATATTGTCCAGCATTTATACCCTGGTGATTCAGCGAGGCGTGTGAATTTCTGTAATTGGTTTTTGAACCAAACTCGAAGGGACAATAATTTTGCGAGTAAATTCATATGGTCAGACGAAGCCCATATAAACAGTTCCGGTTTATTTAACAGGCAAAATACAAGGCACTGGTATGATGAAAACCAACAGCTAATAACAACAACAGGGTCGATTTGGTTTTAATATAGCCTGTTTCTTATTGGGGACATCAATAAAATACCGCATTTTTGAAGGGGCTGTCAACGCGGATTGGTACTTGGCAATTTTAGAAGAAGTAATACCAGAATTCCTGGAGAATGTTCACCTCGCCTATCTTATTGCCATTTACTTCCAACAAGACGGTGCCCCTGCCCACAATTCGAGGTTGATTGTGCCGTTTTTAGAAGAAACTTTCCAGGACCATTGGATTGGAACAAATGGACCCATTAGGTGGCCTGCAAGGTCACCTCATTTGTCAGTGTTGGACTTTTTTTGTGGGGTTTTTTGAAAAATAAAATATACGGTAAGAGACACAATAATATTGAAGAACTTCGTGCAACAACAGAGGCAGTTTTCCAGAATTTACAAAATCGTCCTTTCATAATTTTAAATGCATTAAGACGTATTAAGAAATTGTGTCAATTGTGTGTTAGGGAAAATGGACATCAATTTGAACAATTCAATGAATAAGTTACCGAATAATTTCGAAATGAAATAGTATGAGTAAATATTTAATTAGTTGCTTATTCTACATTATTACTATTTATTTGTTGCTATTAGTTACCTACGTTTTGTGTTTTGTTAGTGAATTAGTGTTAGTATTGTTATTGTTCGTTTCATGGAAAAATCATAAGTAGTATTTCTTCAATTTGAACTTTTTTTGTATGAAAAATCCATAGCCTACTATTAAAAATCAATGTTTTAGTGATTTTGGAGCATTTTTGAAGAATTTATGTTTATAAATTATATATCATTTTGAAGGAAAAAAAATAAGGAATTTAATGAGGTGATAAAATACAGGGTGTTCCATTGAAAAAATCGTAAGTTTGAGTCTTATCTCCATAACCATTCCCCGAAAAACGAATTGAATGCGCCACTGAATTCTACATAAAATTGTCTATGGGATAAGTTTTCAATTTGACATTAGTGCTGAGAAACTTCGTAGATATGGAGGGGGTCCAAAAAGTGTGAATTTTCAAAAACGCCCTGTAACTTATGAACGAAAGAAGTTAGGAAAAATTCGTTCAGGCCATCTTGAGTTTCACAAAAAAGTGGCACAGGACCGCGAAAACCGCAAGGTTCTATCTTCAAAAACAACCGAGATACTTGGCTGTCTCAACCAAAATGGGATGCACTGTACGTACCATACGATCCGATATTCCTAACGTTCTTACAAAAAAAATCTTGCAAACTCTAGTTCTCTGGGCATCAACTTCAAAATAGAATGCGTAGTTATTTTTTCTTAGCAGATGATTTTCTAATGTTCGAGTGTGTGGTATGGCAGTTAATTATTTTAAATTGTAACTTCTCTGCTTGTGTAACTATTTCCCAATATCGTTTAAAGAATTTTTTTTTTTATTTTCGTCGCTAATCTTACTTCCACATTGGAAGATCCTAATATTTTTCGCTCTTCCACTTTTGTATTTCTGAGATTTATGTATGCCATGCCACTATTCATCTTTTTCTTCTTTTGATTTCTCACCCATTTTGCAGGATTACTGTGTCTCTTTATTTTGTTTTCTTTAAATTTTTCAGGCATATTTTATTATTTAATAATTGATTTATTTCGTTATTTTCTGATTCTATATTAATATATATTTCACCTATCAAATCATTCACTACATTACTTGCTTTATCACTTTCTGAATTATTTACTTTCTTCAAAGTTGTAGGTGGAATCATCTATTTCCTCTTTATTGTTATCAGTTTCAGTACATTTTTTCTGTTTCGTTTGATTCGGTAACAATGCCAATTTCACGAATTTCACTCGTTTCTAATTTATTAATTTAGGAAATGTCAATATACTGTAAATTGTAATCAGTCTTAACATCTGTAACAAAAAATACATTGTAAGAAATAAAATTTTAATTTATTTAAAATAGCAAACTTCAAGATTTTCACATTTCGCTTAGATGTGTTCAAATAGGGTGTGAAAGTATAGGATATATCACAGTCTACGCGATTCTTTTTTAAACAGTAATAATTACTTACAATATTCTCATTCAGCAATTCATCTGCATCAGAGCCGTGGTAAGCAAACTCTCACCACTGACTGTCCTTACTTCACAATCCGGTCTAAAATAGGAAACAGTACATTATATAACTTCTGGTTAGGTTAGGATCTTTACCTGTTGAACCGGTTTCAATTATGCATCCGTCGCCAGTTTTAAAACAAATCGTTTCTGCTACTGCACTGTTACCGACACTGTTGTTGAACAGAGAGATGCAAAAATGGCAACGTGTATTAACAGACATGAGCGGTCATCTAGTGCCTACGTGACAGACTATCTTTAAAACAGTTTTGCTGAACAAAATTTGATGAAATGTCCATTTAATACGCCATAAACCCAAAAAATGTTTAGACTTATGACAGTGTTGCTGCCGATGTGAGAAATATGAATAAAATTAATACTAACTGGTTAGTATTATAAATAACGACGATTAACTTCATTCGAAACACCATTGGATAATTTTAAAGCTAGTGAAAACTTTTATTTTATATAATTATCTTTCTTAACATTCAATTTAACTAAACTATAATGTTCCAAATTAAGAGGATTGAACATAAAGTAGCTAATTTTAGAGACGGCGTTTCGTACCTGTATCTCTGACGTCACGCGGCCTAGTCTCGTGAAAAGGTGTGTTGTCTAGCCTCTCGTCCAATTTAAGACTTTCACAATAATCATAACTTTGCATATTATGTAGAAAACGCGGAAAGCTTATGTCTTAACTATTTAAGTTAATCTTGTAAAGTTCCTTTTTTCTTTTCTCGTATATTACCACAGACTTAACTATTTACTAATGCAATATTCTCTTTTTTTATGCAAATGGGTGATCATTTCCAAACTAGAACAACTTTTTATGCATCTATAAAAAAGAACTTGATAAATTAAGTAAAAGCAAATCGTGAAAATCTATTTTAAATTTTCCTGTTTTTAACACTAACACAGTTACATAGTTTGTACACTTGAATGTAGATATTAGAAACTTGAATGGTAACAATGAGTTTTACACAATATTGAGGTTATACAACGAATCATATTACTTAATAAAGTAAAATTAAATGAGTTAACGTAAACGTATTATTAATTATCCTTGGTTGCGAAATCTAATATTTAAGTAAAGTTCATATTACCATCCGTTGAGAGTATCAAATTTATTTATATCGAACTAATTTTTTATTTTAAACAAAATCGTGTATACAAGGACTCTCCATTCCAGAAACGTTTTCAAACTTATTTCTTGGATAAGGTAACGTGCAAGATCTGAAAATAACATTTTCTATTAATAATTTACTTCTACACTAAAACGCAATTTTTTTCAATTTCTTATATTTATTTATTGTAGTAAATTAATTATCTTATTAAGCTGAGATTTCCTTACATTTTCCATGATATGTTAATTCTAACGGTTTACACGGAGGTTAAAGTGCGTCAAAAGTCTGAAAATAGTGCTGGCAACGATCCGAGGTGCCGAGCATCACCAGACTCAGCTTAACCGGACATCGTGTGCTTTCTAAGTATTTTCTTCTAATTATGTACTTTTTATCATTACCAAAACAGTGGTAGTCAAAGTAATCAGAAACAATATATAAACCACACGTTCCCCACCTTAGTTTCTTTTAACTTATGGTTATGAATAATTTTTTTCCTTTTGTCCAAAGCTTTGCATGAGTGGAGCGTTTTAAGTACAATGATTGCATGTGAATAAAATTAAGTCAGTCGACTACTTCGTGACCTGGTGCTACTAATTGAACTCGTCGGCTTTATGAAATCCCAAAACACTGTTTGGGGCCTGCCGCCTGAGGGTCTTAATTAAATACGTTTAAAATGAAAATTTCTATTATATAAGTTTATATTTACATAAAGTGCAATTCTTTGGTATACGTTTATATGCATGTAACCTTTATTTAATATGTCCGCAAAATTTGTGATGCAGGTATATAATCACTAGTCCTGTCACTAAAAATTTGTCTCTAAAAGTAAGATGATTAGGTCATGAATGATTATTTGCGCGAATTACCGTATGGTTTGAGGCGAGTGTTGTGAGGTTCTTGAGCTTACGCGATAGTAACGATTATATGAGAGTTAAACAAACGTTCAATACGTCCAACGGTAAACTTTGTAAATTTACGAAAATCCATTTTGATACAATAGAATGTGCAGGGTAGCCAAAATATCAGAAAACTTCAATTAATATAAAGAGCAAGAGCATGTTATTCTGACAGAACAATAATACATGTATTTAAAAAAGTCTATCAGAATAATAAATTATATCCAAATCGTACATAATAATGCATGCATACTTGTTGTGACTCATATTATTTTCTATTGTATGACATGATAAATTTATTATTCAAATCTTTAAAAAGAGCAAATTGTAAAATTAATTCTTAAAATTTTTTCGTCGCTTTCATATATCAATATTTTGACTGTACCTAAAGGTCAGTGATACAGAAAAAGCTAATCTTCTTTTGAAGGCTGACATTTTGTCGTAAAATAAAAATGTACACTTGGGTTCGTTTAGGCACACATTTTTTTATCATAATTATTTTTAATTTTGGAAAAAAAATAAGAATAATCTTTTATCCTCTACGTTGTAATTTCGCGCTATTTACTTTTTATAAATAATGTACATTTTAGTGCTCTGGGCAGTAATTTACCAATCACGGTTTAGCCCCCAAAGTAATATATTTTTTAAAATTTTAAATGCAGCCTATCATTTTCTTTCGTTTGTCTGATTGAGTTTGAAATCCAAAGAGTTTATCACTCTCATTATGTTTTCAAAATGCTGTCACAGTAATACAGTTCCTTAAAAACCAATAATAAATGGCCTATGAAGTTCCTGAAGTAGACAATCCGTATAAGTTTTTTTTAACATACATTTTTGTGTCACGTTATAATTATTATACATATAATGTGTGACATTGAAAACAACCAGTTAAACGTAAATATATTTTAATAATTTTTTGTTAATAAACTTGATACATATAGTAGGTATATTAAATAATTGATTCTTAACGATAGGAGTCGATAATCTTCAAATTCAGTAATGAGTTAAGAGTTTCCTTTAAGTTAATAGTCTCATCTACTCTACGATGCCATGCTTTGTGTGAGGTGTGAGGACATTCTTTTTGTAAGCCTGGGGGTTCATGTTTATTTCCAGAAGTACTACAATGGAACTATTCTATATGCTATCACCTTCCACGCAATATTCAAGCTCTCGCCTTTTTTCGCGTCTTCGGCGAATTCTTGTACGCCCATCGTTCACACAGACACAATCGAGAATCGTCACTCAACAATTCGGTTCCATGCTTGGTCACACTAGTCTCGTTCTTCACACTACTTCAATCTTACTTTCTTATGCCTTGCGTGCGATTAATGGCATGATGAGACGTTATCGGTAGGATTGTAGACCTTATTCGTCGATTCATTGATCACATACCGGGTTGCCCTTTTAACTTCCAATTGATCTTACTGGTGATGAATCGGTCTCTAAAAGCATTTGTTCTTAGTAGACGCTCTTTACAGTCATTAGGTGTGCGAACTGCACCTTTACAGCGTGGGTTTCTGAATTCTTCCGTCCAAGTACTCTATCTTCGCATTACAGTAGATTAATTCCTACCAACCCTCTCGAATGCCTATTATTCTCCTCCTTTAGAACTCACCAAAATAATCTTTTATAGGAAAAGTAGCAAGAATAAAACACTCAATGCCAAAGTTTCAAACAATCTAGCAACAGCTCTTCTGATTGCGAAACTTTATTCATTTAATCAATTACACGTGCTCAGTTTATCTTCAAATAATTACCAAAGTTTACTAGGTGTTGCATTTTCAATGTCATACAGTATAACTTCGGGCAATATCGTTAAGGTCGTCGTTTATCAAACCTTCTGAAATTAATACAAAAATTAAAGATTTATACCCATAAAAATACCTTCTAAAGTAGTGCTATTATGGTATCAATATTAATCTTTAAAGTGATCTAATTTTCATATTTCTAATTTGAAATGTACAACGAAATTAACTAATAAGTTAAGAGGAGAAACCGTTTATTACTTAAAGGATTGCATGGCCTGCTTTTATTTATATATTTTTTAAAATTTGTTTTTAGACGCATTAAAGTTTTTGGGCTGTGTGACGCCATTTTGGAAAGTTGTAATCGGATTCGAAACCTTGTTGGATACGGAATTTTAAGCTCACCATAAAATAAAAATGGTAGGTTGCTATTTAAAATTAAAATAATAAAATGGAAGTGCTAAATTAGCGCACATGGTGCTAATATGTACGCTTGATGATTAAATTAAAACTCCTTTATTTTTGAGGCTGCAATAGGGACCAAATCAGCAAACTAGTAGCATCTTTCTTGCTGATTACCATGGTGAAATTATAACACATAGTCTTTTTTTAGACAAAACCATTTTTTTAATAGAACACCCTGTAATTTTTCATATTAAACGTGTTTCGAATTTGAAATGATATATATATATATATATATATATATATATATATATATATATATATATATATATATATATATATATATATATATATGCTATGTGACCAGTAAAACCCTCATCATATGGGATTTTTTTATTAATAATTCCAAATTTGACTTTGGCATCAATTTCTGCTTCGACTGAGATGAAAATTAACCAAAAAAATAATAGTCACGTGATTCGCATTATCTCTCAAAAATGGGGTTATTTCTCAAAATATCGAAAAAAATTATTAGAAAAAGTTTTTTTAAATGCAGCTGTACATGATAATTTATATTTTTTGCCCATTTTTTTGTAAATTGCAACACTTGCAACATAAATGTGTTTTTCTACAAAATCCAAATAGGGCTAAAATTTGGTCACATGTGATGCAAAGTTTATTTGTTTCTCACCCTGCATAAGGTAACTTCATAAAATAACTATTTTTGAAAACGTAGGTTGTGTGTAAAAGTAATACACATTAATATTGAGAAAGTAGTTTAATTGAAAAGTCAAATTTTTAAATAAAAAAATCATTATATCTGATTCGAAACTGTATTTTAGAAATAAGGCTCCTTAGTATCAGAAACTCCATTAAGCATGTGTCATGAAAAACAATTGTTTGTATTGAACGCAATGGAAGGCACACAGAAATGTAAATATTAAGTTTTTGAATTGTTTTTAATTTAATATTTAAATACCAAAAATAGTTTGTTATTATTTAAATTTTAAATTCGTTTAATTTTTTTATTAGAAAATTTGACTCTTTTCAATTCGAGTATTTTCTTAATATTAATGTGCATCATTTTTAGACAAACTACGTTTTCAAAAATAGCCATGTTTAGATGTCTTTCTTAGTAGAAAAATCCTGACTTGAAAATTTAACTGCTATCGTAGCTCCAAAACCAAAGATGTTCAAAATATCAAAGTGCGGTTTCCTTTCTAGATATGGAATCGAACCAGTGTCGGAAGGTGTATTTAATGTATATCTCACTTCCTCCTCACGTTAGCGATTCATATGTATATCATTTTTTCGACTTTGGGATATATTATATCGGAAATGGTTCGATCTTTCGAAATGTGGCTTCAAGGTCTGCAAACAGGCTGGAAAGGCACATCTATACATATCTCACTTTCTTATTTTTAGTAGTTCGTGGCACATGCAGATGCGTAGACATGTAATTTAGCAACGTCGCGACGTCTTGATGTAAAAGTATATTAGGTACATTACACATTAATAAACTAAAAAATTTTTATCTCTTAAATAAGAACTGACAACAAAAAAAAATCCAAAAATGCAATAAAAGTTATTTACTAGAAAATGTAATTATAACTGTTTAACAAGTCCTTGAATCTGCATCTCAAAGAATACCAAGTGTATCAATTTTGTATCATTTGAAATTATCTCGATATCCAGACCCACATTACAAATATGGTCTTGTGATTATCACGAATAGAGTAAAAAATCACTAAAAATTATTTTTTTAATAATACTTCGATCTTCAACAAACTTAAAGTTACGTAGTTTTATTGATCATGCAGTCGGCTAAAAACCACAACTTAATTAAGAATATAGTAGTACACTTACACTTGCACGCATTACAAGGTTCTGACGTCAAAATACTCGAGCCTTATCGTTGTTGTCATGGTAATAATCTATGCTTTGAATTAACCAACACCTATAAGCAACATATTCATCATTCGTTGTTTTAACGATGAAGGAAGGTCTGTATTGCTAAGAACGGTACGAGTACATATGAAGGGACCTGTTTCCTTTCAAACTTGATAATTTTGCTCTCGTGTGTAGGGCTGTTTATGTTCGTGTTTGTTATGAAGTACTGACATACCAGTTGACTAATATTAAAAATGCTATTACTGATAAACAAATGGATTCAAGTAATGGTAATTCTAAATACAGGGTGTAAGTATGTGCACAAACTTCAAGGAGTTAATAATCTATGATTGATTTTAAGACAAAACCTTCATATAATTATCGGTCCGCAACGGCTCTGTTTTCCAGATACAGGGTGTTAAAATTTGAAAAAAATTTATGATTTTCTTATTTATTTCTTGAGAAGTGTCAGCTACTTAATTAAAACTTTGCACACACTAATAGATAGAAGGTCCTTAAAACAACTTTGAAACAATGATAAAGCCATTTTTAAATTTTCTGGAAAATTATGCATTTAATTAATAATAATAATAACAATGAATACAAACTATAACATTTTTTAAAATTTGCTTGAAACTAAACAGTAACATTTTTCTAGATTAAATGCTGGAATTACGGGTTCTCTTGAAAATACCTAGTGCATTTTAGACTATTACACACGAGTTGGTTATTCTATTTCGCAGGTCTTCTTCGTTTTTAACAGGAGTTTTGTACACGAATGATTTGAGTTGTCCCCATAATATATATATATATATATATATATATATATATATATATATATATACAGTGGCCGGCGTGTAAGAAGACGAGCCCGCCTATGCGCGAAAGACGACTTTATGATGTTGTTCAAATTAAATTCCGCGTTCGTTTACCTCAGAGGCGTCACATGGTGCATAATGTATATTTTAATGGTATATTAAAAGCAATTCAAAGAACCATATTTTATGTAAATACGCAATTTATTATAATTAAAAGCTATACTGGAAGTAATACTATAATTAAATTAATAAAATCAATATGTTATTACATTACACATAATTGATACCTATTACTAAAATAATATTGTCTAAAATGTTTCATTTTCACTGTCACTCAAATCACTAAACTAATAATCACTGTCACTATCTTCACCCATTGAAACACGCTATGCACTATTTCTCGCGTTTGACCGTTTAAGATTTTTCCAGACTTAGACATTTTTAAAACCGATTACAAATCAGTAAATGTTGACACCGTATAATCAGTTTTCAAAACTAATATGCATATGTACCAAGAATCCGGATATTTATATATCAAACCTCTAATTGCTGTCATTATGTTAACTGCTTATAAATTTATTATTTAGATAAGTATGTTTTCCCTCTAATCGTCTTTAAGACAGTTTTCTAATGGGTACCTAATGCTTTCATTATTTCTATTATTAGTGTATTAAAATACATTCAAAATTACCTATTAGACAAATGGGAGATGCCTACATACTTTCAGGGGTTAAATGTTAAAAAACGCGTCACCAATGGAAATATTGGAATTATTCATCTTCATACGCATTCTTCCAATATACATATAATTAAACATACAAATGTGATACGCCACTGCTTAGTATTTTTATTATAATCGGCAACCGCCGTAGTTCTTCGCGATGCGCCGGCTTCTCGTCTTCTTACGCCGGCCACTGTATATAATATATATATATATATATATATATATATATATATATATATATATATATATATATATATATAGGTGTTTCAGGAGGAATCTGCCATACTGTACAAGCTTATTCCCCATCAAATAATGAAAAAAGTTCATATAAACGTGAGTCCGGAAATGGTTTGTTAGCGAGTTACACAGGGTGATAGATTTCGCCTGGAATTTAGCTTCTCCTGTGAAATCGAATAAAACTTGTCCCAGAAACTGACTGCAGTTGTTAATTAGAAATCAGGGGTCAAGTGCAAAAAGATTGGGGTCGAAAAACACACTTTTTTGCATTTAGGTTTCAATAACTCCATTAAATTGCCGAAATACAAAGAAAAATGTTTAATACAATTTGTAGAAAATTCAATTCTGAAAGTATTAATGCAAAAAAAATGCCTACATTTTATCATCAGGCGAGATCTGTATAACTCGCTAACGAAGCATTTCCGGACCCATGTTTATATGAACTTTTTTCATTATTGGATGAGGAATAAGCTTGTGCAGTATGAAAGATTCCTCCTGAAACACCCTGTATATATATATATATATATATATATATATATATATATATATATATGTACAAAAATTCATTATTTTGATCAATAAGTATATTTAAATTTTTTGATATTGTCTAAATTAAAATGGGTACCTATCCAAATTTTGCAAACAAGAAAATTTAACAATTTATTCAAAACTGGAACATTCTATAAATTTTGGATGACGTATTGGTGACTGATCAAGTTGTAAAATGTAAGTGGGATTGCGTGTGAGTAAACTCCAGGTGTGTAAGAAAAGTGATTTATGACTGTGATAAAGTGATTGCTCTAAAGCTTAACGCGATTTCAAAGTCTATACTAGTGATTCAAGTGTACATGCTAACCACAAACCATGATGATGGGGGCAGTAGAAGCTTATACAAGAATAGAAGGTATAATCGAAAAAGAAGGAGGGGTTTGTTGTAAAATAGTAATGAGAGACTGGAATGTCGTGATGGAAAATGGGAAAGAGGGAAGTATAGTTAGTACATACAGAATTGGAAGGAGAAATGAGAGAGGCAATAGAATGGTAGATGTTTGCAAAGAAAACAAAATGATAGTTACCAACACATGGTTTAGTAAATAGATAATTGCAGTAACCATGTTGTGGTGGAAATGAGATTTAGGCTTAAAAAAAGGTAAAAAAAGCACAGAAAAAAAGAAAATTGAATTTAGACTTAAGTTACAGTTTATGGATAAGGAAGAAGTGGGAAAGTATATGGACGTGAATCTCAAGTCGCCACAAGATGAAGAGAATGTAGAGCGTAAGTGGAACAGAATTAACACGGGAATAATGAAGGCAGCTGAAATGAAAGTTGGTATAAGAAAGGGGTAACATCAAAGAAGGTACAAAACATCAGTGCTAATGAAGGAAGGAAGCAATATTGAAGACTAAATACGGAAGCTGATGAAGCTAGAAAAAGGTGGTTAGAAAATCAATGTAATACAATGGAAAAGTTTGCAGGTATCATATTGTTTATAACCGGATTAAAGATATTACTTGAGATAAGAGCATCAAGAACTGGTTGTAGCAATGAGATGGAAGACAGGAATGGAAAAATGTTGAAAGATGAGGAAGAAATTCTAAATAGATGGAAAGAATACATGAAAGATCTTTATAAAACCAATGAAAAACCAAGGCTGCTTGAACTAGAACGAGAAGATTTAGTGTGTCCTGACAACATAGGAAAGAGCAATGTAAGATATGAACTCAGTAAAGCTGCTGGGGTAGATGAAATTCCAGTAGAGAAAAGACGAAGGTTATGAGAATTGGGGAGGCTGAAAATACGATAGTGATTGTGAAAGGCGAAATACTGGAACAAGTTGGAAATTGTAAATATCTAGGAACCACTATAACTGATGACGGGAGAAGCTGGATAGAACTAAAGATGCGCATTGGAATAGCAAAAAAAAGCGTTTGTAAAGAAAAGTAGAATATTGTGTAGCAGCTTTGATTTGAAACTAAGGAAAAGAATAACAAAGTGTTTTGCATGAAGTGTTATGCTATACGGGTGTGAAACGTGGACAATTTTAAAGAAAGATAAGAAAAGGATAGAAGCTATGGAAACGTGGATGTGGAGAAGAATGCTTGGTATAAAGTGGTCAGACAGGATTAGGAACGAACAAGTTTTGGAAAGAATATAAGAAGGAAGATCTTTGTCTGAGACTATTTTGAAAATAAACAGAATGTGGCTTGGTCATGTGTTGAGAAAGAATAGCTTCTTGAAAGACATAATTGAAGGAGCAGTGGAAGGTATGGATAGTAGAGGTAGAAGAAGAGTGAAAATGATAGACAATCTGAAAGAAGGGAGTGCTGATATGAAAAGACGCGATGGATAGAGAAGTGTGGAGAAGGTGAAATGGAATCTCTGTCACTTTAAAATATATTAATAAACTCACTGACTGACTCACTCACCAATCAACGCCCAGGTCAGGCTGTTAGGCCTAGGTACTTCAACTTTGGGTAACTTGCACCCTTTAGCACGTATGTGCACACTAAGGGATGATTTTTTAAACTCAACCCTAAGGGGTAGAAGTTAAGGGTTCAAAAAATAGGCCTTTTCGTAAATCCGGGCAGTTGTAGATCTGAAAATCAGGGAATTACTAATCGGGTTCCAAATGGCGATGAATTGTTTAAACGAAGTGAATGCATCTTAAGAGCTATTAAGCCCAGAAACATGAAAATTGATATTTAGACATTCCTCAAGACATAAAGAAACTTTGAACCAAGTATACGGTGTGGAGTGTCACGAGGATAGAAAATAGTTGACAAAAACAACGGAAACGCAATTATGAAATAATTTATCGCTTAAGGGTAGTTTTCGGGGTTGAACTATTGTAAAATATGGGTATCAAACTAAGCAGTGTTTTACAACCAAAGCGAAGATCATTATGGAATTTACGAATTCAGTTCAGGAAAGTGCTAAGAGGAGGAAATGGGGTGAAATGAAGATTGTTTGGTTCCTTAGGAAAATCATCTCAGAGATCTTTGAAATTCAAATTAAACACTATTTCGGGAGTATGTTTAGAAGGCATTTGAAAACCAATATCACAGGGTGGGAAGTGGGGGTTGAAATTCAACGTCCAGGTTAGACCTAGAAACTTCAACGTCCTCGTATAAATAGGTAGAAATGGGAGGGTTACAAAATGCATTTTCAAAATTTAGTGACTAAGGCCACATATTAACGAAAAAATATCGGCGCAGTTGGTAGAATAAACTTGATAACAATAGATCTACAGTACACAGTAAGCTCTACAGGGTAAACTGAATACAAAAGTGATATTCATATTTCATAAATTAGAGAAGATCCATAAGGTTTCTCTATGAGTGACTGTTGAAATACCATCCGATTGCGAAACATGGGTATTTTGCTAGCAAGTCACTAAAGTAGTACAACAGTTGCTGATATCGTCATTGTAACGTCACTTTCTTTACGTTACTTTTATAATCATAAACACTGATGATTATTAAACATTAGAAGAAAAGGAATTGATGGTAGCAACTTGGCCTACCATGGGCAAAATATAAATAATATGTGATTTTAAATTCAAAAAAGATTGTAATCGGCGAGCGCTTTACGAAAAGCGAATATCTTAAGTTACCACAGCATTACAATATCTTAACATGAGTGTAATAAAATTAAAATAGTATTAAACGTACAAATTGTATTTCAGTGTATAATAACAATTATAATCATTAATAACCTAAAACTATTTTTTTGTTAGATTTGTATAAATCTTTAATTTATATGTCAAGTTTCTATTTGTGAATGTTGTTATTAATTTTAGATTAAATTTTTTTACAACTTTACATTTACATAATGATCTAGCTATTCTTTAGTAAAATAAAATTAAGAGTCCATAGTTGGCTGTTAAATTAAACTGTTGTATTAGTAGCAACTTCACATTTCATAAATTTAATTTGGCAAGTCAACAAATTTTTAAAGCTAGTGTCATTTACGCGGCAGGATAACTAATAGTTATCGAAACGTTGAAATTTGTGTACAAGATAATTAGAAAAAAATTCACGATTTATTACCCAAAAGATAAGTATTTTAATTATATGTTATGTTTTTTATATTCTGCAGATTTACTAAATACGTTGTGGTAACACGACCTGCTTAGCATTCGGGAGGTAATGGGTTCGATTCACGTTACCGTCTGCCCTGTGTGAGTTTTTTCAGGGAGTTTTCCTTATAGACATGTAGCGGCATGGTCATTGCGTATACGCACACCACTTGCGGTTATTTAGGCGAATGCTGGGGTAGTATTTTCCCCCCTAAGAACCCTAACTCCGTTCCTTCCGATCCTATTCTGATCGCACCCATCCTTCAAATTCAAACACGTTTATTTAATTATGGGTACAATAGTTAATAAATGGAGTTGACAATTTCAGTCGGCTGCTCAGGCGAGGTAGTCTCTTCAGCCGGTTGATTACATAGTTTTAATTGATTTAATTACATTGCATTGTTTATAAGTCTATAACATGTTATCTTATTATCTAGGCAAAAAAGAAAAAAAACAAGTTAGTTGGTTACGTTACTTAAATGAGTAATATTGAATCTTAATCTAGTGGATGTTGTTGTGGGCGGGATTCGTGGGTTGGTGGGCGGTGTTTCCTTGAAGCAGGGGCTGATCCTCAGCACCAAAATGGATCGGGATATCGGAGGTCTGTACAGCTTCCTGCGGGTGTTACCTGTATGGAATAGAAAAGATTATTAGTAATGTTATTGCTTTGTTTATTGAAATTTAGTGTTATGTAAGTGATTTGAAGTATTGAGTAGCAGACGATTGTGTTAATATGTAAAGTTAATTATATTGATACGGTTAGCTATACTTATTCCGACATCCCTACTCATCGCCGTTCTGGAGATATTTACAAGTGCAAACACCTCCTGACCATGTGTGAGGATTACTCGCCACAGGTCAGTCGCAGTTTGTGCCGAAACTAAGGCCGCTGCCACCCTTCGGATGACAGGTAGGACCTTCGCCGTGTCCAAATCTCCGAGGAGGCCAAGAACAGCGTCGAATCCTAAATCTGGGGAAGCGGGATTTTCACGTCTGCTGCTTTCACCGCTTCAGCTACTTCAGCCATCTCGCTGCCGCTTGCCGTCGCTTTGGCGTAACTAACGCCGGTTCGGACTAGAGAGCACCCATCCTTAATCCCACCATACATATATACGCAATGTATGTGTGTAAGCTGGGAATCCATGATGGTGTCTGGAGGAGCTAGCAAAGTTCAAGCAACCCTCCCTTGGGAAGGGAATGGAATACGTGGCATTTTCCCTTTTCCTTTTTAAATACGTTGATGAAACAAAAATAAATGTAAATGTGTTTTACTTGAAACAAAAAAAAACTTAAATAACTTGACACCGGCACAAAATAAATAGATTACTTAGATTAATCAGTATACAGGGTGCGCCATTCAACAAAATAACATATTGGCGAAGTCTTTTATTTGCGAATCACATTATAGAAATTTCAGTAAGCGTGTTAAAAAGATTTCTTGGTCCTGCAAAAATAACCCCTCTTCGCCAAATATCCTACTTCTAAAAATAAACGAGATATTGCTTCTAAACAAAAGTTCGGGACACCCTGTATACGTTATTTAAAAAAGCAATGAAAATTGCGTATCTGATTGTAAATGTATCCGTTGGTACTACATCTCGCTGAAAAATTAATTCTTGATTATAAATTAGAGCGAGTTCTATATCTATTTCCTTTAATTCACTGTGAATGACATAATTTTAATTTGACTGATAACTTTCAATTTGGATAAGATAAGATTAGTGATTAAACACTTTTGATATGATGTTACTTAACTCTCTCTATTGTTTTCGTTCACTTTTTGCATTTATTTAAATTAGTATGTGGCTTAATTCTCGGGATTTATTGTGTGTAAAAATATTTAAAAATATACGGAATAAACATTTATTATTTTAAACATTAATTTTATGTTCCTTGATTTCATATCTTGTTACCAGGTTTTTTATTCGACAAAAAAAAAATTGATTAATCGAGAATTCTTCATGTTGTGGGTGATCGCAATGAATCAATCATTTTCCTAAGTTTTATTACAAAAATGTTTGCTCACATTTTGATATAGGTGTATAATTGTATATTGACGTAATCATTTCTATAAAGATTTAAATATGATGCTTTAATTATAGTTTCACGGACATAATTTCATTATCATTATTATAGTTTCCTGATTTCTACTTTCATTTCTAAATTATCCAACTTTCATAATTTGCACATATATTCATGATAAAGATCTACATTTGAGAGTACAATACCAAGAAGTTTATGTTCTATTTGTATAATTAGGTAACGCTTACATATAAATTGCCTTTTATTTTCATTTGGCGTAGAAATTTGCACTTCAAAGAACATTTACAACTTCTTACGGTATTTTATCTTTCATGAAAGTTGTAAGCACAAATTTGCAAACATTATACACTAATTTTTCAATATACCTAACTGTAACAGAAATTATGATTAAGAGCTTGTTGAAAATTTAATTTTCATTTTTAATGTTTTTCTAAATGAGACCTTGTGAAAACCCACGTATCTTAAATCTCTACCATTTTATATATGTATTAAAACAGTTTAAAATACTACAGAATGGCTATTCAAAAACCTATCCGGAGTGTATGTTAAAAATAAATTAAAAACCGACATATGGTTGACAACTATTTTATTATTTATTTTGTGTCAGTGATGATAGTCTACTGGCGCTTAGTTTGTGGTTTGCTAAATATAAACAAGTATTAAGTATTTTAAATTATACTTCATATCCCATAATTTAAGAGCTTTTTCATTTAAACTGAATTTAGAATATGGACTATTAGTTGTCATCGACCGAATGCTATTTATAAAGTATAATTAATTGTCAACTATTTTTGCTGTACATTTGTAAAAGCGACGCAAAAAATTATTTCTGTCATTTCGTACATATTTTAGAAAATTATAATTTAGAAATTTCAACTGAAGTTATATCGCTCCCGTAATTTATCTACGAAAAATTCAATTTCTACACGATTGCCGTTAAAAGCGCCCATTTAGTACATGATTTTATTTCTTTTCACTTGGAACAAATTTTTAAATACTATAGGCACCCCAGATTAGCAGGAAAAATGCCTAAAAAATATTCCACAATTTTTTTACTTCAAATTTGAAAAAATATGTCTGTATCTTCTGAAGTACATCGTGCAGTGACGGAAGTGAAGGGAAGATAAAAAACTGCTCACCTACCACGCAGGTTTTTTTGTAAATATTATTATAATTATCTAGATATTATGATAATAAAAAAACATTTTTTTGTTGCTTGGAAACATATTCAGTTTACAATTTGGGCACATAACATTGGTATTTCCGGGGTCATCTTACTTTTGCACCGATTTTTTTTTCATCCCAGGTAAGTCAATAATCAGTTTTACCTGAAAATTATGACTTGTAAAGGCGGTCTTGATGCAGCACTTTTCTTTTTCTTCGCTGGAAGAACTCTTTCCATAAAAGTTGGGTCTCCTCTCTTAGTTATCTCCCTATCACCTACCATGCATAATATGTGGGCAAGTTCAGTCCGGAATTATTTTTGACTCATCGGCTTCTCTAAATTAGCGCAATGAAGGAGCCAAGCATTTACCAAGGCCAAATATACCAAGTGGCAAAATAATTTGAAATATTATTTTTTGCTTTTTATACGAATTTGGTACCTTTCTGTGTGGGAATCCATCATGTCTACTCCACTCATATGACGATTGTAAATTTTTACTACTTATGGGTAGTTGACAAGTTGGTAACGCTTTTCTCCTCACAAAGTTGAGCACATGTATACGGATTTATTGTCTACCCATTCAACTAATGGTATAGTATGCTCTTCACTTGAAGTGGCATACTCTTCAACCGATTCCCCCTACCTTCTTTCAAATAATATTGAATGGCAACTTGTTGATTCTGTCTTTCCTGAATATACTAATGGCAAAAATTCCTTGAGATTTTATGTAACTAAATAGGGGAATCGTTGAATACCAATTATCAAAATATAGTTTGTAGTTTAAATTTCTTGGTATTTCTCATGCCAGTCTAATCACTATATTTGGACACGATCCTAGGTTGGGGCATAGCCTCCTCTTGACCTATCTAAACTTCAAATTTGTGGGAGCATCCTTTATCGTTACATAAAACAAACAGTTTAAAGCCCCATTTATTAGGATTCCTAGGGTTGTATTGTCTCATGAAGTGTGGGGATTCGTAGCGCATATCTGTTCGTCTGTCGATAAGCAGTAAAGTCTGTCATGTTCCGGGTCGCCTCTCGGCTTCACTTTTAAATTATCATTAAAATAAAGTAGTGGGTCTCACAAGTCTCTTGAAACAGAGTAACCGGCAAAATGCCTAAAAACCTCTCTATTTCTTTAGTTGTAACGATTCTAACATTAGAAGGGTCCCTCTGAGTTGAGTAATTACTGTTTTCTGAAGCGATTTTACTTAGTATGTTGTCATCAAAAAAACATTGAAAAGTTGGTATGGACTGTTAAGGTCCGTGATCGCAGGAGGAAGCCGGAAGTTTACTCAAATTCTGTCTCAGAATTATCAAGTTTCAAATTACTGCAATTCTATTGAATTTTTAGCTTGTTTGATTTACCTCGACTATTGCCGAACCAGATGGCAAAGGTTCCTTTATACTCTTAGGTATATCACCACTCTTTGGAAGTTCCATGAAAACAGCATCATCCAATCTCATCATCAGGTATACTTCATCGTCACTAGAGTATTGCATCTCTAAGAGTGCTACAATCACCTTCCATCTCATCTTCACATTATTAATGAATAAATAGTCTTGTCAATCCATTTCTGTAAAGACAAACATAAAAAAATTACTAAAATATGTAATCAAGAAAATAATGCAATCTCAACCGGTCTTGCATGATGTAGCTCAGAAGTTACATATAAAACTGAAGGTAAATAAATAATTACATACTTTGAAAGGTTACAATAATTCACAATACACAAGCCAAAAATATGAGATCAAAACGCCCAAGAAACCGACTTTCTATTCAACAGGCGTTCGAAAACAAAATAATTTTTTATTTAAAATAGGTTAATACTGTTGAAATTTTTTATTGCTTGAGGGCTTTACTACATGTTGACACTGCTGGGTAACATAAATTAGTTACTAAAATTCTCAACAGATGTCTCTAACAGGCCAAAAATAAATGTGTAACTCAGAAGTGACACTATACACTAATGGGTTAATTACAGTTTGTCTTTGTCGTATAAAAATCTTGTTCAGGTTAACGATTGTTTTTAACTTAACGCTAATGCTAAAAGTAAATCAAATATTTTTAAAGTGTAAAAATTATGGTAGCATACAATTTTGTGAATGTTCATAAAAGCATTGTGTCAAAATGTATTTCGTCCCTGCTCATGAACACGTTCACAGCTTAATATCAGGTACCCCAGTGCCTATGAGATAATGAGTCTTTTCTTTGTAGTATATTCCTGTAATTGCCACGTTACACAATTAAATTAACAAGTATTATGTTTTTGGAAAATTGTTAGGAACTCATATGTGGCGTTGGTAGCACCTGAGATGAGA
Organism: Vesta saturnalis; assembly: GCA_036346205.1. Taxonomy (NCBI): domain Eukaryota; kingdom Metazoa; phylum Arthropoda; class Insecta; order Coleoptera; family Lampyridae; genus Vesta; species Vesta saturnalis. Next base: position 420,030 of record JARFJB010002049.1, read on the forward strand.
AGTTGTTTCTAAGTGCCGCAAACGCATAGATTGCGTTTTAGACAAAATGTAAGTCATGACTAGTACTATATTTTTAAATATAGAAATTGTTTTTAATGAACGAACAGAAGTTCAACATAATAATCTAATTAAATAAACTGTATTTAATTAAAATTAACTTGTAAAGTACATACAGTAACCTATTAACTCGAATGGGACTTGAACCCACGACCTCTACTTTGCTAGAGTAGGGTTCTTCCAACTGAGGTATCGAGGAGGCAAATCATACTCGTTTTAAACTTAAACTGTATGTACCTACTTCTCTACTTACGATGTATTATAATTTTTATACACATTGAAGGATCATAGTCAACTTTTGTGTATGTTAGCATGCCCGCAATTCCCTAAGGTTTCGCACAAGACAACACGTGACCGATCGTTAATTACCTTCCAACCTACATATACATATGTAGGTATGAACGTTATGCAATCGACTTTTTTCACTATCCCTAATCGACTTATTAGCTCATTTTACAACTTTTGGACAAGTTTCGCAAATATCGGCCATGATGTCTGAATATGTGCCTGTGTGTGTGGATGTATGTTAGTATCTACGATAACTTTAGAACGAAAGAACCTACGTATTTAAAATTTTGTATTTAAGCTTATTTTAATTTCGGTTTGAGCTGATTAGATTTTTGAAAAACTCCAGCGGCGGAGAGGGGGGTTTATTAGTGGCAGTTTTTTGTTTTTATCAAATATTTTTTAAGGAAAATTTAATTTTACATAACATTTGTTTATCAAGTTTCTTAATGTAAGGCAAGGTAATTCTAAAAATTAATTAAACATGAAAGAAAATGGTTAAACTGTATTATTGATATCTTATAGAAGCGGGGAGTTTTGGAATATTTTTAAGTTAACGTATTTATGTCTATTATTCTGTATCTGACACGAAGTTTTAAACGTCATTCTAACATAGATGATTGTTTTTGTTTTTACAATGTTGCCTGTTTTCGTTATGAACGTATAAAAAAGAGGATGCATAGATATTTTGTATTTGCCATAAGCTAGACTAATAGATAACTATAGAAATTGTTTGAATGTTCTGATTACTACTTTGTTATACTCTTGGTAAATAACAAATTAATTGAAATAATCTTTGTGAGTATAATTAAGACGCACCAGAATTCTTTATCCCACTTTAACTGACATTTGCCAAATAACCAAGACCACTGTGATTGTCTGCCAAAACAGAAGTAAGCTGTCTTAAAGTTTGCAAAATGAAATTACCTTTTTTTTTTTAAATATTTAGAAAACTGCCCATTGTAAGTATGGGGGTTGGAACACAAAGTTTCCCTCTTTTTTAATCATGCGCAGAAATATGACAAAGGAACTAGGCGTTTCCATTAAAACAATGTCTTTCGTAATTTTTGCGGAAAATTTTAAATAATAGAAAAACTGTTGAAGTTGGGCATATGACGTGATGCGAAATAGTTTTATTTTTCTCTCTAAAATCCAAATGTCCATTAAAAAGTAAGGGGTTCCATTGAAATTAAGCGAGTTAGGATGGACCTCCGGTATAACTGTATGTGCCACCATCTTTAGCGGAATGACGCCCATCAGTATGTGTTTTAACAAATTTTTGTTCGTCGTGGGACACATTGTATAAGTTCGGCTATTTGTAAATTATAAGGGTATATTTAACGCACCATTTGTTATCACTATTTTACCGGTAAAAAGATTCCGGTTTTAAAATCATTTGAGTATATGTTGTCAAAATCAAATTCCGAAAATTGCTAATTCCAAAATGGAATTTGAGTGTACTACTCTAGAAGTAACAGTATTTATAATTATTTTACGTAATTAATTTCACACTATACACCAGGTTAATATACAGTGTAGAATAATTTCAAAACTGATTTGAGTGTTAACTTTGCCGTGTTTCTTAATTTAATTTTTTTGGGCAATAAAATTCATCTTGAAACTACAAGAAAAGGTTTAATACAATAAAATTTTATACTGAAGATATGAGATAGGGCTATTTGAAACTAAAAAAAAGATACTTTTCTTCTGCATTCTTTTCATGGTAAATACAGCTGCATTAAAAAAAACGGGAAAAGAAAATTTTTCAATCGTAAATTCGGTTCTATTTGTCATCTGTCTACTTGACAATACCCTTAAAAAAATTTCTATCACTGTCATTAAACTGGAATGGTAAAATTTAACACAAGAGTATTGTCAAAACCTGATTGCGTCTATGCCGATTAACATCCCTGATAGAGAAGTATCAAGTTGTTAAATTTGTTACTAAATTCTGAAATATTGAAATATAATTTGTTCAAATTTAACCTATTTATTTTTAAACTAACATTCCGTCAAAATATTGTAACCTATTTTTAATAAACCATGTTCACACTATGGAAAAATTGAAAAAACCTGCCAATTTTTTCTTATATTTCCCGAATTTTTTGAATTCAGCTGTACATTGTTGCAATATTCAACCTCAATTTTAAATATGTATTACAATTTGATATTGAATAAAAAAAATTTAAATTCTTAATTTAGATTTCAGAAATTTACACAAATAGTTTACAAAATTACAAATCTCTAATAAACATTATAATAGATGTTGCCAAATTTACTACAACTGTCTCTATTTACATTATGGTTTTATCAAATATGTTCTAAGTACGTAAACAATTTAATTATAAATAAAACTTCAGTAGATAATATATGTCTAATGTGCTTTTAGGTATTTACATTTTCATTACATTCCTTTAATAATAATTAAAAACGTGACAGTAGTGGACATTACAAACATCAAACACTGTCAGTATAATTAATGGTAATTTTTATGTATGTTAGAATAATACTACTTTGTATAGGCTAAATGGAGTACCTGAGATGTTGTTTTCTTTTAATAATATCACGTTCGCTGTATTGGTGATGTCACCGACGGCGAGTACTGAAAGAGGTATTTGATAAGTGAATGTCTTTAGTTTATGCCATATCGATTTTCTCTGAAAGCGGCGTTTGTTTAGAAAGGATGTAGATTATGGTGTTTTTAAGAGAGGAGTCAGTCTTGGAGCCGACTCGTTTAATCACGGTTGATTATTAACATTTTAGTTAATAAAAGTGATGTTTTTCCCAAAATTCGTTGTTTTATTTAAATGTCGATAACATGTATCTAAATAGAAAACTTTAAACCCTAACATTTAGAAAGGTACGTTCATTCTGCAATTATTTTTATTAAATCCTCTAATAATCTTATAAAGTTACTTTTTTAATAGAAATTCCAACGTAAAGTTCACCTTAACCCAAAGTAAAGAACAATGAAATATTTAAATAAACATATATATATATATATATATATATATATATATATATATATATATATATATTATAATAGGTGCATATACTGTACTATGGACCATATATATATATATATAGGTATATATTAACAACGTATTGGAATTGAAACTGGATAGCCATGGCAAAATATTTAGCTTTGCAGATCACACCGTTGTACTGTACACTCATCTTGGTTTTGCTTGGAACGGAGTATAACAATTTAATTTTACTAAAATAACAGACGCTTTTCGGCACACACTATTGACAATTAATTACAACAAAACTGTTATAAATCCGTTCTTCTATTACATTTTCCTATAACTACTGAAGTAGATTAAAGTAAATTACTTAGAAACAAATGCGGCTAAATACAGAGTTGGGAAAAATTACTTACGTAGCGTTTTATACAAATATTTTAAATAGGATAGAATAAATGTTGGGCAATGTTAGCTGCGAATTACTATATTAGCTAGAAGGTATTTATTTATACGTGACGCACAAGCTTTTCTTTTGTGGGGTCTATTTTGTATACAAATGTTATTATGGCAATAATTGTAATTTTTGTAATTAATTAGTTGCAGACAAGCAATTTCCTTAATCCACCACTTTCCTTAGGGAAAGTTTTACAGCGCTGTTCCAAATTTTCATTTATGCGCCAATTTCTTTAGGAAAAAAATGTTATGGTTTAGGGCCGATGAAGTCCAAAATCTTTATACGCATATATTGAATAGCAACGTTAACTAATTTAGTTCAATTAAGCTATTGATGAAACCTCGATTAAAAGCTAAGCAGTTCAATAAACATCTAGAGGTACGACACATTATCCATTAAAAATTCAGAATATTAACCTTGACTTTCTGATAGTCTTGATTATTAGTCAGAGGAATTAAGTGAAAAACTGCAACTTTGTATGAAACCTAATGTGCTTTTAGAAATCTAACGCAATATCTTCATGCAGTGGAGTTAAATTATGATATGATCTTTAAATGACTTCTTGTTCCGCTTTACGCCCTTTGTTAGACAAACGAGCATGATGTTCCTTAATTTTAGAAATTTTCTTGAAATCTTTTTTCTTTTCGCTACAAGGAAAAGTCTTTAGATTAAAATCTTACCATTATATATATATATATATATATATATATATATATATATATATATATATATATTCACATAATTTTGACAATTTCTTCTAATGATTTATCTAAAGATATCCAAAAATCTACAATTAATTAAATTATTCAATTTAATTAATTGTAACACTTCCCATTAATACTTATCACAGCATTTGAGAACATGGTGAAATTAAAAGCGCTCGTACGTATCGCATTTTTGAGTCAAGTTTTGGCATATAAGTGTAAGATCCATAGGAAGAGCAGACCCATTGTCTCGCTTTTAAAGTTTAGCAACTGGAAATGGATTTCACCAACTTAACGCAAAAGGTGATGGTTAATTATAATTTTATTTGTTTACTTTATTTAAATTTATTATAATTCCTTAAAAATAAAAACTTGCGATACATATTGTATAACCATAATTACTGTTTTACATTCAAATGTAAAGATTAAAATATGTAAATAACGTTCAATTGTTTCGTATATATGTATTAATGGCGACGTTAACTAAATATTTCTTTTTTTTTTTTGTTAAACGTAGACCTTGGATATCCAATGTCGGTATTAATTAATACACTTCCGAAAATTTGCTGAAATGGTTTGTTTATAATTTAGACACCTCTGATTTTAAAAAAATTAACTTAATTTTGTGGGTACACATTCACGAAACTTGTTTATCTAACCAACTTTTACTTTTTAAAAAATACTTTTATTAAGATCTTTCCGAATATCCGAGCTTGAGAATGCTTTGAAGCATTGCCGTGGAAAAAGATGCTGTAAACGAGACTTTTGAAGAATATATCGTAGGTTACTGTCTTTTGGTCCACATTTAGGTAAGAAACGGACTGCCATCATTTTTCCACACTTCGAGACCTTTTTTACTTTGTCAGGTTTGAAGTGACGAGGACTTGTGCAATGTGGCTTACCGCTTTAAGTCAAGTTCAATCATCATTCGGCACCAGTGATGACGTACTCTGCTTTGGACCTACCTTCATTGTACGTATTTCTTTATTGTTGCTTTTCACTATTCCACGTGCTGCAATTTTTGGGTATTCGTTAAATGGCGAGGTATACAACAACAGCAGTACTTAGCTCTTCGTAATTTAAATGCAAGTTTTCGACCATTCTTTTCATAATAACCTTAACGGATTTTACTGCCACCAATCAATTGAATTTGTTACAAAATTATCAGCAAATTTTGACCTTGCTAATGAACCAAATACTTATCTTGTCTACTTGTCTTACTGCTAAGCCAAATAGGTTCGTACCACTATTTGAGATTAATTTCTAACTTTTCAGGACCTACCCCCCTTGAAATTAGGTCGGCCGGATTTTCGTCCGGCTCGAAGAACCAATGTGACGCGATTTATTTTGCATAGGGTAATAACAAATATAAATAATATCAAAAATGTATATTGCTATATGTTACATACATGAAAGAAGAATAACGAATGAATATAAAATTAACGTTTTCATCCTTGTGTACATTTACTATAGGCATGCGCAACCCACCTCTACATGGGGTTTGTGTTTCTTTAATTGTACAGAGATGTTTTTGGCTCGCACAAGAATGTTGTGGGATATTTGATTTATTTCAACATATCATTAGCTTTGTCAAATGCAATTTCCATTTTCTTTAAAATTGACCATATCATGGGCCTGAACTAGGTGAAGTCTAAAGATTATTGTTTATGTGTTAGCCTAGATTTACTCTCACGCTATCACTTTCATTTTTTACGATAACTACTCAATAAAAATATACCTACATATATTTTAGAGACGAGCTATATTCCGTTGTGGTTTGAAGTCATAGATGTTGCAATAGATTTCATTTTTATATTATAATAGGGTTCTCAAGACTGACACATTGGGCAACAATTACAATAGATTTTGTAAATTGTTCAATGAATTTATTATACCGGGTGATTGAGGAGGAAATGGAAATATTTTAAGGACATCTCCAGGAGGCCAAAATAAGCTCGTATGTTCTAGTCCGATTTTTGTTTCTTTCAGAGATACTTAGATTAATTGTAATTTAAAAACTGGAGAAATATTTATTACAAAACTAAAAAAAGAAAACAAATAATATAAACAAATAGTATTAATTCATAACAAATTTTAGAAAACATGATTTTCTCTAATAAACTCTGCAGCATTTAGAATGAGATCTAGTAACGCATCCCTTGTGTCCACTTTCGTAGCATAAACAAAGGACCTCATCCATTCCCAGAGATCCGGTGAATACGCTTTCTACTCATCTCTGGATTATTTCCTACAACATCCAGAATACCTTCTTCAAGTCCCGAACCGAGCTCGTGCTGTCTTTCAGAAACAATACTTGCACTTGGAAACATCCCAGTTTCGCTAGCACGTCTAAAATCAGTTTGAAACGCTTACCTGTTAAGAACTATTCGATGTGGAAAAGGACGTCGATACTCCTCTACTGCACGGACAGAACTACCATTGCAGAAACCATAAACAAACATCATATCTGTATATTCTTTATTACTAAATTTATGAGGCATGTTGTCAATTTTATAAAATTAGCACAACTGACCGCTTGTAAGGCACTTGCCTACTACATGTTTCAAAATGTCATTTGGGACAAGATTATCAAAGTTAAGTTGATTAACTTTTTATTTGTTTTTTTTTTTTTAGTTTTGAAATAAATATTTCTTCAGTTTTTAAATTACAATTAATCAAAGTATCTCAGAAACAAACAAAAATCGGACTAGAACATATGAGCTTATTTTACCCTCCCGGGCATGCCCTTAAATTGTTTCCAAATCTTACAAAAATATCGACTAACAAAATTTAACCCTAAGGCCGTAAGCCGCATGTACAATTGGGAATAGCTACGTGGAAATATTACTTTGGATCAGCAGTATTGATAATTTTCACTTATAGACCGATTTGGCCTAGAAAAAAAAATTGTCACTTTGTTGTGAGTTGTAGACTAATTTTTTTTTATTATTTTATTTTATTGGACACCATATTAAAAATCTTTATTTGGTAAGGAAAAAGAATGGTAATAGTTGTGGGCAGGATTATTTGACCACCATTTGGAAACCCTTTCTTCCCAACGGGATAAATTTAAACACTTATTTCCCACTCGTTGATATTGGTATCCAAACACCTTCTAAAAATGCTCCAGAAATCATGTTTAATTTGAATTTCAAGTCTCAAGGAACCCAACAATCCTCATTTCAACCCATTTCCTCCCCGCCTATTACTGTGCTGAACCGAATTCGCAAATTCCATAATGGTCTTCATTTTGGTTGTAAAACGCTGTTTAGTTTGATACCTAACATGATATTTTACAATATTGTACGGCTTTTAAGAGATATTCACTTTGTTTAAACAAGTCATCGTCCTTTAGAACCCGGTTTTATCCCCTCCGAGGCAAAATTTCAAAAAACAATGAAACATGGGTCCAACTACACGAGTTTAGAAAAAGGCCTTTTTTTCAACCCTTAATTTCTTCCCCTTAGGGGTTGAGTTTCAAAGAATTGTCGCTTATGATTTTATCTTATTAGACGTCATTTTGGATTCAGTTTATTACAAATGGTTATTTTTTACTTTATTTGGAGAGAAAAAAATATGAATGAAGTGAAATAAAAGTTTGTAAAAAAATTGAGGTGATATGCGTACTTGCTATATATTATAGACGAGGCCAAATATTTGCAGACTGAGTAACCTGGTGTGGAGTTACCAAGTCAGGTTATGTACACTATGTCCCATTTTGGTTGAAATTGTAGGGCATGTCGTTTGTGAGCAAAGATAGAAAGGTGCGGTTTTCGCGACCCTGTTTTACTTTTTCGTGAAACGAAAGATGCCACAAACAGATAATACAGAATTTTTCGTAGAATTTAGTGGCGTACATAGTTTTCCCCACAAAAATTCAGTTTCTTCGCAATAAACCAAAGTTTTGTTTTTTAAATAGAACACCCTGTATATTTTTTTATTATATAATAGAGCTTACTATCAGCTTTCAAAAAATATATATTGTGTGGTATTTCTTTTGCATTATTAACCTCAAAAATTACGTTAATTTAACATTTTGATGATATAGTTGGCCATGCCAAACAAGGTTAAGGGTTAGGAAGTTGTATGCAAAAACACAAAATTAAAAACTAAACATAATACCTACAACTTTACCAGCCTAATATAAATTCTCTTCCAATTCGTTCTATAGCATTAAGCACAATAATATCTTGTAAATGTCTGAAAGCTTCTCTAACTGCATTTGTCAAACTTTCAATGTTATCATATTGAGTTAGGTATATTTTATTTTGTAAGTAACCCCATAAAAAGAAATCTAAAACGGACAAGTCCGGAGGCCTCCTAGGTCTCCGGACTTGTCAGTCTTAGATTTCTTATCGGCCGATTAGTGCCAATCCATCTATTACCAAAATTGTTTCTCAAAAACGGGCGTATAATTTGCGCATTGTAAGATGGGGCTCCATCCTGTTGGAAATGAATTTGGTTCAAGTGAGCTAAAGGAATGTTATATCATAATTCAGGCTCAACCATTTCTAAAATGTCTAAATATCTAGAAGCGGATAAATTCCCTTGAAAATGTAAAATTTTTGATCCTAATATAAAGCAGGAAACGTTTAGTTCAAATCATCATTGTTGTCTTTGGGCGAATTTTTAGTGTTGATTTTCTTGAGACCAGAATCTGCAATTGTGCCTGTTTAAAATACCTGAATTGCTAAAATGTGCCTCGTCTGACCATATGACATTTCTTCCCAAGTTGGGTACTATATTTAACGTGTTTAAGTACCAATTGCAAAATATTAACCTACATTCAGCGTCGCCTGGATGTAGATGTTGAACAAGCCTAAATTTATATGGTTTATATTTATGGTGGCGAGGTATTCGTTGGATTCTTGTTTTCGAAACTCCATATTACTTTCTATAGTTCTGCAAGAACTTATAGGATTACCCTCCACACTGGCTAAAACGGTAACCTCAACATTCTCTCGATTTTCTTTATTATATTTTTTTGACCTGGGTTTAGAAAATGATTTATAATTTATTCAATTTCTTTTTAATCTATAAAACGTGATTTTACTAGGTTGTCTCCGTTCTGGAAAGTTACTTAATTATACAGTAAAGTCTGGAACTATCGCAATAAATTTTTATTAAACGTTTTTGAAAAAATCCTCGAATACGTCAATTCTTATCTTAAATGAGACATATTTTACTGTAATCGTCACTGAAAGATCGTCTTTTGTCTTTGAGTTATGACGTAAGCGATAATTTTTTTAAATGGAAACCCTAATTTTTATGGTGAATTTGGAAAAAGCATGAAATTCTTAGACCAAATATGCTAAAAAAGTGTGATATTGTATTTTTGAATTTGGAAGATATTGTAAATAATAGTAATGAATAATTGAAAACACGTCAAATAGATCAATGATTTGATAGCTTATTTACTTTTTCATTGCGTACAATGTATTGAAATTATTATGAAATACAAAAGAAACAATAAATAACAAAGTAAAGAAAAACAATTAAATTAAATATTCGAACTGACCACCATTTTGTGCAAGGCAGTACCCAAGTCTGTACTGAAATTCGTCACGAACTTTACGCAAAGTCTCGGGTGGAATTAATCTTATTTCTGTGCGAATTCTTTGCTGTAGCTCTTCTACTGTCTGTGGGCGGTTTATGCAAACCTTACGCTTTAGATAGTCCCATAAAAAAAATCCATCGGAGTTAGGTCGGGTGATCTCGGAGGCCACTCAACAGTTCCCCTTCGTTTTTTCGTTCAAATAATTCCTAACACCAATAGCAAAATGTGCCAGGGCACCATCTTGCTGAAACCATAATGTATCGCTTGGTAGATCCGGATTTTCATTGTTCGGATAAAGCACCGCAAGAGCAGGAATTAAATAGTTTAAGAAATTCGAATACTTTTCACTTGTCAATGAACCCTCGATAAAAAATGGTCGTAGAATTCTATCCCCTACAATTCCTGCCCAAACGTTGAGTTTTTGAGGAAACTGCGTGTGCGTCTCGTTCGTCCAGCGCAGATTTTCAGGTGCCCAATATCGATAGTTATGACGATTCACTGTTCCATTATGGTGAAATGTTGCTTCATCACAAAAATTGATGCGATTTGAAAAGTCGCCATCGATATTGCACCGCTCCATCATTACCTCACAGAACTCTGTTCTGTGTTCAGGATCATCTCCGTTAAGTTATTGCACTAATTGAACTTTGTAGGGATGCCATTTATGTTTCTTTAAAATCTTTATAACTGACCTTTGAGAAATGTCATTATTTGCGGCTAGTTCTGTTGTAGTTCCATGGGGATTTTCTTGTAGAGACAACAGAATATCTAATTCGTTACCTTTTTCGGTTGTTGGACGACCATCCCTATGGCGATCTCTCACATGTCCGAGTTCAGAAAACTTTCTTCGTATTTTGGAAACTGTCGCTTTTGTGATAGGTTCTTTATCAGGATGCTTGTTATTATATATCTCACAAACCTCTTGTTGTGTTCTAGTACGGTCGCCACATCCCCTCAATATTAAAATTTCAATTCGCTCTTTTTCAGTCAAATATCGCACTATTATTTACTGAATTATGTAAAAAGCCCACAATAAAAACAGTTAAACAAACTGATAAAGAACTGTCAATTTTAATGCTGTCAATTGTTATATTGCTACTAGTTTTTTTTTTATTAAAGCTTTGAACTCTTGATTGTTATTAGATTTTTGTTTTAAAACTTTAACGGCAATTCTCTCGGAAATTTCAAAATACAGTACCATACTTTTTTAGCATATTTGGTCTTAGAATTTCATGCTCTTTCCAAATTCATCATAAAACATTAGGATTTCCATTAAAAAAAATATCGCTTACGTCATAACTCAAAAACAAAAGACGATCTTTAAGTGACCATTCCAGTAAAATATGTCTCATTTAAGATAAAAATTGACGTGTTCGGGGATTTTTTTCAAAAACGTTTAATAAAAGGTTTATTGCGATAGTCAGACTTTACACTCGCACTGTATAAATTAATACCAAGGAAACTACACTTACCTGTTAAAATAAAAATTTTGCTACGTCGTCGTTTTCATTACTCTTACCAAAGCAAATCAGCATACCATATTTTTCAAAGTTTTCAAAATTTTGATTTTCTATTACATTTTGAACAATGAACAAACAATACGATTGTTGCAGAAAAATAATTTTAATCAGATTTGACAGGTCAATTACATTTAGATCGGACTAAGCCCAGCCTACTTACAAACTTAAATATAAAGTTTTATTGCCAGTTTGAATGTTTCAAAAACTATTGTACCTAATTTGCATAATTTTCTGCTATTATATTTGCATTTCTGCGTAAAAATCTGTAGATTTATTATAATCGCCTATTTACATATTTATAATTATAATAATGCAGTAAGAATCTAGTAGTCCATTTTAATACTCAAATATATTTTTGACGTTTTGCGTTTGTGCATAAAACTTCCTAACCCTTACCCTGGTTTTTTCATTGCCAACTATTTCATCAAAAGTTAAATTAACGTAACATTCATTTTTGAGGTTAATAATACAAAAGAAGTGCCTCACAATATATATTTTTTCAAAGCTTTAAAAAAACAACACTTTGGTTTATAGCGAAGAAACTGACTTTTTGTGCGGAAAACTATGCACGCCACTAAATTATACAGAAAATTCTGTATATAAACCCACTTTTCACCATTCCGATAAATTACAAGCAAAGCAGTTTCGAGGGGTGCTTAAAATTTGCAAATTTTGAATTTCGCCCTGTATCTCAAATACTAATAGGACTATGACAATTCTGATTGTGGCATCTTTCGTTTCACGAAAAAGTAGAACAGGGTCGCGTAAACCGCATCTTTCTATCTTTGTTCGCAAACGAGATACCCTACAAGTTCAAGCAAAATGGGACAGTGTACGGCTCGTGAATAACAGGCATTTCTCTAAAATGGATTATTATAAAAATATTTCGTGTTTTAATATTTATAAATAAACAATCTAGCGTTTAAATCTGTTTACTCTCTTTCCTATTTATAGTAATATAAAAAAGGTAAAATGTAGTTATTTTATCAAACGTGTAATTGAGCACGATATTTAAACCTTGAAAGCTCGATGACGTTAGTAAAAATAAAAGATCTAAAGAAACGTTTAGATCTATGAAAGTAAAATTAATTTCCGTTTTTAGTAACACACAACTTAATTTCCAGGAAGTTTACCAAAATCTATCTTCTTAGAAAATGAGCATCCAAAAATTGTGTGCAAACACATGAGATTTCAGTGATTTCGTTAACGTTTTCGAATGAGTAAAACATAAAAATGTACTATTTGTTGATTGGCCACTTTCCAGCATTTTCAACGAAATGAGTCATTTAAAATACAAATTTGAAATAAATTGCCTGTTTACATTAATGACGGTAGTAGATCGATTGCAGATACTAGTCTTATCTTTATAAAGTGTGTAGCACTTAAGATATTTAATCACAAAAACTTTAGTACAAAAGACTGGTGTAAAAAAATTTGCTTTATCACGTATATTTCTTTTAGAACTAAAATGTAGAAAAGATATAAGCAATGAATGTTTAATGTAACAATCTGTATGTTTGTTTTGTAAAGGTCAGAACTACAACATAAATAAGGTACTGCCTACTGTGTAGCAACCATATATATTTGCATTCCTGGGTAACGTACACCTAATTGATTAATTTGAATTGTTTTTTCATAGTAGTAAGGATAAATATTGTAAATTGAATAGATAACTAGTTAATTATCTTTGCTAAAATTAACATACGTTTACGATCTGCGTAAGAGAAATCGCAAATTACTGAAACATGGTAATGGGGTGATAAAGGAAGTGTTGCAAAATAGCGATATTCAAATATAACCAAATTACGAAAATTCCTAAAATAGATAAATACACAGTATCGTGAGACTTAATTAAATTTAACGTCAATAAGGCCATTTAAATTAAACGTTATATCGCGATAATGTTAAATAACCTACCTACTTTTTTAATAGATTTACGTCACATGCTGGAAAACAGCCTTTATTACTTTTTTTGTTGATTCTTTAATTATTTTGCTTTTATATTTCCAAAACAGACATATTGATGTGTGTTATTTTTTTAATCCATCAAAGATTTTAGTCCAGCTATAATATTTAAATTATCTTTATACACATTGTAACAGTTTGGTAGACTTCAAGTACAGGTATTTTTAGAATAATTTTGGCTCGTTCTACGAAGTTGTTTATTCCGAAAGGTGTAGGGTCATACCAACCTTAGTTTTTTAGGGATGAGGTCTAATTTGAATTCAAAAAGGGTGTCGGATACTAGTGTAGGAACGTCCGGCAAGAGTGTTTACCAACCGCTATAACCACTAATCGTTTACTATAAAGCACCACTAAACAAGTGAAGCAAGATCACTCGGCTGGTTTTTCCAAATAGTGAGAGCACTGACTAAAACATTTTCAATATAAGCCTTAAAATCTAGAAACTTTTCCAGTATTGCTAATTTCAGTTGTTAAAAATAATTAAGGGAAACTGATAAAATTAATTTATTATCAAGCATCAGAAACACTACAAACAAAATTTTGTATAAATTTTGGATATAACTGATGCTAATCATGATCACCACCGTAAAACAATAAAATTGAGTTATTGTGAATTGAAACAACCCGTTTCGACGTTTTCCCCACGATTTTGGTGTATGTATAAATATTTTTGGTCCAAAGGGTGAACAAGTGAAACCATTAAATTTAGTTCTTGCTGAATTAGGTAATACGTTTGGTTATTTCCCAATGAGGCGGGTTTATAAATCAAGTTTTTTGGTGCCTTTGGGTCCAAATGATGGTCAACGCAGTAAAACATATAAACTCTTTCTCATCGAGACAACACGTTTTTCCCTTTTCCCAACGAAATTGGTGTATGTATAAAGTTTTTGAGCCTACATGATGAGAATACCATAAAATATAAATAATAATAAAAAACCGGCGAGTTTATATTATTTAAAAATTAGGGAATCTATTGTTTTCGAAATCTGTTACTTTTTATGAGCACACCCTATTCCTCTCATTACGTTTCTGCTACTACAGAGATGCGGTCATCATTATCTGTTCGCCAAAATTATAGCAGAATTAAAATAGTATGAATCCACAATAACAAAAATTATTATTATTACTATTATTATTATTGTTGAGGGTAACATAAATGGAGGTAAATCGAAAATAAATGGAATGAAAATTAATTAAATTAAATTCTAAACAAGAGTAAGTGTTATTATTATTATTATTATTATTATTATTATTTATTTTTGGTGTTAATAACATTAGTTTTACACAAGTCAACATAAATACATAACAAGTTGTAAAGATATCAAGTATCACATATAATTTAAATCACAGTTGACATTTACATTAAGAAATTCGTCAATGCTATAAAATGTCTTTTGGATAAGATAGGTTTTTATAATTTTTAAAAATGTATTCCTAGGGAAGTGTCTGATCGAAGTTGGTAGTTTGTTATAAAACTTAATTCCATAATAATTCCAGCCATTACGACTACTACTTAATCTGATTTTATCAATCCTTATTAATTCAGAATCCCGAGTATTATGTTCATGAAAACTGGAATGCTTTTGATATTGGGAAATATTGTCATAAATAAATTTTATACAATGATATATATATAAAGAAGGAAAAGTAAGTAGTTACAATTCTGCAAATTTTGACTTGACACATTCTCTGAAGCCCATATGAAGAATTATTCTAATAGTTTTTCTTTGGAGTGCAAAAATTCTGCGACAACTGTGAGCATGGCCCCAGTTTATTAGTCCGTAACAAATTACAGATCCTATTAAGGCATGATAAGCTACTTTCAACGTGGCTAAATTCATTAGGCTACTTAATCTTCTTATAACAAACAGGTTTTTTGTGATTTTGTTGGCTACGTAATCAATATGGTGACACCAAGTAAGTTTTGGGTCTAAGAACACACCTAAGAATTTTATTTTTTCAGTATTATTAATATTTGTTACCTCACGGTGAGTAAACATCATTTCAAACGTTTTATTTTCATTTAATACCAATTTGTTCTTTGTAAACCACTCTGATCCCGTTGAACGTATATTCTTCATTTGACATTGTACCTCATTTAAATCTATATTTTTGGTAAGCAGAGTAGTGTCATCAGCAAACATAACAAAATCAGAATAATCTATACCAATTTTAAAATCATTAATATATAATAGAAATAAAATTGGACCCAACACAGAACCTTGCGGAACACCCGAGACTGTAACCAAATAATCAGAAGGTAACTGATTTACTACTACATACTATTGCCTTTTAATCAAATAAGATTTAATGAGATTACAACTGGAGCTATGGAATCCATAGTTTTCTAATTTCTGAATAAGTCTATCATGATTTTATCATGTATAATATAACATGTCACTTAATTGTTAAAATTAAAAACAAAATCCTCAAGTACAGGTAATTAAAAAGGTTTAAAAATGTGCACTACCACACTTCGCAATTATAATTTTAGGGGCTAACCTCGCCTTCGTCAGGGAGCGATCTGCTAATGTCCCTAGTACCTTAAAATAGTATCTCACTGAATTATAAAATTGACGGATTTTCAGGAATTTTAATATTCATTGCAGTACCTAGGATATTAAGGGCGGGGAAAATCGTCCTGTATATTGTACTATTGGATGGAGCATGCACATCATAACCTTATTCTTTTTTGCAAGACTTAAATGAATCTACCAAATGAATCTTTGGTGAAAAAATGAATACGTACATGTATGTAACACATTTAACAGTTCACACAAATTTAAGAACTGAAATCAACATACATGTAAAACTCAGTAGTTATTTTATTTAAGTTTAATTGTAGAAATATATTTCGCATATTGACCACGTAGTTGTTTCAGCACAATTAAGTTACAAAACAACCCGCATGGTCTCGCATTTTGTGCCGTAAAAAGTTGTGAAGTTATCGGTAAGAGTTATGAAGTTAGAAGTGTAACAATATTAAACAGTATGTATTGCTTACAAATAGATTACGGCACATTTTGGCATCATTCTAGCAGAAAACAACGCGCATTTCTGCGTTTTCGGCCATTAAAAATTTCTGAAGTTAGCAGTACATCTATAAAACGCGATAATTTTGGAATGGTATGTGTTGCTGTCAACTGATTCCGGCACATTTCAGCTCAATTTCGGCGCAAAACAACACCCGTGGTCCCGCGTTTTGTGCCATAAAAAAGTTGTGAAGCTAGTACATCTGAATACTGGATAATCCGGGGACACTAAAACTGCTAACAAACGGATTGCGGCACAATTCCAGCACAAAGCAACACACGTGCCCCCGGTTTTTGTGCAGTCAAAAAGTTGTGAGTTTAGCAGTACATCTAAAAAGTGAGATAATTTAGCATTATGTATTGCTTACAAACGGCGCATTTCGGCAAAATTTCGGCACAAAACAACACGCATGTTCTGGAGTTTTGTGCCGATTTTATTTTTCTTCGCAGAGCTTTTGCTTTTAAAACAATACATGCATTAAGTTGGACCCCCCACCAACAGAAAAAATCCGAATTCTTAAAAAAAATAGTGCTAATTTGTTACCGTATTATTCAAATTCAAACACGTTTATTAATAATTATAGGTACAATTTTTGATAAAAGTCGGCTGCTCAGGCGAGGTAGCCTCTTCAGCCGGTTGATTACATAGTTTTTTGATTAAATACATTTCATTTTTTATAAGTTTATAACATGTTGTCTTATTGTCTAGGCAAAAAAAGAAAAAAAAAACATGTTAGTTGAATGACGTTACTTAAGTTAGTAGTATTTCATTTTTCATTCCTATTCTAGTCATTGGAGGCGGGGCTGTGGGTGGGCGGCTTGATGTTTCCTTGGGAGCATGTAGGTGGCTGGTCCCTCGGAGCATCTGTGGAACTGCGGTCCGGGATGGACGTCGGCGAAGCTGCTGCATCAGGCATCTGTAAAATAATGAACTATGTATGAGCATTTGATTATTGTTATTGAGGAATGTTAGTAGGTAGTGTTTAGTGTTATAGATTTTGTTAGTGTTACTTTTGTTAAATGAATGTGTGTTGCATGAGTGTTAATTATCGTAAAGCGAGTGGTGTGGATTGTATGAGTTCATCGACGTCGTCTAGGAGTTGGGTTAGGACGGCTGGGGAATTTGAATTTAATTTTAGGTTTGCGGTACAGGCATCTGTCTCTTGAAGGATTGTTGAATGGGGTGAGAAGGATTTCTCTCGTATCTTCGTTGTCACCGAACACTCGGCGATAAGTGAATTGTTTTTGGAGTGTTTTAAGTCTTTGTGTGATTGGTGTTATTTGTGCGTGGTCAATTGTGAGTGCACATGGGTATTTGTAGTGTAACCTATGGATTTTGCGTAGAATTCGGCGTTCACTGGATGCGAGAGATTGTAGGTGTTGGCGTTTAAGGATTGCATATAATGGAGCTCTGTAATCGACGATTGGACAAATAAATGTTTTATAAGTGTGTTGGAGGGCATCGGGCTTACAACGACGTAGTCGACCCCGTAGGGCGCTTAGTAGAGTTGAGCGTCTGCGTAACTTGTTAACGCCATCGCGCACGTCGGAGTTCCAATTTAATGTTCTGTCAAATCGTACCCCCAGGTACACGACGTCGTCTGAAAGACGCAGTCGCTCACCTTGTAGAAGGATGTTGATATTATCGGAGGATTGTAGCACGTTATGAGAATAATTGGGATGTCTGAAAAGTATTAATTGAGTCTTAGTGGGGTTGATGGTAATTCTCCATCGGTTAGCCCATTGTGTGAACGCATTGATTTGGTTCATAATTGAGAGGGAGGCCGTCGCGTTTTCACGGCTAGCTGCCCAGAAGGCAGTGTCGTCCGCGAAGAGCGTGACCGAAATATGGGGGGCAACTGGTCTAGGGGTATCGGAACAGTATATGAGGTAGAGCAAAGGGGCCAGGGACGAACCTTGCGGAACTCCTGCTAGGGGTACGAAGGATTGGGATAGACTCGACCCCACTCTCACCATCACCGATCGGTTGGATAGGTAGGTGTGTATTAGTTTGGTGAAGTGATCGGGGATTCTTAAGGAGCGAATTTTATGGATTAGCCCCGCGTGCCATACTCTATCAAAGGCTTGTTTGATATCCAGAAATATGGCGAGCGAGCATTGTTTAAGGTTAAGGGCTTTTGTGGTGTCGGTGAGCATCTTGAGAAGAGGGTCTTGGGTGGATCTCGATGGCCTAAAACCAAATTGGTTTGGGGGTAGAAAGTTATTATTTTCGAGAAACTCTCTTAGTCTGCGTGTTAGGATTTGTTCAAGACATTTGCCTAGAACGTTTAGTAGCGAAATGGGGCGGTAAGAAGAGGGTAGCGTAAGGTCAGATCGGGGTTTGGGTATCATTATGACCGTAGAAGATTTCCAAGCCGATGGAAAGTATCCTATGGAAAGGCATTTGTTGTAAATGGTGGCTAAGAGGTTGATGGCTGGGGGAGGGAGCTGTCGAAGGATGGCACGGTTAAGACCGTCCTGGCCGGGGGCATTATTTTCACCCCTCTTTAGGGTGGTCAGTATTAGGTCGGATTGAATGGGACTCAGGAGGGGATCGTTTTCTAGGAGGTGGTATTCAGGTTGTGGAGTGGCTTGGAGAATTTCCAGGTCATTTTCGAGTTGTGCTTTTAATTCTACGTCGAAATGGGGTAAATCTGGGGACTGAAAGGTGTCTTGAAGGTGGCTATTGAAAAAAACGGCTTTTGCTTGGTCAGTAGCATAAAGGATACCGTGAGCATCCTGGAGATGCGATTTGGGGTGATTCCTATGGCGGGTTAGTCTGCGAAATGTGTTCCAGAATTTCTTGCCGTCACGGAAGTCTAGGGACGAGGTGACTCGTGCCCATTTTTCTTCGATGAAAATGTTTGTATCTCTACGAATCAGGGCATTAAGGCGGTTATACTCAGTTTTGAGGATTGGACCTCTATGTTTAAGGAATTTGCGGAAAATTTTTCTTTTTTCTTTTATTAGATTGATGATGTGTGGTGGAAGCGGTCTGCGGGATATGTCTATAGTTTTATTGGGGATAGAGACGTTAATGGCATCATTGATCACCGAAGAAAGGTTTGTGATAGCATTGTCTGTCTAAGGGAGAGGTTAAGGTGGGGTTAGCGAGATGACCGGTAACCTGCCTGGAGAACACGCTCCAGTCCGCGTCTTTAAAGTTGCGCCGAGTTATGATATTAGGGGGCGGGGCCGGCATAGGACAGAGCTCAGTTTTAATTAAGAGTGGTAAATGATCGGAGCCAATGGTGCCAATGTAACAATCGGCGTCGAGGTATCTTTGAATAGGAGCGGAGCATATTATGTGGTCGATGATGGAAGCGCCACTATGGCTGAAGTATGTGGGAGTGGTGTTATGAGTGCGCCATTGCGGAAGTTGTAGGAGTAGATTGGATAATTGTATTCCGTTGGCGTTGTCACTCGAATCACCGAATTGGGTATGGCGAGCATTAAGGTCGCCTAGCAGAATTGCATTAGGGAGATTGGAAATTAGTGTAAGGAGGTGGGCCGATAGCGTGTTGGCACCTGGAGGATTGTAATAACTAATAAATATGATGGGACGGTTAGGGAAGTGTACCGTGGTGGCAACGCATTCTAGTTGACTGAGATGTGGTAATGTAAACGGGGTTGAAGCGAAACGGTTGTGTACAAGTAGGGCGGTGCCTCTAGTGCCATTAATGACACTAAAGTTGAGAAAGGAACTGTAGTTGGTAAAGTTTAATTGATTATTGGTAGAAAGTTTGGTCTCCGTTATTGCAAGGACTTGGATATTTTCTGTAACGAGAAGATTTTTAATTAAATTTCGTTTGCAACGGACTCCGCGAGCGTTTACTGTACCGATTATGAGCTCCATTGTATTAGGAGCGTGGCTAGGATTGAAGGGAATGAGTTACACAAGAACGGTTAGTCCTCGGAACGGACTAGGGGCATGGAGAACACTACACGGCTACCCGAGTAGGTAGCGATTAGCGATGGTGCGGCGTTTAAGGAAGGCGCGAGTGGCGAAGTCGATTTATCGTATTAAAAATTTTGCTGCTCAAAAAGAACAGCAGTAAATTAGAAATGAAGTGGGTGGGCCAATTTAACGTAAAGCTGCCCCCCTCCTCCCAAAACTTATTGCGTACTGGAAAACGAATGAAACTTGTTGCTAATTTATTGCTGTAAAATAACAATAACTAATTTTTACAAATGAAAATGATTAATTTTATGATTATAATTAATTGTAAAAGACAAACACCATACATGATTGTATGTAGCTTCACTAAAAAAGGATAGCGATATAAAATTACTTATTACAATATCAAATATCAAACATTTTAACAAAATCTAAATTAAAATTATTAGACATAGCCTCTACCCACTGCGCCAAAATAACCACGATGCGTTCGCCATCCCGGCGCAAGCTATTCTTTTTTTATTTACGTTTACAACTTCTTGCTCAAATAGTAATTACGTAAAATTGATCTTCACATTCTAATTAACAATTACTTAACGAATTTGTTACTAAAAAAATGAAGGAGGATTGATACGCTCTCACGCGGGACTTTTCGTTATTTTTATTTGCATAAACAATTTGTTGCTCAAATAGTTACTACGTAAATTTGTTCTTCGGGCTATAATTAACAATAATTTATGCATAATCAAATCTATTGCTAATTATAAACAATAAAAAACGAGGGACAAACCAATGCGTTTTCTTACGGGACTTTTCGTTATTTTAATTAGCATAAACAATTTGTTGCTCAAATAATAACTACGTAAATTTGTTCTTCGCACTACAATTACAATAATTTATACATAATCGAATTTGTTGCTAATTATAAACAATAATAAGCAACGGAGAACCGATATGCTCTTAACGGGACTTTTCTAATGTAATTAATTATTGCTAATTATAGTGCGAAGAACAGTTTTGCATAGTAGCTATTTGAGCAACAAATTGTTCATGCAGATTAAAACAAGGTAAAGTCCCGTATGAGAGAACATCGATTCTCCGTCGTTATTCATTGTTTATAATTAGCAACAAATTCGATTATGTATTGTGAGTTTTTTAGTACGTAATAAGTTTTTTGGAGTGGGGTCCAGCTTTACGTTAAACTGACCCCACCCACTTCATTTCTAATTTACTGCTGCTCTTCTTGAGCAACAAAATTTTGAATACGATAACAAATTAGCACATAATTAGCACTAAATTTTTTAAGAAGTCGGATTTTTTTCTGTTGTCAAAATCTATGTAAAGTATATTTGCTTTTATCAAAACTGTAAGCGCACCAAAGTGTTTCCATTCAAACAAAATGTAACAAAAACCAATTGCAAAGACTTAAGCGACTTTGTTTTACTAACTGTCATAGGAGATTAGATTTTTAAATGATTTAATTATTTAGTTGTTAATAGGGAAAAATTATTCTGAAGGTTTTGTTTACAAATAACTACGACATATTATACAGGGTGTCCCGTATCGTTATATTCAAATTTTATCACCGTATACTAGATTTAATGCTAAGTCAAATAAAACTGAAAGTTTTAGTTCCATTTTCATTTGTTTTCGAACTACAGGGTGTTAAAGATGTATTAAAATAATCAGTTCTTTAGGTCTTGTATCGTTATGTTCAAATTTTGTAAGCATATAGTAGGATTCATTTTACGACAGGAGTCGTAGTTTAATTTTGTTCGTTGCCTGAATACAGGGTGTTTAAAGTTCTATTAAAAAAAAACTAAGGGGTAACTGAAATTAAAGTTATAACTGATTATCCGTTGATGTAAAAAAGGATGTCCTGTTTGTGTCCTATTAAGTTTGTCCCACATCGTTGAAATTTTGTGACCGTATACTAGATCTAATTCTAAGTCAGCTAAACCTAAAAATTGTATTTCAATTTGTTTTTTAATTGAAGTGTTAAGATTTTAATAAAATTATTACAGTGCTTCACCTTCTGTATTAATACGTCACTATTCTTATAATATGTCCCGTATTCCTCATCGATTTTCAAAGGACATGTTTGCGGATATGCATTTTATTTATGGTTATTGCAATGGGCCGTTATTAAGTACCGCCGTCGTTTCCCCAACAGAAGAATGCCCACTTACCGTACATTTATTGAGGTAAACAGACAGTTTCGGGACTGCACCTTTAGGAGTAAATTTGCCAGTAGAACTAAATACTGGATACTGTCACTAGGAATCCAACTACCAGTATTCGTCAAATCAGCAGGCAACTTGAAATACCACTATAGAAAGGTGCAAGGTTTACTTG
Organism: Vesta saturnalis; assembly: GCA_036346205.1. Taxonomy (NCBI): domain Eukaryota; kingdom Metazoa; phylum Arthropoda; class Insecta; order Coleoptera; family Lampyridae; genus Vesta; species Vesta saturnalis. The sequence goes on from JARFJB010002049.1 coordinate 442,823, forward strand.
AAGCAGATACCTATATTTGTTTAATTTCCTATACTTGGATCCTACGACAAATTAAACTTTTAATTTCTGCGAATTGGTAGCGGTGTTATGTGAGAAACCTGTATAGGTTAGAACGAGAAAATCCGAAAGCAACCCGTCCGTCTAACTTTCAGCATGAATTTTCTGTCAATATTTGGGATAGCTTAATTGATGACCTTTTGGAGCATAATCCCCTAAATATAAGGAGAGACATATGGTTTCAAATGGATGGTGCACCTGCACATTTTCAAATTAACGTTCGAAATTTTATGAACAATGCTTGTCCACAGTGAATTGGTCGAGGAGGTTCTGTCGTATGACCGCCTAGATCTCCGGACCATATTCCTTTGGATTTATTTTTGGGGGATATATGAAATATTTGGTATACTCGCAAAGGAGGAATTATTAGAGCGCATTCAGCAGGCTGCACAAAAATTAGAGATAACAAACGTGTAATAAGACTCGCCACGTCATCAGTTAGTATACGAGCACAGGCTTATATTCAGCAAGAAGGAGGTCATTTCTAACAACTTATGAATTAATTAGGTTTTTGTTAATTTTTTATAAGTGTATTTTTGTATTCAAAGGAATATCTTCCTAAAGTTTTTGTTTAATAAAAATTTAGACAATAAATAAAAATAAAATTTCTTTTTTGTGTCTTGGAATTAAATGCACTAAACTTCAAAACTTCAATATGGCGAAAAAAAATGTTTGTGATACATTTTTGCCACCTTGCTTTTGGGCAACGAATAAGGATAGAATTACAATTAAAATGAATCCTACTATATGCTTACAGAATTTGCGCATAACGATACAAGACATAAAAAACTGATCATTTTAATAAAACTTTAACATCCTGTTATTCGGAAACAAATGAAAATGGAATTGCAACTTTTAGGTTTATTTGACTTGGAATTAAATCTAGTGTACGGTGACAAATTTTGAATATAACCATACGGGTCACCCTGTATATGTAGCAAAATTTTAATCTACCTAAAAGTTAATAATGGTAATATTACGATGCAACAATCATAAATATAGCAACTGTGTCCCGAGCTGTGGTTGGACGTAGAAATGGGTAACCAAAATTTGTCCCAAGTTAAGCGAGATCGGCACGAACAGAACACGTTTCCATACGTCTTACGCAACTTGAAACATTTCCAACAAAATGGTCAAAATATTTACTAATACCATTCAAATGAGTGCGTGCATAAAAAATGGAATACATTAGAATCAACAATTATGTACTAATGCATAATAAATTAATGAATGCATAAAGTGTACAAATCAGACAGGAAAAAACAGTCGTAATAATAATTGCAAAATTTATTTACACATGCTGAATTTAAGAAATATCATTAAATTAAGAAAAAATGACATTTAGATACATAGTAATGTTTTAGATTAGGAACGTCCATCCCGTGGTCAAATCAGAAACATAATGCAAGGAGGTGTGCAAAGAGGTGTAATAAACTAAACTATTGTTATAGATTAAGTTTCCTTTGGTGAAGGGCGAAAGACTACCGAAATTTAAATATGTAATTACATGTTCAGCTTTTTATGCTAATTTTTGATTGAATCAAGTACTTAACGCAGTCGGTAGGAATACTTGTTCTAAATAGTAAATTAAATAATGCATTGAAATTTATGTAAATAATTTTAGTGAAAAATGAATTAAAATAATTTCTTGGCTAAATCACATGTTGATGGAATATTTTCAATAGTGAAACAAATTAAATATTCAAGTTTGTTTAAATAACTATAAAATTTTATAAATTGTTCTATGCATCAATTATAAAAAAAATAGTAATCGACTGGTTTGATTTTATTGTCACTGAAGATAAACTATTCAAGAGATGCTGAAAGATTATCTAACATCAGTAAAGGGCTGCTGTTTTTAGGTATTATCAGGTTTATAAATAATAATGTTGACAACTTGGCAAATTACTCATAAAATTAAACTGATTTAATTACGTTACTTATTATGTAAACTTTATTTTCTCACCAAACATTTTATTCAAATCTTGTTCTCTATAAATAATAATAGTTTCGTCACGCCTCCCAAAACGTTTTTTTAAATAGGTATTAAAGTGAAAAATGTTGCTAGAAACATAAAAATCTTTCTATTTTCCCGAATTAATTTTAAATTCTTTCTAATCTATTGTAAACATTTTTTGAAATATGTGTACGACAGAGATATGCCAAATTTTATTATATATATGTTTGTAGTAGACAGAAGGAATAAATATGGACGAATATCAAGTTATATACAGAGTGTTAATAGTTTTTTGTAAATAATGAAATCCCTCTACCTCTTATTGCAATCCTTATATTGTTGCATTAAGTAATAATGTACGAACGACAGGTACAACAACTTCATGGGTGGAACACAATTTGAGGAACTTGGGTGAATAAAAATATTGTTTGGAAACGCTTCTTAAACTGGTTTGATTTTAATTTTAATTTATTCCAGAAGCGATGTTTCCGAGTAATATTGCTGAGAACATCATGCAGAGTCACAATCTATACAGATTGTAAATTGTTTTTGTTATGATACATCATTTATACAATTAGTACATTACTGGTTCGTTGTTATAGTATTCTGGCATTTTCGTTATAACCAAGACTATAAACGCCTGCCAAATCAGTTACTCTGATTGTAAGCTTTTAAGAATACTGATTTTTGGTAGGTAATATCACATAAAAAAAGAAAAAAATGAAATATACGATTTCAAATAATATATGCGTCTCAACTTTTCAAAAAGGTTATATACATAATATTAGTCATGTTGGCTAATGTCATAAACAATTGAGAATTGTATGTCCCAATACCCTTAGTGCGATTAACGACACAACTTATGGAATAACGACAAATCTACATTTATTTTTAATACTTTTTGAAATATTCGCAATTTCACTTAACTAAGAATATTTTACATAAAGAAAGTAACAAAATGTAAAAACTTTATTAAATAGAAACCAATTTAAAACTTCATCACTAACGTAGTAGATGTTCAAAATGTAGACCATTCACTTGTTGACAAACTTCCACCCTAAAATAAAACTGTGGAAAAACTGTAGTTGTAGTGCACTGGTGCTCCATCTGGTTGAAACCATAACATCTGGGTTTCTGGATTTGGGTATAAAAGATGAAAAGAGGTTCTAGGTGCCTTCCTCCAGTAAGGTTTCCGTCCATAAACATTTTTCTGGTCGTTCATTATGATCCTAGCGCCTCTCAGCAATCCAATATCTCCAAGTTTATCTAAATACTTCTCCGTTTAGCATAAACGTAGACTCGTCAGAAAAAAGTATGCTCTGAATCTATGATTTGTTCACAAAATTGCAGTCGACGCCCTGGATCTTCCTGTATTCACTCCTGAACATGTTGAAGCTTATGCGGATGAAGCTTCATTTTAAAAAACATTTTCAGAAGTTATCTTACGCTTACGTTGGATTTTAAGGAAGTGCTTAAAATAAATACTGATTTAAACAATTTATCGAATGGCCATTACTAAAGCAACGAGACGTTTAACTGTTAAATGAATATATAAAGAACTCTAACACGATGTAAACACACTATAACTATTACCATGACTGTTATCAATATTAAGCAAATGGTAAAAGCAAAGGTTTTTATAGCACCTGGCGATAATTGAATATTAAAGTAGTATTATTTCATCTAAAACAGAAATTTTATGACAACTTTCGATGTTTTTCGATATTTCAAAACTTACAAATAAATGTACCAAGCGTATCTATTGTGTTGATGAGATATTTAAAAGTACTATCAAAAAATTAAACTAAAGTCACAACATTGCATTAAAAAAATGTATGTGTCACCATAACTTGAACGGAGATAACGCCACAAACACAGCTACCTACAATAGCACCATTTAATGTAAAAGTTGACCGGTTTTTCCAAGATGTCATTTGTTTTAAAATAATTAATTGTTTTCCATAAGTGTTTTCTTGTCTATGAAACTAAAGGCGATGTAGAATTAAAAATCACTCAAAACTGTTTTTGATTGGTCCAGATCCTTCCAAGATGCACGTGAACACATTTAAAATCATATTATTGTTTTTCAAAAATTTGACTATCTTAAAGTTAGTGTCAGTCAGCTTTTCGTATAACAGCAAAAACGAGTACAATACTTTGAGCCCCCTGGGTGCATCCCCCTGATCTTGAACTCAACTTGTCATATATTTTGGTGCATGGTCTTATGCTAACAGCTTAAGTCCTGAATTTCAAGGCCCTAGTTTTATAAACAAAAATTTCGACCATATTTGGTGAAATTTGGCCGCAATGCAGCCCCGACGTTGGAACTCACCTTGTCGCACCGTGGGTGGGTGCGTGCATGCGTGTGTGTGTCTGTCGCGCGCGGGTGTGAGTCTGTGCGTGTGTGCGGGCGTGCGTGCGTGTGTGCGTGGGTGTGCGTGCGAGTGCGTGAGTGTGTGCGTGCGCGCGTGCGCGCGCGCGCGTGTGTAACTCCGTAACTTTCGAAGGACTTAACATATCAACTTGAAATTTGGCACACATATAGATGTCAACTACCCAAAGCGACTGATTGTGGTCACTGGGGAAAGGGATAGAAATTGGGGGGGGGGGGGTAAGTACCCTTTTGTAAATTTTTATTTTTTTAGAATTTTTTTCTTTTAATATGTGATTAGTAATATAATTGTGAGTAATTTTTGTCCCTATAATGTTTCTGAACAACAAACGGTTTACAAAAAACCGTCACTTTAAAAAACCGGTTTTTCCTAAATATCTCCGGAACTACTTAACAAAATACCATTAGATAGAAAATAAAATTTCTCGCAAAAAGTTTTTGCAATTTTTTCGAAAATTTTATCATTTTGGAAATATTTCCCAAAAAACTCGATTTTGGAACCCGTCTACGCGATTTTTTTGAAATTTTAGTATTAGACCGAAAATCATTCGAAAAGCATTCTTGTATTTTTTTTTCGTAATTACAATTTGTATACATGAAACACATTTAATATTTAATTAATAAGCAAAAAGTAAAAATATAATTTTTATTTGCAACGTTGCAATTTTTTCTGTTCTATTAAATTAATTGTTTGTACAAGTAGTAAATAACGAACTCCAGCATACATATTTACTTAGGTAATGAACTTATTTAACCAAAACAGTTATTTTTATCTGGAGTAATTACACATTTTCTGATATCTAAATCTAAACTGTAGGTATACAGGGTGGCCAAGTAGTGTGACAGTACCATCCTGCACCATCAAAGATAGCGAAAAAAATTTTCAGGGTTAAGGCGGCGCCGTACACATTTTATATTTTTTAAATGGGACCTCGTGTATATTTTTACATATTTTAATTCACCCTAAAATTCTGTATTTAGTACCGAAATTTGTAAAGCATATTTTTGCAACGTTGCCAATTAAATTAAAAAATTCCTTAAATTTGTGGAAAAACATGGGTTAATAAAGTTTCTAATATTTTAACTTATAATAACTGGAAACAAATGGAAACGGAAAGAGGAATTATGACAGAAGTCCCCTAAGATAACACAGATTAATGTTTTTCTACAGGGTGTTTTATATGGTCGTGCCAACATTGTGAACTTTAAACCTAATTTTCGAAAGCATTTTAAATGGTACACCCTGTATTTTATTACTTGGGTTTGTAGGGAATTTATTCTTCTTTAACTTTTGTAAAGGTCTTCCTATGCGTATCTTTACTAACTTTGATGGTATTTCAATTTTTATTTAAACTCTAGCAAAAACCTGACTGTTTTTCAACATTGTCGTTTTGCTAGTCACTTATGACATAAAATAAAAACAAAATATTATCATTTTAAATAAAACGTCAGTTTGGTACTTTTTGTATTAATTACCATCAATATAAACATTCAAACAATGTATATCGGGTGTTCATTAGAAAATGTCAACAAGTTGTCGGCTGTCATGTTACATTTTAGTTCTGTCAAAGCTCAAGTTCAAATGAAATAAGAATACACAAACTTTTTTCAATGTGTCTGTCTTCCTTCAATATAAATCCAAAGCCAACTTGATGACTTTTTCTAATGATCCGATATTTTAGCGATTCAAGCTTGTGGACAATTCTTAAAGTAAATTATTACATAATTATTTGTTCAAAGTGACGCCCGTTAAACTTGAATACACATTTCAATACGTTTTTCAGAAGTATCATCTCTCGTAGCCGGAGGTATTTTTTATATACCTAATATTTTATAAATCCCCATATACTGAAATCCATTTTTGTTAGATCTGGTGATCGAGCCGGCCATGCTACTGTTGCTCCTCTTCCAATCCACTGCTGCTCATATGTTTCCTTTAAAAAGTTAGTAATAGGCCGTGTATAAATCACAGGGGCTCCATCATGTAAGAACCAAAGACGTTCACGAACTTCATTGGTATCTGAACCATTAATCGCGGTAAATTATATTGTAAGAAATGCATATATACGTATCCATTTACTCTTCCCTCTAAATAATACGGTCCAATAACATCGTCTCCTACAACCCCTACCCAAACATTTTAAGACCATCTATTTTGTGAATGGGTTCTTATGAAATGGGGATTGCTTGTAGCATAATAATGAAAAGTATGCCTATTCACGTTTCCATTTTTGTGAAATGTTTCTTCATCACAAAAGAGTACTGAATGTACGAAATTTGGTTGTTCTCTCACTTTCATGCGCAAAAATTCATTCGCCTCTGAAAGTCTTCTTTATTTAATTCTTGCAATAACTGAACATGATCAGGATGCATTTTGTTTGATGTCAGTATATTCTGAATCGATGATTGTCTAAGATTTAATTGATTAGAAATATTTCTTTGGCCTATGTGTGAATTTTCAGTTACTGTTAAAAGCACATTTAATTGATTTTCTTCGGTTAAAACACGTTTTGTTCTTTCATTTTTCTGATAAGTTACACTTCCACTTGTTTGAAATCGTTCCATTACCTTCTCAAACGCCCTTCTATTAGGTTGTCGTCTGTTCGGATATCTCTCGTGATATATCCTCATCGCTAACAAGCAGTTTTTGTCGCTAGCTTCTAGTACAAAAACCATATCCATCAATTTGCATTTGAAAAATTCATTCATAGTAATTTTTGAAGAAACGACACACTAAATCACTTTAGTTGTCACACAATTGTCAATACAATAGAAAAAATACCAAACTGACGTTTTATTTAAAATGATAATATTTTGTTTTTATTTTGTCATAGGTGACTAGAAAAACGACAATGGTGAAACACATTCAGTTTTTTGCTAGAGTTTAAATAAAAATTGTAATACCACCAAAGTTAGTAAAGATAGGCATAGGAAGACCTTTACAAAAGTTAAAGAGGATTAAATTCTCTACAAACCCAAGTAATAAAATACAGAATGTTCCATTTAAAAAACTTTCGAAAATTAGGTTTAAAGTTCGCACTGTTGGCATGACCATATAAAATACCCTGTAGAAAAACATTAATCTGTGTTATCTTAGGGGACTTCTGTCATAATTCCTCTTTCCGTTTCTGTTTTATTTCCAGTTGTTATAAGTTAAAGAATATTACAAATTTCATTGACCCATGTTTTTCCACAAATTTAAGGAATTTTTCAATTTAATTGGCAACGTTGCAAAAATACGCTATAAAAATTTCGGCGCTAAATGCAGAATTTTAGGGTGAATTTGGACTACCCTATATACAGGACATATTGACCTTTGTCGCACTATTCGGCCACCCTGTATATGCTATAACGACCGAAGGGGCTGTTTGAAGACCGACGAAAGAAAATGAAAACTAGACTAAAAATTACAAAATATGTAGCATTGAGGTGAACAGCAGTGAGATACCATAGATTTTGTTTCTATCTTACTAAAGTGGACGATGAACGATGCAGTATCAAAAAAAAATGTAGGATTGAGACCAACGGCAATGAAATACAATAGATTTATTCTATCGTACAAAAGAGGGCGATGCACGAGGCAGTCATTTGGAAGAATACAGTCGAAAATAATAATAATAATAACAATAATTTATTGTGGTTCTACAGACAAAAATCCAATTACAGAACAACGTACGTAAGCGATAATTTCTAGTGGTGTACACGTACGTGTACATAAATATAAACATAAAAATAAAATAACATATCACTACGTATGGCTATTAAGTGCGCACATTTCGTAGAATGACCTAAAGTTAAAATTAAATCTGACAAAGAGAAAAAAAAAGAAAGAAAATAAACTTAATGATAACTTAAATTCAGGCTCAGTTAATTATTTATTTATTGCAGCAGCCAGAATGGAAAGAAGCAAACTGGTATTTATATCAACTAATATACAAATCAGGTTGTAGTTGACAGGTAAACGTACGACAGGGCTTTTGTACAACATATTAGTTCGAGGTGTTGCATATTGAAATGTTTGCATATACCTACAAGTACGCGAGGGAGTGGAGAAATTAAGATTGGATAACATATAAGGGCAGTCAATACAATTATGCAGTAATCCATATAGAAATTTTAGGCTATTTAGCAAATAACGCTTATCCATAGGCAAAAGGTTAAATCGTTAAATGCCCGAAAAAAAGTACCTAAGTTACTTAGGCTACCAAATTCAAATTTGTACACAGGGCACTCTCTACGTAGATCATCAGCTACTCACTTGGTTGATACCGGTGGCGACATAACCGTGTTAAAACGTTTAGGTGTGTGGAAATTCACTTTTGATAAATGTCATATAATACCAAAACAACAAATCAATTAATTAGTACTCACTTTTCCCACCCCTCGCATGTCAAGAAAAGCGTGACAACTTGAAACAAACTATACAGGGTCTATTTGAATTGTGGAGTATAGAGTATAGAGAGCGTGAATATTTAGGCTTCATAAAACCAGAATGGCGTATTATAAATAATATTAACTCGTCATCTTCGAATAACAAGCTTAAAGAAAATTAACCTGACACTGACAATGTAATAAGACTGCACCACTTAAAACTCTAGGATTTAGCCTATCTCTACTGAACAATAACTAATGCACTATTGCCAGGTTGTGGAAGTTGTTGAATGCCAAATATATATTTTTTTGACAAAAATCGTGTTAGACCCATTTAAAAACATTAGGACATTTTTTACTTTTCAAGTTACGATTAGTAACAACTACGCAACATTAAGCAAAGTATTAAATTGTCTTATTTCTAAACTAAATTTTAAATATCAACTAGTGTTACTTCAGGCCAAATAATAGTGTGGTGTACTTTATACTGCTCATTTAAAAACCTGTTTTTCAATCAAAATGTCGAAGGTAAATACAAGTATGTGTAATTATTGTTAAACCTTTTTAAATATCCGTAGAAAAAGTATAGTAGGTATTTAGTCTATAGCCATAATTACTCGTTTATTGGGTACAGTGCCACTGTATGGTGTTATATAGTGAACCTTTTGCTGGAATGTTGTACCTTTGGTTTAAAGTTCAATAAATTTGAGTTATTTGTACATTTGTTTCGATCCGGGGTTGTATACTTATAACAATAAGTGTTGCGCTAATCTTCAAAAGTGGATCTCTTTTATTTTCTAAAAAGGTATTTGATTAAATACGTTGTGTTTAATGTACGTATTTTCATACCTTTAAAATCGTTTTCATGGCCATTATCAAACATTATCTCTATATACTAATGCCTTATACCGACTGACTCATGTACTTACCAACTATCCTGATTAGAATTTGAGAATGTGGTATTTTACATAGAAATGTACCGTGGCAATTGCCAAAAATTGAATCACCTGATGCTAATAATCATTAACATCATTACGTAAATTATTAAAATGTTGGTATTAAATCCAGGCTTATGATGTTTATGCTTTAAAGATTTTAATGGAATTTTTTTGTGTAGTGTTAAAGCGTAATAGTAATTTTACATAATTGCTTATATAAAATTATTTTTGTGTTAGTTACCGATCCACAAAAAGAAACTGATTGTAGATGCACCCTTCCATCTTTATGTAACTAGAATTTATAACCACTAGAAGTCGGAAACACGGAACAGAGATTGTGTTTCGATTGAATAATCGACGATTTCGAACCCTAAGCAATTGGTTGTGAAAAGCGTGTTAGTAAAATTTTATTACTTAGGTAGCGCACAAAATAAATTCATTTTTTATTTTTTTTTTTATAAACGTTCATGATGTCTTATTGTACATTAGTTTGTACTGAAAACAAATTTTAAAAGCAACTTGTGACGTTTGCTCATCAACCATAAAAATTTTTAGTAGTGTATAAAGATGAAATTTTATTACCGTGAAAATGAGAACACATGACCATTAATTTTTGTATCTTGCCGAATATTAATTATAATTTAAGATATTTAGAATTATATGGTTTTTAATTTAGTTTAAAATAACTTTTTCTATCTTTGTAAATTACATTTTTTATTAATGGAACGTATTTTTAATAAAAGTGAAAGTATAACAGCTTTATAAATGTAAATTGACCTTAAAATGTGTTATTTATACAAATTTATCTTATCATTATAACCATTAATTTGCAGAAGAATTGAGAATTACTTACCAGTTTTCATCACATGGTTCCTACAAATTTATTTCTGAATTAGTCACATATATGGTTTGAGCAAGTATTTTTTATATACCGTTCTGGACATATTTGTGAATTTCATTTTGTTTTACATTTTTTTACACAAGGTGAAAAATGAAATAGAATTATTATTAAAAAATTAATTTTTTTTATAAATATCCCATAAAAAATTAATTGAGCTTCACATATCTAGTGTTAGAGTTAGCACACTACACAAATTAAGCTAATGGTAATGGCAGGTATTCAACAAATATACTTAATATAATATATAATTGGTTAAATAAAGTAAATTGAACTCTTAAGAGAATCGAATTATGTAAAAATTCACAGCCTTATTCCTAAAATATGTCGAATATAGTAATATTAATACATGGCCATGTACTTTTACTGAATCAACGGATAATTTGGAATTTTATCGATGAGGAAATTATCACCGTGGCAACGCAACTTTTGAACACGTGCAGCATTAGATTTACAATTTTTGAACTGTCGTAAAAAAAACAGTAAATCCCGCTGAAATATTTGAACTGTAATACTATATTCCATTCTATTTGCAATAATTCTAATTCTATAATAGGTACCTATGTGATTAAGTTTCTTACAAATTATTCCTAAAAATTCTTATGCATAGAAATAAGTAGTAACATTTATTGCATGCTTGTAATTTAAAAATGGTTGGCAAGACTATCCTAGTCATTTTATTTTATACGATATCATTACATTAATTTCCATCTACAATAGTTGCAGGGGATACATTTTTCTTTATTTTCTAAATAATTATTAGAGTTCCTCAGTCTACCTAAAACGTTATTTCGGTCATCGTTATATGATTGTGGTATTTCGGGCTCTAACCCTCTATACCTTCGTCGTGTTTGGTTTCTTTGTGGTAATGTAGATTCGATGCATCTGTAATAAAATAGAAATGCATTAAATATACTACCTTCTGTTTTTATTGTCTTCGCAAGATGATTTTCGGCCTCTTGTGCTTCATTTCATCCTGGATGTCGTAGTCCCAAGTTCCTGAAATAGCTGGGTCGGGGTGTGCCGCTAGTGCCTCTTCTAGGTTGATTGCTGCGTTTTTTGTGAACTCCATTAAGCTGGGCATCCTGAGGTCTTTGCGTATTTGGTCGTTTCTTACGTACCATGGCGCGTTTACTGTAATTCTTACGTACTTATTCTGTACCACTTGAAGTTGTTTTATTGTTGACGGAGCGGCGTAAGCCCAGACTTCTGCGGCGTATAGCATCATCGGACGGACCACCGTCTTGTAGATCAACAGCTTGTTGTCGGTTGACAACACGCTGTTTCTACCTATCAGTGGGTAGACCTTCTTTATTATTTCGTGTCCTTTTCTTCTTCGGTCGTCTACGTGGAGTTTCCATCGGAATGTTCTGTCCATTACCAGCCCTAGGTATTTTATGGAATTCTTCCACGGGATGTCTTGTCCGAACATGGTGATGTTTCGGTTCGGTGTCGCGCGTCTCTTAGTCAAGAGGATGGCCGTACTTTTCTCCGGGTTTATGGTAATGCGCCATTTCGAGTACCATTCTTCGACTTCGTCCGACGCCCTCTGCAGAAGTCTGTCGACCTGCCCGAGGTTGCTGGATTGGGCTAGGACCGCAGTGTCGTCCGCGTAGGTTGCGAGGATGGTTCCTTTTATTTTCGGGAGATCTGAAACATATAAGTTGAATAATATAGGGGGAGGGGTGAACTTTGGGGTACTCCAGTGGTAATCCTTCGGGGGAAGGACCTGCAGTGTTGCAGCTTCGTCCTGAAACATCTTCTGGATAGGAAGGAGCGGATAAGTTGGGTTAATTGGAGCGATATTCCTTACTCCAGCATTTTATGTAGGAGTCCGCGGTGCCACAATTTCTTCAGGATGTCATTCACCTCCTGGGGGGGTGGTGTGTCGGATGTTGTCTTGGGCTTCTTCCGCCAGGCATTCTCTGACGGAGTATGTGGCCGAGGTCTGCGTTCTCGTAAACGGGGCTGCATTGCGTTTCTATGCAGTCTGCGAACGCGTCCGCCTTCGCGGCATCCGTGTATACTATTCAATTCCTCCCGTGAAGTGATGGCGTGGTTGTGTGCTCCTTTCGCAGCGCCTTCACCATTTTCCAATACGATCCGTCTTGGACGTCGAGAGATTCCACTTTTTCTGTCCATTGTGCATTTTTGTGCTCCTTGATGGCTGTCTTTACTCGTCTTTCTGCGGCGTTTAGTTCACGTTTATCTTCGGGATCTTGAGAACGCTGCCATCTGCGTCTTGTCCTGTTTTTGTCCCTGATAAGTTCTCTTATTTCTACGGGCAGGCTGTAGTTATTTGTGTTCTTTGTGATCGTGAACTTTGCTTCTTTCATCGACCTCAAGATGGTTGTCGTGATTTCCTGTACTGCCTCCTGTACTGCCGTATCTATCTGACGGGTCTCCCACTGCGGGGATTTTATCCTTAATTCGTATTTTTTCCAGGAAGTCCTAGTGATCTGCGTTGTCTCTAGTGGCTCTTGATCTCCTAGCTGCAGCAGGACGGGGTCGTGGTCAGAGCTGAGGTCCGCTATTGTTTCCATCCGGATGTGTAATGGCATGTTTCGGAAAATCGCAATGTCTAGTACGTCAGGCCTCGTGCCCGCACCTGGGTAAGAGGTGGGTTCTTGAGGTCCTTCTACGATTATGTCCCTCGTCGCGGCGTATGCTTCTAGGTCCCGCCCGTTCCGGTTTGAGTTCCTGCTATTCCAGTCCGGGTGCTTCGCGTTGAGATCTCCTGCGATTATCGTGGGGATGTTATCGTCCAGGAGTGCGTCCAATTCTTGGGGGTCGAGCACGGCCCTCGGTGGGTTATGTGCAGCTATTGTCCTTATGCGTCCTGCGGAGCTGGTGGCCACTTCTATTGCAGTCACCTTCAGCATTTGCCTGTAATGTTCTATGGAGTTTTTAACTAATATTGCTATGCCCCCTCCTCTCCCGGTGAGCCGGTCGTTGCGGTGCAAACGGAAGTTGCTTATCTTGGGCTTATCACAAGGCCTTAGATGAGTTTCCGTGACCAGCTCCATATCTAGGTTTTGCCGGTAAACGAACTCTTCTAGCTCCTCCCTCTTTGTAAGGAAGCCGTTCGCGTTCCATATTCCAATATGAAGGGATGCTGGTTGTAGGGGGCGTTTATCCATTGATGGTTCCCCGTTGTGTACGGAGGAATCTCATAAATTCCTTTATGAGTTCTGCGTCTTCGACTGTTTCCACTTCTACTGTAGCGGTTTTTTTAGTGGTACCCTTAGTGGCCTGCGAGTAGCTTATCCCTTTTTCTGCTGTTTTTGCTGGTTGTCTGTTTACGGTTGGTCTCGGTGCGGGCCTTCTGCTTGATGCCTTCGCGGCGTTCTTGGGGTGGATGGGGCATTCACCGTAGTTGGCTGTATGCACTCCTGTGCAGTTACAGCACTTCGGGTCTCCCATTTCTCGTGTCTTCAAGCATTCTTTGGTGTGGTGCGCTCCTGCACACTTAACACACCGTGGTGGTATGGCCGTACCACTGGCACTGGTGACATTGTCCCACGCCGTTCTTCTTGTGGGGCGTTTCCACGCACACCCTTAGGTATCTCACGTTGCTTATTCGGAAGATTTCCTTGGCTTGTTCGCTTCTTTGGAGGTGAACAAGGACCATGGCCGTTTGCCGGTGTTCGCGTCCTGCGAACATTCGGATTACCTTCTAGACTTCGAAACCCATTGCTTGTAAGTCCTCTTTGGCGGCATTTCTTCTCCTTGCGGTATTCCTTTAATAACCACTTTAAGCGGTTTAGCCTCTTCTAGCATGTACACATTGAAGTGTACTCCGGAGTTGTCCAGGATTGAAGTTGCCTTTCTGTAGTCATCGCCGCTGTTGAGTATGAGGTTTACGCCATCTCTGGTGGATCTCATTGATTTCGGTCTTCAGTTGCGTGAGCCTGAATGGTTTTTCTGTAATCCTCCTGCCGGTGGAGGATTAGCGGCGGGATCCTTTCCTTGCGGATTGCCGGCATTTCTCTGTTGCGCACTTCTGCGTCCATCCGTGGTCTTTTGTTTCCTTTCCTGGAGACTTTGATGAATAGATCCTCTTCAGTGAAGGCGTCTTCATTTGTTGATTGGGAAGCTACAACTTCCATGTCATCATCGGTCCTCAGCTTGTCGTGAATTCTTGTTTTCCGCGGGCGTTGCGGTGGGCGTGTCCTTCGTCTTCTTTGCCCGTTTCTTCTTGTTTTCGGGAGTACTCGTCGTTTTCTGAGGGTTCCCTTTCTAGGTTCGTTTGTCAACGTAGGTTTAGTTGTCGACGTGTAGTTTGGTCATCCTCGTCTTCAAAGGTTTCGTTTGTCTGTGACGCATGTTGGGATTCAATCCATCTTGTGAGTCTCGTCACTTGGTTGGTTAAACGCACGACTTTTTCCATTAAGTCCTGGGTTTTGCGATCTTTCGCTTCATATAATTGATCCATCTGGTCCTTCCGAGGGTGGTATGCTATCGTCATCTTGACTAGCGAGTTCTTTAAAATGTGGGCGTGGCTTCGCTCAGAATAATGCAGTGAAAACTGCACTAATCTTTGCTTACCTGAAAACCCTGAAAATAAATGTTATTGATATTAGATACACGACTCGGTCGTATGTTCTTTTTTAACGCGCTCCGAGGAGCACATGAAATGTACAACGTACAATAAAAAATTCTGTTTAATTGCTCTACAGAACGTCCGTTCACTAGAGCGCTCGCACAGAACCGTGTCTGTTTCTCTGTCCAAAACGTTATTTCAATTAGTATGATAATTTTATACGTAAATGGGAGTGATTTTTCTTAAGAAAAATTCACTGGATTTATCTGGCCAATAAATAATGGTTCATAATACATTTTTTATAGGTAACGTTGTATCAATATGTATTGAGCTTGGACCTGTAGTTTTAGCTATTTTTTAGTATACCGTTTGTCTAGTTTAAGATATACCATTAAATTATGCATATTATATTAGTTCCGGTTCAACACTAATTTCCTTAGAGTTGTTATAAAATACTGAAGTAATTGAGTTTTATGGTTTTTTTTTCAACGCATTCTGCATTATGCTCCCACATTATGAAAATAGTCTACTATAATTCGTATTAGCAATGAGATTGAAGATAAATTAAATTTGCGTTATTGTCAAATTTTTACGTAAAGCTATTAAAAATAGTAGAAATTAACTTGAAAAATTTACAGCAGTAAGTTTAGATGGATTAAACTTTTTCAAATATTATATATACAAGTGTCTGACACAAATATCAATATTACCAATAGAAACATGGACTGATGCCAATCAAATTAATTACCACCAAAAGAATTTGACTTTTGCTCCTGACGAAACCTATTGTGTTTTGGAATGTCCACGAACTTATTTTTGTTGACAAATGTTGCTTCATCGTCTCTCTTTTTGTATTTGATGACTAATAGGTCAAAATTCGATACAAAGTAACAGTGATTTACATTGTTTTTTTTTCCATCATCATTCATCTAAAGGTTATTTTCGGCGATAAATTAATAATTATGAAAAAAATTAACAAGAAATCAATTATTCTACATATATATATATATATATATATATATATATATATATATGTATATACTTATTGGTTTCTGTCTATTTTTCATAATTAATTTCGCAGTTGTCAGTTATGGATTTATGAAACACGTTGCTTTCCATTCCGTTCCTACGGATTTATCAGCGTAAATTAGTAATACATGCCTTAAATCGACACTGTGTGAAATTAATGTTATTTGCATGGAAACTAGTGTTTTAGAATAGAATGTTGTTGCATTAAACGTTGAGGAAATGCAGAATTAAACTTGGCAAACACTACCTTTCTGCGAGCACAATTCATTTGTTTACAGTTTCCAGATTTGTTTATATTTTATGATATAGACAATCTCGACCTGAATATAATTTAGGATATGTAGGTATTGCTGCAAAATGAATGTGTTGCATAATCTTACATTTTTAATCTCGACTGTCAGCCATTGTTGAGTATACGAACGGCAAATATGTATAATCAAATAGTGGCCCTGACTTGGTTTTGAATATTTATTTTTATTTTAAAGTCTAATGAAAATGCAATTAAAAATGCAAACTTTCACGATTATCATTCATAATTAAGCTACTTATCGTTTGGGTATGAAATTGTTTAATTTTTTATTAATTTTTTACGAATGTTTATCTTAATTATAAATACAATTGTTCTACTTTAAATTATGTAACTGTTTCGATAGGAAATGAAGAAGGTAATTTGTGCAATTTTTTTTTAAATTAGTGCTCACACTACTCAAAACCAACCGTTATATTGGATATATCTGGAACAGTAATTGCACATTTTTTTGGGAATATTCGACAATGGGGCTAATAGATCTTTTAATAATCTGCGCATTTCGTACTGTAATCTTAGAGTAAAAAATTAACAGATCTTTCCTCTTTCGCAGCCTGTCAAATTCCACTCGTTTCAAAGTCAATTGAGAGGAGTGCAAATTGTAAAAAATCTATTGAAATATCCAGAAAATTACAGACCTAAAATTGATGTACAAAATTATCCTACGGTTCTATGCGTTTTTCGCTGGACCCATTTACTTTTAAATATAGAGAATGACTGAGTTACTTTATCAAATGCACTCTGAAAACTTCCAAAAAAAATTGATATTTTTAATACTAGTGAGCAAAGCATTTAATCACGAGTCCAGAAGTTGGGCGCCCGAGCCGTAGGCAAGGGCCCCAACTGGATGAGTGATAAATGCACGCTTGCTTAACGAGTATAAAATCTGATTTTTTTTCCACAATCGAAATACAAAACATTTTCAAACACAAAATATTTATACATTTCAAAAATGTATTATTTAACATGTTTTATTTGGGTGAATACAAGTTAATTGTACAGTTATTAAGTGTACCAAAATGTACGTGAGGAGTATTTGTTGTGGTATGCTTGTTTTCCTGCGTATTTATTTCACACATGGTTGCATTATTACGTTACATTTGTTCATTCAATGAATTGGCATGGCTTAATTTGTTAGATATACATATGTAGGTATAGAAGTTTATGCAATCTACTTTTTTTTACTATCCCAAAATCGACTTATTAGCTCATTTTACAACTTTTGCCATCATGTCTGGATGGCTGTGCGTGTGTGTCTGCCTGTGTGGATGTATGTTAGCATCCACGACACCTCCAGAACGAAAATACCTACGTATTTAAAATTTTGTATTTAAAAGTGTTTTCATTTGGCTTAGAGCGGCGGAGAGGGGGCGTTATTACGCTCAGTTTTTGGTTATATATTTCTAAAACAGCTGCATATTTCAAAGATATAAAAATACCTAGATATAGACCTTAAACATTTGGATTAACTATGTTATATGCAATTTTTTGATAACACGCGTAATTTAGCTGCAAAAATTCCTAAAGTAGTGTTGGTTCAAAATTTTTCATTATCTGAATAACGATTAATTTTATAAAAAAAAAGCGTAGACGTATTTTTTAAAGAAAATTTAATTTTTACATAAATTTTCTTCAAAAAGTTTTTTAATGTAAAGCGAAATAAATGTAAACATTTAATAATATGATTGAAAATGCTGAAGCTGTATTATCGATATTTTTATAGAAGTGGGCGGCTTTGAAATATTTTTTACGTTAATATGTATTTATGTCTATGAATCTCTGACATGAAGTTTTAAACGTCATTCTGACATAGATTATTGTTTTTGTCTTTACAATGTTGCCTGTTTTCGTTATGAACGTATAAAAAAAAAGGTTGCATAGAATGGAACACATCGTTCAAAAATCAGAAATTTTCCGCTAAATAATAGTCGACCATGTACAAGAGGTCACACCACTTGAGCTAACAAAAGTACTCCCGCACCTCACGATGGAAATGTGTACGTGTGCCATCTTGCCTCAGCTACATGTTTTGCCACAGATTTAAATTAAAGTGCGTAAACTAAGAATTGTTATCTAACTGCATGATGTGGCTGATGCTTATACCTTTTGTTGTCCGATTGACGGTTGGTATCTAAAATCTCTAATTCTTTTTTCCAGTCGCTATATTATTGCTTTACATTTCGAGTGTTTGACACCACCACTGAAATCGAATCTCTTAATCACATTTCGGAAATCATGAACAGTGAGTATTCGTTCAGTATACTTCATTTTATAAAAATACCACAATTAAATCGAATTTTGTCGCAATTATTATGCGTTTTATTTTGTCACATGAATGTTACAGCAAAATTGTATTGCGTGATTTTCATGGTAACTGCGAACCATATTGTGCTACGAATACGTACATGTGTGAAAAAATATAAATTGCTGGATCACTATTGAAAATAGGCAAATGACATATATACCAAAAATGAAAAGTGATTTAGTCTTTAACAAAACCGAATAAAATTGTACGGGGTGTACCATTTTAATCAATTGAAATTTTTCATTTGAGGATATACGAATTTAAGAGAATATGATCAACCTGTACAACAAATTTCCAATATTGAGCCGAAACTAAGTTAATGTAGAAATTGCTCTTTTCTGTCCAAATTTTCCTATTGAAATGACAGAGAAACTACCCATTTATCAAGACCATGAAACTACGTATTTTGGTCATCAAGTCCAAATATCTCAAAATCATGAATTTAAATTATATATATATATATATATATATATATATATATATATATATATATATATATATATACAGGGTGGCCCATTAGAATGTGGAAGTGAAATAACTTACTTAGGATCAAAAATACAAACAAATGTTTTAACTAAAAATTGTTATGTTTGCGCAGATACATTTCTAAAATATTTTGAGATATACAGGGTGTTCAGCCTAAGCGTGACAACACGAAGTTTACTTTTTTTAATAGGACACCTTGTATATTTCATCGAATTCAGCGTAAAATTCTGCAAACTAGCCTTATCTTTTCTTTTCCCATAAATTGTGACGTTGCCAATCTGGAGCGAAAAATATGAAGATTTGACGAAAATTGGTGCACTATAAATGCTGCCAAATAAACGTTATCAGTTGATAAGCGACTAAACCTATTTGGTAGGTACGAATGTAAAGGATGACTGAAATGTCTGAATATAGTAGAAGTTTCGTTTGAGGTTCGGGGTGTTTTTTGGATAAGCATTCATTCAGGAGATTTCAATTAGCAAAAACTTCATTTTTTTAAATGGAACACCCAGTATATTATTTTACCATCTTGTAAAACTATTTCATTCCTTCGAATTATGTCTGTATAATGTACTCTCTAAAATTGATTGTTCTTAAGAAAATTGCATTTTTAGTTTATGATTTAAAAATATTCATGTTTTTAACAAGCAAGCTCTGTATATGACGTTTAGAATACTTCTACTTTCGATATTTTTTTAATATTAAGAACGAGAAAGCAATTAAAATAATGAATTTTCCGATAGAAGAATTGATAGATATGATTTTTGTACTGGGTGCCAGTGATAAAAACTGTTTACTCGCACAAAGGATTTATCAACAGAAATTTCCAGATAGAAGACAGCCAAGAAAAGAGACATTCGAAAATGTGCTTCAACGATTTACCAGAACTGGCAGTGTAACTTACGAAAAAAGCGAAAGGTTGAAGACTGCAATAACAGAGAACAACGAGATGGTTAGTGCCACTAACCACCTATTTCTGGATTTTTAAATTAAAATCCACGCCATCTGGTGTCAATCGGATGACTTATCGTAAATGTTCCGACCATGCTTGACAAGTTCTGACTAGTTAGTTGTATATTGAGTGTAAGACAGTGTACTTGTGTTGAATTGAATAGTGCAGTAACGTACTGTTTTTCATGTTTTTGATATAAAAATCTGTGAAACAGGTAAATAAGCTTTTTTCTTCAATGTTTTTTACACAATGTCTTCTTATATATTCATTCTATATGTATATACATAAAAACAGTATTAGTTTTGTGTTTTTGATGTGCAATCACAACGAAAATTCGGTGGTTAGTAAACTAACCACCGTGACTGTTGCGGGTTTATGGTCATAATCTACATGAAACTTATGCATGTAACTAATCGTGTTTTTTTCATATTTCTTACAGCATGTCGCGCTGGCTAACAGATAGAGAAATAGAAAATCACTGGTTGGAAGACATTCCTTCGGGTAACGAGAATATTTGTAGCGATGAAGATGACGCAGAAGATACAGAAGATCAGCCAAATCCACCGGTATTTTTAGGCGATTCGATTGGAAAAGTTCATGTAACCGACTATAATAACTGTAATTCCGATGATGATGATCTTCCTTTGGCTAGCTTAATACAACGGAATAACAAACCGATTACAACAGCTCCAAAATGGAAGAAGAATTATAGAATGGACATTCCCGGAGAGTTTTCTGAAAGTGTCAAATTCTTAGCACGGAAAATGTGACACCTTGTTTACTATTTCGCCTTTTTTGGACGGAGCATTTACAAGACATTTTATGTTTCCAAACTAACCTTTTCGCTACTCAGTCCGGAAAACCTTATACAGCCACCACAATAGAAGAACTTGATGTTTTCATTGCTTTGAACTTAGTGATGGGTATTAAAAAATTGTCAAGCTACAGAGATTACTGGTCTTCAGCACCTGATTTGCATGACAGCTATGTTTCGAAGTTCATGAGCTTCAATAGATTCAGTTGGCTTTTGAATTACTTGCATGTAAATGACAATAGTGTAATGCCTAACAGAAATTGTCCAGATTTTGACAAAATTTTTAAAATTAGACCTCTACTCGACATTTTGAAAACTAATTTTCAAAAGCACTACAAGTCATCAGAAAAAGTTGCGATTGATGAAAGCATGATCAAGTTCAAAGGAAGAAACTATTTGAAACAATATATGCCGAAAAAACCGATTAAACGAGGGTACAAGGTTTGGATGAAGTGTGCTCAGTCAGGTTATTGCCTAGATTTTGATATTTACACAGGCAAGCAAGGTACAAACGTTGAAACTGACTTAGGTGGTAAAGTTGTGAGAAAATTTTGCGAAAATTTGAAAAATAAAAATCATAAGGTCTATTTTGACAATTACTTCAATAGTTATCCTTTGCAAGTAAAATTGCGAGAGGACACAATTTTCGCCTGTGGAACAGTGAATTCAAACAGAAAGTTCTTGCCAACGCTAAAAGAGGATAAATATTTACAAAGAGGCGAACGTGATTATCAGATTAGTGACACAAAAGTAAGTTTGCGGAAATGGAAAGACAAGAGATCAGTATTTATTTTGTCAAACTATCATGATCCTAAGAATATAGGAAAAGTTAACCGTAGAGAGCGCGGTGGTACCAGTGTTGAAATATCCAGTCCAGAAGCCGTGAAAGACTACAATGCGAATATGAAATTTGTTGACAAATTCGATCAACTAAAATGAAGTTATGCTGTTGATAGAAAATCCCACAAGTGGTGGCACAGTATTTTTTTTTCATTTCCTTAATTGTTCTGTTGTCAATGCCTTTCTAATTTATAAAGAACTGCAATCCTCTTCACGCCCGGATCTAAGCACATTGACTCTGAAAGAATTCAGACGAAGCATATACCAGGATCTACTAGCGCGAGCATATGTCAGAGATAATCAAAGGCCCCGATCAGTAAACAGCAACCGTAGTTCCGCCGCCTCTTCTCCAGGACCTGCATTTATAAAACGACACAAGCCTACAGTCCCTCAAGAAATTCGTCTAGAATGCAGTCGCCATCAACCTGAGAGAAGTACTTCGAGACGATGCTGCAAATGTAGCACTAAATTATATCCAGTGCGTACTATATGGCAGTGTAATACATGAAGTACCTTTGCCTACGCAAAGGAAAAACATGTTTTGCAGATTTCCATAAAAAGTAATTTTTACGTTATATTTGCCTGTGAAAAAATCATTATAACCACTAATATTAATAATTAATATGCATAATCCAACACAGTTTTGTTTGTATCAATAGTCATGGTGGTTAGTGTTACTAACCACCTCATTCTACGAAAACCTTAATACCTAAAATTTTTTTTTCTACTTTCTGTTATATTATAGTTGTAAATGATGCTAAAACTAAAGTTAAAATGTCCGAAATATTCTGAATGCAAAAACGTGACTGAAAGAGTTAAAAGTTACGGAATATCCTCATATCTCGACACGGGAAATAACAAAACAAACCGACATAAGTCGTACTGTCGCCCAAAAAATTCTGTCTAAGAACAAAATGCATCCTTACCATATACAGCGAATGCAGAAACTATTGGATGATGATTATGAAAAGCGGTTTCTGTGAGTGGACTTAACAACAAATTGAGCAAAACAGAGATTTTTTCAATTTTGTATTATTTACCGATCAAGCAACTTTTCATAAAAATGGGTTTGTTAATAGACACAATTTCCATTATTATGCAACAGATCAACCGCATAGTATACGGACTATCAGTTAAGCAAGGTGGTCATTAAATGTATGGGGTGGAATAATTGGGAATTACGTCATAAGCCCGTATTTCTTTGATGGAACTGTTAATGGGCAAGTTTATTTAAATTTCTTACAAAACAAATTACCACAACTACTTCAGCAATTACCTGCTTATGTTAGGCGGCGAATGTGGTACCTTCATGACGGGGCACTAGTTCACCATGCTCAACTGATCAACACACATTTAAATAATGAACTTCCCGGACGATGGATAGGTAGAGGAGGACCCCATAAATGGCCACCTCGTTCACCAGAACTTACAAAAATGGATTTTTTTTTGGTGGTGTTATGTCAAAGAACAAGTATACAAAACACCCGCAAATACTAAGGAATAGAATTAGAGAGGTTTTCCGAACTGCTGATGTCGATATGTTACATCGTGCTAGTAGAGCTTTTGAAGATCGCATACATTATTGTATAGAAGTAAATGGTGGTCATTTTGAACATTTAATAAAATAGTTATCTAACGTTTTTAGTTCTTTCTTATTTGTTGTTTGTAATTTTTGTTTAATTTGTTTATTTTGATTTTGGTGGATACCCTATTTATTTTATTACATTTTTTAAAGGTAAAGGTATGCAGTACAAATCTGCACTTGTCGTACCAAACGGGCGCAATCCACATTCTTCTACACGGCTTCTAAAGTCTAGACAGATCTCTCTGTTTTCCTTTCACTTTTGATATGAACAAATTGAAGGTAGCTGTTCATAGTCTTCTTGACTATTCAATGTCCCTTATCCTTCCCCCTAAGTGCTTTAGCACGATAGACCTAATTTAGCCTGTTCAGGACCGAGCTCGCCCTCCCCCTCGAAATACGCGACATTTACCTTGTCACCTGCTTGTTCAGGTCCACGATTATTAAAAAAAAATTCTACTTCTACCTTATGTAGGATACGATTTGAATACAAATAATATAAGTTATGCAAAAATCTACTTTACTCTCTTTGGGATACGATGCATAAGTACTGTACGCAAATCTGACATAACTATATATATATATATATATATATATATATATATATATATATATATATATATATATATATATATATATATATGACGCACTCTATAACTTTTGTATTGCGTTTCACAAGAAAGTGTTTAAATAGTTTTTATTCATTTACGTGGTTTAGATAATTTTTTAAGCTTCCGGTTTGACCGGAAGCGCACATAATTTTATTGTTTTAAATCACACTGTATATTTTTTTTTTTGCATTTTTGCATTGATAATTTTTTTCTCAATACATACGTATAAAATTCTTATAGGGTTTTATAAAAAAAATTAGAGAAAAATGCCATTGAAAGTTTTTCAATTTTATTATACGATTAGAAGAATCAAACAAAACCGTAGGCAGCGTACGTCAACAAAATCGCATCGCAATTGTTTTTTCGTTTATTGCAATTGACAATCAGATAAAAGTTTAATTTGATTTCAATCGAAATAATTCTTTAAAATGAATAACAGTGAAAAAGCTGACCTGTTGTTAATTTTCGGTGAATGTAAACGTAATTCTCGACGAGCGGTAGAATTATACGCACAAAGATATCCCAATAGATACCATCCTTCCGAAAGTTACATACGAAAAATTGAACAATCGCTTAGAATGCGTGGAACATTACCAGGAGTAAATGATCAGAATTTAGAACAACAAAGAAATGTTTTGACCGAAGATATTGAAGTACAAATATTGGGTTATTTTAGAGTAAATCCACGGTCATCTATTAGATATGTAGCGCAAGAAGTAGGTGTATTAGTGGGCTTAATTCATAGGACATTAAAAAAATTCAAAACGCTGCCGTATAAAGTCGATTTGGTTCAACACTTCTGGTCTCAAGACTGATCGGGAGATTGACTTTGATTGCATGGATAGTTGAGCAATGTGATCATAATCCATTATTTTTAGATCATATTTTATGGACAGATGAATCCAAATTTACAAATAATGGAGTTATTAATAAACAAAACAATCGTTATTGGTCTGACGAAAATCCTCATTGGTCAATGGAAACTAACCATCAAACCGTGTGGGGTACTAATGTTTGGTGCGGTTTAATTGGAAACCAATTACTAGGGCCTTATTTCTATGATGGTAATCTAAACGCCAATAGGTATCTTGAATTTTTAGATAACGTACTACCAACAATGTTCGATGAGTTTCCTCTGCTTCTGCGACAACAATTGTATTTCCAGCAAGATGGAGCTCCAGCTCACAACGCGTTGATAGTTAAAGAATATCTTAACCAAACGTTCAATGAACGATGGATAGGAACTAACGGCCCGGTAGAATGGCCTGCGAGATCACCGGATCTTACACCGTTAGACTTTTTCTTGTTGGGTTATTTAAAAACAGTGGTGTATGCCGATCCACCTTTAAATGTTATAGACTTAAAGAATAAAATTACAGCTGCATGTGTTAATTTAACTACGCAGCAAATCAAAAAAGCAACTAATCATGAACTCAGGCGACAATTAGAAGCATGTCTAGAACAGAATGGTGGCAACTTTGAACAATTTATTCGCTAATTATAACTGATTTTGTTTAATTTTTCTAATCATATAATAAAATTGAAAAACTTTCGATGGCATTTTTCTCTAATTTTGTTTTATATAACCCTATAAGAATTTTATACGTATGTATTGAGAAAAAAATAGGCAATGCAAAAATGCAAAAATATATATACAGTGTGATTTAAAAAAATAAAATTATGTGCGCTTCCGGTCAAACCGGAAGCTTAAAAAATTATCTAAACCCAGCACTTAGTAGAGTAAATGAATAAAAAACTATTTAAACACTTTCTTGTGAAACGCAATACAAAAGAGTTATTGAGTGCGTCCGATTATATTGAACTCACTGTATATAAATTCATGTGTGATGGTTGTAACATTAAACTTAAAAACTACTAAACCGATTGAGCTCAAATGTACATATGATGTCGAGAACGTTTATAGCACAAAAGATTTTCGGTAGGCGGTGCTATTAGGAAAAAGTACATTTCCTGTTTACATAGCCACCCGCGAGCGTACACATTTAAGTTAATTAACACCTAATACATGCAACGCTGGCTAGATCAATTTCTAGTACTCTCTATACTGTGTTTCTAGAAAATGTAGTATTAGTAAAAGTAAGTTATTGCCATATTAAATACATACAGGGAGTGAACATTGACATAGTCAGTGATAAAGAGAAACTAGAATAGTTAAGTGCTAAAGTAATCATGTAAACTATGTAAACATAATAAAATCAGATATCGTTGAATAGCCTGTTTAGATTAGATTTCTGATGCTGTATTTTTGATAGATTCTGGTAACAAATTAAAAGCTTTTATGCACGAATAGTAAGGCCCTTTCTAATACAGTGACGTTCGGTGTACAGGAATACTCAAATTATCGCTGTCACGTGTGATCTTTTCATTGGTTACATGAATTTTTAAGATAACTTAAACAACCTGGCTTTTTTCGAAGCTTAAGGCAATAATCAGACCATTTCAAGAGTGATACCAAGGAATTGTACTTTTGTTTTCTGTGGTATTGCTTAATTTTCATGTACATATAATAATTCGTATAATTAAACACAATTAGATCCTTCTAGATTCATTTAATTGGAATAAATTATTCTGACACTAATTTATCATGTTGGAGACAACATTTGAAGCGGCTAAGAATAGTTCCTGAAAATTAGGCGCACAGATGACGCAAGAAGTATTGTCAGCGAATAGATAGCTGGATTCTACTTGCAAACCAGCGCTTAGATCGTTTGTATATAACAAAAAAAGCAATGGTCGCATTATGGACCCTTGTGGCCCACCTTGATTGACAATAACCGGTTTAGAATATAATGTTTGGAGTTTATTGTTTTTCGCCTCGGTAATGCAAACCCTTAGAGTTGCATTTTCTAAATAGGATTTTATTAGTTTGGATCTAATACATATGAAACCGTGTTGCTCTAATTTTAGGAAAAGTATTTCGTAGTTCAATGTATCAAATGCTTTTGATAAGTCGAAATAAATACCAGCAGCAAACTTGTGCTTTTCCATTTTTACGTTAAATTTTGGATATAGAATAAAATATTGCAGTCTGTTTCGGAACGAAGCCAAAGTGAGATTTAGAAATAATGCTATGATGGCGGACAAATGACGTGATCTGTACATTAATGTGTTTGTTTTATTATCTTTCACTTTGATGTAGTTGTGTTAGGAATAATCAGGTTTTTTTTATAAAGTACAATTCGAAAAATAACCGCATTGATTAATATCAGAAGATGTTGGTTTAGGACAGACAGGTACGGTCAGTGCTTCAGTTTCATAAGAATATGTTAAGACGTGCATAATTGTAGACTTTCGCAATACTATGCTTAAATTAACATCTTGTTAGCACTAGGATTATACATCCGTGTTTTTTTTATTTTGCCATTAGTGGCTGCTTTAATTCACCTTATTGAGTATTACTTGCATGTAATTAGAAATGCTCTAAATAATGTCTTTTGACACTAGAAGATGCATTTAAGGGAAATAAAATTTCGACAGCAATATGCAAGTAAATTATAATCAAACGATATTAATCTGTTTCGTTGTTTCCTTTAACCATGTTTAAAGTTGTGCAAGTATTGTCCCGTGTATTGTCGCAAATTGTAGGTAATTGCTTGCGAACCAAATATCAAAAAGATTGGAATTCTGTAAGTCATTAATTTTGTTAATAAAATATTTCTTGTACATTGATGGATAACGGTTACTTGGCGGGTACTGAAATTAGATGTTCAGGTTAGTCGATAAATGATTCCTGACATTCTTCTATTTTTAAAATCGATTCAAATTATATTGACCTCCGGATACGACCTTAATCATGTGTTTATTTAATTAGCAGTATTCGCCTTTTTTTATGTTATCTTCGGTTTTTTAGTCTTTTACTGAATATTTAGTTTTCCATGTCTTAATAGATTACTGAAAAAAAATACGATGCTAAATGTTTATCAAATCAATCTCAATTAGGAAGAAGATACATTATACATTCTCAATATGGAAACCGGCATTTACTAATAATTTTTGTAAATGTTTGAAATTGTGCATATTTAATGAAGACTTAGCGAAACCTCGATCTCCAATTTTAGAATGTCAACTTTATATTATAAAGATTTACTGTTAAGATAAATAAATTATATATTATTAATTGAATTCAATATCACGCTATAATGCAGTTTTTTTATCACATAACAAGATGAAAATGAATAATTACTTATAAAATAAAATACACAACATTCTTTGTCAACAATAACATTTTCTTTTTTTAACCTCTATAAAACTCCTCTCTGAAAAAGATAGAATTATCGTGAACTGGACAGGTGGGAGATATAAAGTATTGCTTCCTTGGCTGTTGTAGTCATTTATTTGAGTATCTCGTCTGCTTTTATACTTGCCGACTCGTGGGAAACATGAACAAAAGCCCTTACTAGCTTTTATATGGTTGTATGTATATGGATTTTTACTAAAAACTTTTTAATTATTTTACGTTTATGTATTTTACTTTAAACAGAAGGAAAAAATTATTTATAATTAAACCTTTATTACTTTATATAGAAATGTGCAAGTACGAAAACTTGGTTGAAAAACCTGTATTAAAATATAGAAAAACAGGATTGTTGCAAATTATAAATTTTCTTCTGTTGTGTGCATGATTAATATTTAAGCAAGTAGTATTGCTTAACGTACGTACATGAAGCTACATATAGAAATGTACCGTTATTTAAATAAATAATAAAGCTGTTTATCTTCACTAGATCTCTAACAATTAATCAATGCAAAATATAAACTCCTTTATAAAATTTATGTAATAAACATACTATCCGCCTTTATGAAATCATCATTCAAAAAATAGATTTACAATTTTATGACTTCCTTAATGCAAATGAAATGACCACCGCCGATTCCATTTCATTCTTTTTTTCCAGTTGCGGTTACTTCAGCGGTCAAAATGCATATTTGAATGACTTCATTGTTTAGAATGCAAATTTTGGATACCAAAAAAATTTCCTGTTGCGAAATTCTACATATTTAATGGAATGTATATAAATTTTGTGTGAGAAAGTGAAAATGGGATATGACATTTTTTTTTATAAATGTTAAATTTTAATTAACAAGTAGAACTTGTGCATTCAATTATGAAATAAACAGTAATTATGAAATTTGTAAATGTTAACCTATAACTAGTTTTTTTTTTAAACGGTATTAACACCATCTTACTCGTGGGCTCGCAATAACGTCCTTTTTCTACACCCACAACTTGATAAACAGTGCACGATCCAGAAATGAGTAGAGCTTTGGTTGCAATTATTTTCTGTACTAGTTACTAAGCACAATGCATAACACATTTATTAGGTTCAAATCCTACTCGAGGTGAACTTTTCATTTATGTATTTAATAAAATTAATAATAATTTTTAATTATATATTTACTTTTAAACTTATTCGTTCATAACAAAAACTGATAATAATAATCATTTTTTTTAAATATTTAAATAGAACTAAGAGAAAATTATTTATTTAGATGTGTGCGAGGTAAGTTATCAAAGCTGAAATTATGAAAACACTAAATAAATAAATACTGAAGAGACAATGAAAAGAAAATGAAAAAATAAAACTTTGCTATGGAGATTAATATGGAATGATTGTTACCAATTAAACATTGCCAATTGTCTACCTTGAGCAACAAAAAATTGACGTGGAGGAAATATGTTGTGTGCAAGAAGAGTAATCGTAACGTAGCTAATGGTGCAAATAACGTTGGAAAGAAATAAATACAGAATTGATTATCATTTTTATATGTGAAAAGTGGTATTGCGATAGGTTTGACAAACATTCTTCCACGTTTGTTCAAACTTAATGACCGACTAATTCAGCAGCAAAAAATTGATAATACAGTACAATACGGCCAGGGGGAAGAAACTCCTCCTCCTACACCTCTATAATTCTTTCACCCGATGCCCTGGCTGCTTACACATAAAACATGTTGTTCTCCTCGACTCTGTACAGGATAAAGCGCAGTGTCTTTTTTTGAACAATTAAAACAGGTAATCTTTTTGCCTCAGACTTGGACGCTACTTGTAAGGTCGGTCTTCCGGCTACTACTGACTGGCTCGTCGCGTACCACCACGTTCACTAACAGTAACTGTGTTCGTCGTATTTAATAACTCTGGTAGCTAAATCGACTCATCCTATCTTGCCCCTACAACACTGGATTGTCCAGCCCATCAATCATATAATCAACTAGATCAGTTACTGATAAGTCCAGCTTATTCCCCGACATAAAAAAAGACAACATTTTTCGCCATTTCCGGTTGTCAAATTCGCGCATGTGCCCGATTTTGCTGTCGTGTCTACTAAACATGGCTACCATTTGACGTTTCAATTCCATATAATTGAATGCAGCATATTCTGCCTTTGGATTGTGCCATTTTAAAGCACTCTTAGCTTACCCGCCAGCAAGACCGCTACAATTCTGTCAGGAACGTCATTGCAATTTTACACAGTCTACTTGTTTGAACCATGTTTCCGCGTCCTCCTCGTCGTCCCCATCTATCTCTGAATTTGACAATTTCCTGTCTTCTTTTCTCTTTCATTTAACGTACGACGATCGTAATCAGATTTTGCACCGATAAATATTGTGAAGTCACTGTCTCACCGGCAACATCACTCGCCATACCCATACGTCATCCATTTCACTATCCATTAAAATCTTCCTCCAGAACACATTCCCGTAAACACGAATTAACTAAAGGGCAACCTTGGTTCCTGCTCCCAATTCTGTAGTTGTTATCACTCACAGTACATTTCTTTATTTTTGAGGATACATTGATACCTGTTGTAAATGATCTGCCGTATTATCGTACTTACATATTTATTTATTTGTTTTTAAATTTATTTTCGACCACGTAGGCCAATTGAGTTGAAATTTGATCAGGGTTAGCATTTTGAAACAAGATATTATCACATTGATTTTGTGGATGGAACCACTTCTTACGAGGACCACGATATAAACTCTTTTTTTTGCATTTGATTTGGAATAATTGGTTTAATCCAGTTGATTGGTCAGGATTTGAGGACATTACCACTCCTTTGGGGGACTCAGATATAAACCAATATGTCTTTTTTGTATATTTTCTTATCTTCATATATTTCGGAACAAGTGTACGATTTAAATAGAAATTTTTCCAGGATAATGTATTTGATGCCTACAAAACAAGACTGGCACATACATACTTTTTTTCCATTTATTCTTCAATTCATCATAATTCATTTTCTATCCTGTTCTTATTAATATTGCTGATACTTTTTAAGAATGAAAATGGTATCACTACGTCGAGCAGATTATGGTGGAATAGACCTGTGTAAATTGAATTACTATGAGTACTGCGATACGTTAAACTGTGACACCATTGTTTCAAACTTCTATGAAATTAAAACTATTCCAATTTTACATCGTTACCTAAAGGTTTATGCTCGATAATTGTTAGATGTGGCATTCGTAACTAAGGTCTAATGTCCAACTTTATTAACCCTGTTGGGCTACCCCCAACTTTGCGATCTATCAAATGGAATACCACAGATTTCACTACCCAACAATGCAGATATTGAGGTCAATTTTTGCGGAAAAATTACGAGCTATTCATGAGCTTTGAAACTGATATAGCTTTGATTTTTGAGCCCCAATAAAACCACATCTACTTGATACAAGAGATAGGTACGATTCGAATGAAAAAATTAACTCGCGGTAAGTTTGGAAATTTCTGGAACTGCAAATCCAAGGTTACATCTTTCCAATGTCAGCAAAATACCAGTGTTACACTGTACCGTCTTTTGGTGATGTTTCTAAAATCTGACTAACGTACATAGTGTTATTTTCTCTCCCGATGACTAGGGAATTTTTTGAATTTTTTTAGACTTATTGGTCTATTCACCAAGACCTTGATTCCGATCATTTCCAAAAGTAAGATTTTGTTAGTGCATCCGTAAACAAACATTTCGTTCGAGTCGAGTCGTCTTTCTGAAGAAAGGGAAGAGTTACCATTGGGCAATATGCATTATTGAAGTATTATGGCATTCTGGAAAATGAATTGCCAAAGTTACTTGGTAACTAAGCTTGGAAGTACGACCGTTAATAATCAGATAAAACGGTCTTTCACTTCATCAAGTCTTAACTTTTTTTTCTTTTTGTGTTACTACCTAAGTTGATTAAGAAGCACCAAGAGTTCGTGAGAACATGATAAAACATTTATTTTTGGGACGAGAGGACTTGTATTAGTCAAATACAAATCGGTGAGAGGTACAGAAACTAACGTTAATCAAGTTCCTCAATTGGTGAACTGCGAAAAGACTTGTGTTACTCAAATCTGTGAAACCCAAGGAAAGGTCATTCAAGCACACTGGTTGGTAAGAGATAAACGGACTAACTTTCATGTACCCTAATAGACGAGACGAGAAGATACACGCAAATCAAACAATAGGTAAGGGGCGACGGGACTAACTGAAGGGAACAGAGAACAACTACGTCTACAATAACAGTAATTTATTTATCATCCTTTTTTTTTAACAAAATGTTATGTGTTAGAACAGAAAGTTTTGAATGAAAGGAATCAAAAAAATTAAATTTTTCCACAGCCACATATGACGAATCGACTCCCACCAGGAGGTGGTTAAATTTAGCTCTAATGAAGTTTATATTTATATCCACTAATAACATTTTATTGCAAACCAGAGAATTATTTTTAATTCCTCTCTTGTGCCGGGCAAATGCGGGTTTATGACTTAAAAATTGAACGCGTGTATTTTGTAAATCTTATGACGAAACAATTAATTTTATTCACTTGTAACATAGTTCTCTTTTGATAAATGGTTTTTTATTCTAAACTGGTTGTAAAACATCGAAGCTGTACCAGTTTCAGAGCTCATTGGCGCTGTTTTCAGTCGAGCGGGGACTAAATCGTCTGGATATTTAATGATAACAGAAATAAATTACTATTTAAGGTAACTAAAGTAAACCATATCTCATTTGCCAGTTATATTACAAGCTCTCTGGCCTTCGTCAAAAAAAAAATTTTTTTTTGTGGTTTTCATCCTTATCGGTTTTAACGCCTAACCATCCGACGTTGTAATTTTTGCAATTGTATCTTTACAGTTTTCAAAAATCTATAAATCCCAGATTTAAATACAGTGAGAATGGTAGGCCAAGGGAAGAGTTACGTTTTTAAATTTCTTGTATTATTTGCCTTCTTTTTCTTTTTGTTTATAAGTTTTGGATTTAAAAACAAATTTTACCAACTTTTTAACTAATAACAGGTTAAGTTTAGCCCAAAGTCCTAAAGCATTCTGGAATAATTAGGAGGATATATAGAGGGATTTTGAAATGCCAAGACATGCCTATAAACGCCCGTTTAGTACTATAAGTTGAAATTTGTATTATACACTGATTATGTGAATGACCGAACCGAATATCCCTAGCAAAGGTGACCTGAGATGGTATCAAAGAATGCAGCAGCCTAATAGCCGATGTAATACTGACAGTCAAGAAAGAATTGAAACGAATCTTGTGTGCTGTATGTTAGAATTCAAATTCATTCAAATTCAAACACGTTTATTATAATTATGGTTACAATAATTGATAAATGGGAGTTAACAATTTCAGTCGGCTGCTCAGGCGAGGTAGCTTCTTCAGCCGGTTGATTACAGAGTTTTTTGATAATAATTACATTTCATTTTTATAAGTTTATAACATGTTACTTAGTTGGTAGGCAAAAAAAAAAGAAAAAAAAACATGTTAATTGGTTACTTTACTTAAGTGAGTAGTATTTGATTCTTAATCTAATGGGTGTTGTGGGCGGGACTCGTGGGTTGGTGGGCGGTGTTTCCTTGGAAGCAGGGGGCTGGTCCCTCGGAGCACCAAAATGGATCGGGATATCGGAGGTCTGCATAGCTTCTTGCGGGTGTTGCCTGTATGGAATAGAAAAGATTATTAGTGTTGTTATTGCGCTGTGTATTGAAATTTAGTGTTATGTAAGTGATTTTGAAGTGATTTAGTAGCAAATTGTGTTAATATGTAAAATAATTATATTGATACAATTAGCTATACTTATGCACGCATCCCTACTCATCGCCGTTCCGGAGATATTTGTGAATTTTGTGCCGAAACTAAGGCCGCTGCCACCCTTCGGATGACAGGTAGGACCTTCGCCATATCCAAACCTCCGAGGAGGCCAAGAACAGCGTCGAATCCTAAAGCGGGCTTTTTCACGTCTGCGGCTTTCACCGCATCCGCTACTTCAGCCATCTCGCTGCTGCTTGCCGTCGCTTTGGCGTAACTAACGCCAGTTCAGACTAGAGAGGGTGCCGCTGTGGGCGGTGTCCTCTTCTGTCCCTGTTGTGGTGACTCTTCGGTCTTCTTCCGCTGCGGGAGACGTGACGGTGAAGCTTCTGTCTTCCTACGCTGAGGGAGACGCGGGTACCTCGGGCATCCCCTGAAGTTGGCCGGATGATCCCCACCACAGCTTACGCACCTTGCCCGGTCCGTACGGGGTTTGGTGCACTCACTGGAGTGGTGATGTCACACTGCCCGATGCCTGGACTCCGCCTCGTCTTCAGTGGAGACACGTAGGCGAGCCACGTTCTCCACCAGCCGGATCTTCTTGAGGTCCTCTTCCGTTGTCACCTGGACCAGCAGAAGCGGGATCGGTCTGCCTTGTTTCTTCATCCTGAAACAAGCGCTGATGTTAACGTCATGTTTTTTCAGCTCAGGGGTAACGTCAGCCTCGGAGATTTCTACGGGTATTCCCCGTAGAACCACCTTGAACAAACTTTCCCTCTTTGCCTGATAGGTATGGTACGGTGTACCATGCCTATCCATATACCGCATAAGCCTGTCACGGTCCTTGGCAGTGGCAGGCTGGATCCGGTATCCCTCGGCGATTGCCTTCACGCGTGTGAAGACGATCCCTCGGTGGTCTAGTTCACGGGAGA
Organism: Vesta saturnalis; assembly: GCA_036346205.1. Taxonomy (NCBI): domain Eukaryota; kingdom Metazoa; phylum Arthropoda; class Insecta; order Coleoptera; family Lampyridae; genus Vesta; species Vesta saturnalis. Next base: position 477,878 of record JARFJB010002049.1, read on the forward strand.
AAGCAACCCAGTTCTCCCTCTCGCGAAGGATTACTGGCGGAACCCTCTCCCTGGCAGCGGGAAGCTCTTCTACGTCCGGGCGGTCCATGGTGTGAGCAAGGGCCTCGAACGCGTTGATTCTTCTGCGACATCGCTGATTGGAGCTGCTGGGAGCGGAGTAGCAGCCACCTCTTCTTCCAATTTCTTGGGCTTCTTCTTCTTCTGAATCTTCTTGGGAACGTCTTCTTCGTTGAAGTACCGGTAATCGTACTAGAGCTTCTCATCGATCTCGAAGAAGCCATCGGGTAGCGCGTGGAAAGCTTGCTCGTCGTGACGACTCCGCAGAGCGTACGGGTTCCTCTTCAGGGGCGGTGGCTCTCTACCTGCCATCGTGAAAACGACGCAGGTAGCAGAACGTACGCACGTAAAACTTTTAACAAAGTACGTTTACTATGTTAGTCGCAATGCTCACTGAACTGCTTGCAGACAGCGAATGATGTATGTTAGAAGGTCATTTATAAGCTGCTCTGTTTTGAATACGTCCAACGGTATGGAGAGTCTATTGAGAAGCTCCAACCCAGAGGAGGTGGTGGGGGTACTGCTTATATTTGTATAAAAACCCTATTTCACGAGCAGCTGCTTTAGTAGTTGCCAGGAGATAGTCATTCCTAACTTCATAATAGAGTCTGAAAACTTAAGATCTGAGTCATTCGTACAGGAAATGATCGATCTTTTTTGGCGAGGACAACGCAAAACTGAGTTTTGTTAGCATTGAAGGTAACTAATTGTTACTTCCCAATTCAAGAATACATTGTATGTCTCTGTTGATTGAAATTGCCATTTAAGCTTGAAAATCTTGATTTAAGATAGAAGGTGGATTAGTATTGAGTAGACGGAGGTGAACTATAATGAAAAATTCTGTGCTGCCGTCTGCAACGCAATAGATTGGGAAATGAGATCATGTGTGTATAGCAGAAAACAGTATCAGCTATAACTGATCCCTGTGGCACACCCGAGTTAATGGCCAACTCCTTTTGAGAAAAAACCATCCACTACGATATGGATTCTTTTATGAAGAAAACTGGAAACCCAATTAATGAGCGTATCAGTTAACCTAAACGAGGTGAGTTTGGCAAGTAATTACTGGTCAAATGCTGTTGGAATAATCTAATGAGACTACAACTGCTTTAGCTGATTGGTCTAATGTATTGTTCCAAACTTGGGTCACAGATGAAAGAAAATCTCCTGTTGAACTTTGGATAAAATTGAAGTATTGGCAATCGGTTTTTAGAGATAATTTTAAGGATAATAGCTCGGAAATGAATTGGTTTCATAGTGTATGAAGAAGAATTGGCTACTGGCACATCTTTTTAGAATCATTAACACGAGTTTTGCAAATAAATCCACAAAAAGGTTGGCTTTGTCTACATTACAGATCCGTCGAAAGTTGTTATTAAGGGAAATGAAGATGTACCAAAGCTGGCCAGTTTGTTGCATTTTCGTTGTTGACACAACTTTTTAACTTTTAGTGATAAAACTTTTGCAAGTATTTCTAGCACCAACGTAGTCCGTAAGACTCGTGACCGTTTTATTGAAATTCTATTTGGTATCAGATTTATTTTTGAACTATATTCAGCACAAACCCTACTGACCCAGGTTTGGGAACGAGATCCACCTACATGGTTTTGGTTTTTGGGAATGTATAACTCCATAAACATGCTTCAGATACTGAAAGAGCAATGTCCGAAAACAAGGACGACATAACAATATTCACGTCAGATGATGGTTGCAAAGAAACCCCGTAGATCACTCCATTAAAACATCACAAGGTTCTATCAGTGTTTATGAATAACAGAAGCATTTGGGACAGTAGAAGTACTATACAATGTTCACATAGACCTATTGGGAAAGCACTAATGTTTTATACGCAAGTGGGTTGATGTCTAGAGAAAGTGGAAGCCAATGTTATGAACATTGAAATCTCTCACAGAATTAAGGTATCGCAAGATGGAAATTTGGACGTGTCAACTTTCAAACTAAGGTAATCGAAAAAATCGCGATATTATCTTTTAAATAGCCACACACTCCTTTTTTATAAAGAAAGTTAAGAGTGAAGATTGCATTGGGGAAATTCCAAGTTGGGAGAATCGGAGTTTAAATGGCAATTGCAGCTATCCTCCTCAGTAAAAGTAGAAAAGTGTTAATAAATGTTTGAAAATTTCCAGAACACTCTCTATTTATTATTTCTCGGTCAATAATATAATATTTAGTAGTAAGCGTTTTTAAATCATATTAAAGCAGGTTTGTTCTTTGTGTTTTCATTTTTTGTCGTCAATAGTATTTCGAATATTTCACTTTTCTATTTTTACTAAGAAGTATAGTTGCAGTTGCTATTGAAACGTTTACAACTTGTAAAATTTGCTTTGAAATACATAACTTTGACCTACTGTCCCTATATATTCATATTCATTCAAGAGTTATATTCTAATCCCTATTATGTTCTGTTATGAGAATCATACGTATGCATTACAGACTTATAATGTGTACAGTTACATTTTTCTATAGCTAAGCTTTTATACTAAGTGTGAAATGAGACGGCACAATGAAACGTGGTGAATTCAGTTTTTTACCAACTTATTGAATTCTTGTGGAAAGGATTACCATTTGGTTTTTTCAGGCCATAAAATGTTTAATGGGAACCAAAATTAATTAAATATTACGTACTTGAAAAATAAGACGACTTCATTAAACAAAATTACTTTTTACGTAAATAATTTTTTTTTATAAAATGTTGAAATATACAGGCTGATCCTTTTAAATGGTACCAACATTGTGATTTCTGAAACCGTGAGAGATACGAGATAGGTTAAATAACGAAAACAATGCAGTTTTAGAGAAGCAATCCACTTATATCAAAAAACGCTTTAAACGTTTTTCAATTTAAGGGTTATACGAGAAAAATCAAAAAGTTCAATTTTCGATTTTTGGCAGTAATAAGTTTATTTTTGAAAATAACAAAAAATGATAAAGGAAAATTCTAGTTGATCAACTCATCAACTTTTTTTTTTAAATACGGACCTGTATTTTTTTTCCAGAAACTGTAAATCCTAATACAACTATGTAGCACAATTGACTGTTTTACGATGTTATGTTTAACAAATAACCACCATCAGTTATGAGAAAATGTTAAATATAGAAACAACTGTACTATACAGTAATATCAATCCACAAATATCCAATTGTATCAAATGTTCAAATTGACGTTCATTGTTTCTAATGGTCAGCTTACATCTATTTAAATAAGATTTATAACAATTATTTATCATTTCTTGAGAAATACTTTCACACGCTTTCTTAATTTTTTCTTTTTAAGTGGTCGAGATCTCGCGTAGAACTTGAAACCCCAGATAAAAAAATCCAGAATTGTTAGATCTGGTGAAATTGGCCCATTATTTCCGATCCACGTATTTGGGAAAAGATTGTTTAAGTAATCTCTAACAATAGCGGCGTTATGTAGAGGAGCCCCATCTTGCTGAGAATACATCATATTTATACGAGCACTCAAAGGCATTTCATCTAGATAATCCTGAAATGTCTCTAAAAGATTTAAGTAGTGTTGACTATTTAGAATATAATCATAAAAATTAGGACCAATAATTTTTCCATCTAACACTCCTATCCACACCTTAATCGCAAATCTTGTTCTTTACATCTGACCATTGGTAATGTATATTCTATTGAACCATCCATTATTTGTGAACCTCGATTCATCAGACCGCAATACTTTTTTAAAGATATTTCCACTTCTCGATTTTTTGTCATAATCCAATGAAAAAATCGTTTCCTTCTTTGGTAATCACGTGGGTATAAATGGTGTACTTTTCTTACTCTGTATAGATTATATTTTATTTCTTTTTAAAATTCTCCTTACTGAACCAAAACTCAATCCAAATTCGTTAGAAGCTTCCCGAATCCACCAATTATTCTATTTCTGTAATGAATAAATCCTAAAAGAGAACAAAGAATGGTTATAAATTTATTTCAAAATACTCTGTACTTACAGCACTAATCCAAAACGTCGATTTCATTTACACGTCCTGTTCGAGTAATATGTTTGCTTCTGAAAGTGTTTCTTTTGAAATGCTCCATTTTCTCGTAAGTTTCTTTTCAGTTTTGAAATAACGTCATGCTAGGTATTCTCCGACCTGGGTATATTTCAGCATAACTATTTCTTGCAATAAGAGGAATTCTGTTGCATTTTGCGTATAAAAACAACATATGTTTTTTCTTCATTTGAAAAAAAAAGATAATTAGCTGTTAAGTATGAACAACTGTTACATACTATGAAACAGCGGTCAGAGCATAGGCCACTATGTTTTTTTTTTATTTAATAGCAACATTTTGAATTCATTTAATTAATGAAGTTGATATGCAGGTTTTTCAAAAGTAAAACACACTAGATATTCAACTTTCTGTTAAAAAGAGACAGTTCGTTAAATGTTACGCAGAATGAAGTTTATTATTTGAACAATTATAAATAAATTTGAAAATAGTATAATTTAAGGAAGCAGTTAGAAATGACAATCGCAGTGAATAGGGAACTGATCCTCCGTACTTTGGATTAGTAAATACGCAATATTCGTTAAATTTTTACCATTGAGTTCAATTTATCAGTCAACGTTTCTACGTAATAACTAATAAACTTTTTGTTATAGGGTAATCATTAAAAAAGGTATTAGACTAAATTGAGAAAATATCGGACGCGAACAATTCGATAGAGTTAGTGGGATTAAATAATAATTATTGTTATAAATCTTATTTAAGTATATGTAAGCTGTGCATTAAAAACAATGGAGGTCAATTGATATTAGTGTATAATTCAGGTAAAATGGTCATGTGTGTTACATAGTTGTATTAGGCTTTACAAATTCTGTAAAAAAAAAATTAATAAAAAACAGGTCCGTATTTGAAAAACAGTTGATGATATCCACAAAGACACGAAACGTCGTAGAGAGAATCTAGCTTCTTCTTGAGATAGCTACTAATGTTGAATCAACTAAAATTTTCCTGTATCATTTTTTGATATTTTCAAAATAAAACTTACTACTGGCAAAAATCGAAAATTGAACTTTTTGGTTTTCCTTGTATAACTCTTAAACTGAAAAACATTTAAAGCATGGGTTGATACAAGTGGGTTGGTTCCCTAAAACTGCAACTGCAACGTATCTCTTACGGTGTCAGAAATCACAATGTTAGTACCATTTAAAAGGACCAGGCTGTATATACATAACATGTTTCATGTGGGTGGGTACACATGCAAAAAAAGATACCTAACATGTTTTTTTTTTAATTTTACATAATATTAATAGTGGTAGTGGTACGATTTCTAACCTTTTTTGTCACATCACAGTTATTGAATCCTGAAATTTAATTTGCAAACTAATATTTTTATTTGTATGATGGATGTAGTATTTAAAAAAACCCTATTTACATTTTATATTTGTAACAGTACTAGTAGTTATTTAAGTGAGCGAAGCTTACTAAATGGCAAAAAGTTAGGTGACATGAAAATATATAAAATTTGTAAATATTTAGTATTAAGAAATATTTCTATGTTTAACAATACAGATTCAAAGTGAATTAATCAACTTGTAAATAAAAATTTCACACTTTTTTTTGGCTCGATCTAACTTTTTGCCAAATACTAAATATTTGAATATCTAACGATGTTCACAGATGCAACAAATTAATATGTCTTGTAATTTACTAAAGTCTGCCTTGAAAAACTGACAATTATGTTAAACAAAACTAGTAAATAACTAACCTAGGTTGGTGCAGCGGCAATTCGTTTTACTTCGTTAACAAAGACACAATAACATATTAAAAGAAAGTGTTACAATGAAGTTATTTTAATATGCGTATCTTGTAGCACTAGCGGCTATGAGTGTCCAGAAGATACGAATATTACAATAAGGCAAACTAACACTCGTTTTATATACCATTTTTTCTATTCCGGAACTTTAATTCTTTGTACTAATACTAATAATTTCAACTTCGTTGGTTGGCAGTATTGCGAAAATTTACTATTATTATAACCCTTTGAGTTAGTAGAGAAAGAGAAGACGGCAGCTTATTTAAATTATGCAACTGTACTTCGAAATTGAAATAAATTGTTAATATTTTTTCAAAATTCGGATTACGTGTATCTTCCTGATCATTTTTTTTTATAAATTATACTAAGAATGTGAATAAGTATATGCAGGCATTGAGATAAAATAATTAAATATATAATTTATTTTATTAACGGTATCATATGATTTGTTTAGAGGCCATTGATAAAACTATGTTCAATATATTAATTATTAAAAATATTTTTAAAAATAAAATGTATTATTTCATATTCACACTGAATACTTGTGAATAACATGTGTATGCAAGGATCTAACCTATTAAATGTTAACGCTTGTTTTTTTTATCTACACCGCTTCTACTACTACACAAACGTAGCACACATGACGCAATTTTTTTTTAGCATGGAGTAGAATGTACCCTTCCGTTTTATTATTTTTCATTCTATACTAACTCAATGATAAAACCTAAAATCTGCGCTAAGGCTGCCGATTTTAACTACAGCACATCATAAGTTTCTATTTTCAGTGTTACAAAATCCTTTATTGTAATACCACATTTTTTTATAAAAAACAGTTTTTCACTATGATCATTGTAACACTGAAATAGAAAATATATATTGTATGTGATTCTCGTCGTCATTTGCGGCTATTTGCTTTCGGCCTCGCATCACATTACCGTTTGTTACGCTATGCGTGTAACTAAATTACTATTAACAGTCGTGTTAATATTACGTACAACAGTCTGTATATAAAATTATTTGTTGGTTAGCTGTAACATTGACCATTATTTATTTAATTTGAAAGGAATAATTCAAAGTTAAAGCTCACTAAGTAATACACTAGTTACAAGAATTAACAGTACATATCCACGTAAATGTCAATTTTTCTAAACTTTTTTGTCACTTATATTACTTTTCATGAAAACTTTATAAAATATTAGATAATAAAACAAATTACAACGATAATTCCACGCGGGGAAGGAAAAGAGAGTTACAGCGATAAGTTTTTCGATAATTTTTTATGTACCTTTTGATTGACGACAGAACGTCAGTAGTTGTCCAACTACTGAAAGTCGTGACATATTTTCAAGACTGTGACAAATTACGAGATTTGGTAGTGCTTTAAAAGAAATAATTTTATCTGAGATCACACAGTGTTTTCCGCATAATACTGTTAAAAATAAAGAAACAATTTGGAAGCAATTTGAAGAATTTTTGTAATAGTAGAACAATTGATATAAATGTACAACATCCGCTACCAAATTGTCAGAAATATTGATAGATTGGGTACATAATATGCGAAAAAAGAACGGAGAAGATTATAAAGAAGCTGTTGTTAAAACTATATGGAATGTAACAGCTAAAATGTTGCAAGAGATATATTTCGAAAAATTCAAGGTAACATTTCATCCTTTTAACGTCATAATGTTTAAGAATTTCCGAGATACAAGGATTGGGAAGCGCAAATGTCTGCAACCTAATGTAGATAAAGAAAAGTAAGTTCTCTTGCTTTAACTGTAACAGGGATACATAAAATGTCCCTAATGTATGATAGGGACACTCCAGAGGGGCTACAAAAAAAATGTTTCATATAGTATCTTACGAACTGGCTTGGAGAGGCGGGGAAGTTACTCAATATCATACATTTTATTTTAAAGTTGAGAAATTTCCGAATGGTAATCTAACTGGCAGTTAGAGCATAATACAATTTTTTCCAAAACTTGCCAAGGAGGGTCAAAAAAATGTGCCGACAGTACGTGGCTTACGTCAAATGATGAAAACGAGTCTATTTGCCCTGTTCGGCTGTTGAGAAAATTTATCCAAACGAGCTACCACGATTACCACAACAGGTTTATTTTTAACACCCAAACCTTTTTGGTCTGCTTCTTCTTCAAATAGTTGGTACAAGAACATGCCTGTTAATGAAATAATGAAGTGGACTAACTAGTCAGCAAAAAAAAATCGGCCTCGATTAAAGGAAAATAAGATAACTAATCATTCAAATAGGTCCAGTTCTGTATCTAATTTGGCAAAAGCCGGTGTTGGTGAACAACAACTAATAAAAATTACTGGTTACGCTAGTTCAACTTCTTTAAAAACCTTACTTAAATTTAAACAAAGAACATCACTCTAAATTAGTCACAAATTTGAGAGGCACGTCAAATGTACAGGTCAAGTACCAAAATTTCACTTCAAATTTACAAAATGGAGAAAATGTTTTCAATAATTGTACATTTAATAATTGTGTATTTAAATAGTTTTTACGGTTCAGTACAATAATTGTTTTTTAAGTCAATAGTATTTATTTTATTTTGTGTCAGAGTTTATTTTCTTTTGGAATTACCTTGGTGAATACCAAACGAGATTTTACCTCCAGTCCATAATTTTTTTCTTTCTCTGTTCACCATTCCTTTTTCTAGATAATTCGACAAAGATAGAGTTGAAAAAATCGCGAGAGCGCAGCAATCTTTTCGTCGAATTATCAAAAAAATTTTTTTCAATTATCGCCCAGGTAAAACCTCTTGTGATATTATAGTCGATCATTTTTACTATATTTTGTTTATTTCCATTTTCCATCAAGGACGTTAGCAAGATAAGTAAGCAAAACAGCTGTAACTTTTAATATTATTTGTTTTCCAAATATACATAAGAAAGAGCTTATGTTTATTCCGTATGGTAAATCTTAAACCAGTATTCCGGATGTAAAGGTATGTCACATTTCTGGCACTGAAATTGAACTTTCTTATGGCAGAAACCGCACCAATCTCGAATAAATATTTGCTAAGGAATTTCTTTTTAATTGGCCTCTTTTCTGATCTTTTTATTACTCTTCAAAAGTTCGTAACAACTGCTCTTCTGAGACTAACTTGGTCCATCTTGCCTCCTTCAAAGCGATTCGTTTTGTATCGACATATCCAGGCAATGTGAAAATAAAGGAAGTGCCGCTTTTTTACTCCTTATTGTGACACGATACAAACTAAGTTTTGATCACTGCGATCAACTCCGCCCATACAATTATTGTAGGCCTTGATGATGCGTGATTGCTCAACATATACATATATGTTTATTTTTTTTCTGACTGTATCTTCATACTTGATAAACAGGCAGAATTGTTGTATGATTTGAGACTATTGTCACAACACTATTATCGTGCCAACGACGTATGATAATACCAGTATCACGATCTAGACAATATTCATATTTACATCTAGCGGACTTCTTCATACCTGAGACTAAAGAAAAAGGACAGTTCATCAAGCGGTTATCCCTCATTCAGTCCCAAACTTTTACTTCCACATCCAACGGATGGGAGGTACTGTATCGCTAAAAAAAATTCAAAAATTTTTATTTGCTTTATATATTATATGCTTTATATATTATGGTTTTCTCCACAGCAAGGTTATTCAAGTGAACTTCCCAATAAATACAAAGGATTTAGGTCTTAGTTCTTCAGTGATACTGGGTTATGATGATGTCTTGCAAAATGAGTAGCCTAATACAAGTTTTTACTGGTACTTTGATCATTTGTTTACCTTCTTTCATTTGCTAAATGAGCTTAAAAACCGCTGCAAATGGTATCAATACTTCCACATCGAAAAATCGCTTTTTTGTAAATAACTCGAAAGGATTAACTTGACAAAATCGAAAATGCCCAAAAACAAAATTTGAGCAAAAAAATATTGTTTGTGTCCGTGTGTGTGTGTACTCTATAACTTTCAAAGGACTTAACATATCAGCTTGAAATTTGGCATACATATAGGTGTCATCTACCCATAGCGACTGATTGTTTTTGGGATCAGTGAATTATGGGGAAAAGGGTAAAATTGGGGGTAAGTACCCCTTTTACAAATTTTTATTTTTTTAGATTTTTTCCTTTTAATAAATGATTACTAATCTCTGATTAGTAATATAATTGTGAGTATTTTTTGTCACTATAGTTTTTCTGTACAATAAACGGTTTACAAGATATTAGCAAAAAACGGTTTTTCCTAAAGATCTCCGGATCTACTTAACATATTCAAAAAGTGAAAATAGCATAGAAAATAAAACTTCTCACAAAATTTTTTCTATTTTTCATAAATTTTGTTATTTTCGAAATATTTCCTAAAAACTCGATTTTGGAATTATATAGAAAATCAAATTTCTGATCGAAAAGTTAATCCTTTCGAGTTATTTACAAAAAAGCGATTTTTTGATGTGGAAGTATTCATACAATTTGCAGCGGTTTTTAAGCTCATTTAGCAAATGAAAGAAGGTAAACAAATGATCAAAGTACAAGTAAAAACTTGTATTAGGCCACTCATTTTGCAAGGCATCATCATAACTCAGTACCACTGAAGAACTAAGACCTAAATCTTTGTATTTATTGGGAAGTTCACTTGAATAACCTTGCTGTGGAGAAAACTACAATATACATCCCAACCTGAGCCTACTTAGAATTTATTCCCCTAGCTAATGGGTTTTCTCCTATTAAACTGTTAACACACGTGCCTTGCGTACTAGGTATACTAAACTTTCTTCCAGGGAGCAAATTCTATACATTTTTTGTTGAGATGAAAAATAAATGCCTCATTTTAGCATACTTATCTTTCGTTCCTCCTAAATTGTGATTGTTATAAAAATGTAAGACTCTCCATGTGTAGGTAACACAATTCCGTGATATGCCATCGGAAACTGTTTTATTATGTGTTGCGATTTTCCCAATACAGATACTAATACGTATGAATTGTATAGCCATTCACCAGAAGCACCCCCAAAAACGTTTTATTTTCTTGGCCGTTATATCAGCAAGCACATTCTTGCGTGCATTATATATATATATATATATATATATATATATATATATATATATATATATTTTGAATGAGGCACTATCGAGTTGATGACTTCTGAATCAAAAACACTCAAAAGTTTGAAGTTTGAAGCATGTCAGCTGCGATTGGTTTTTGCCACACGGACGTTCCGGCAGTAGATAAGTCACTATGTACCCAGATGGAAGCCTAAAACCTTTTTGATATTCTTGACGGGATTTTGTTTATTATTGGTGAAATGTTGAAAATGAAAAATCCTGCACTGACGTCAAATTATTGTTTATACAGGGTGAATGAGGTTTAATCTTGATAACTTCAGGGATCGATAGAACACGTGAAAATAATGGGTATTTTTCCTATGAACTATTGTTCTAAAACGCTTTCTTACTAGAGATAAATAGCGGCACAAATTGTTTGTGTTAAGCCACTCAATGTTATGGCGTACTTACCCATTTCTTTACCAACAAATATTTAATTTTAATCATTTTCGATTCTTGCACTTATTTTTGAGTTTTTGGCCAAAATTATTGCTATTGTACGGTCGTGTTGCGGACATATATTTTACGTAGATTGCCTTGTCCAAAAAAATGTTTTGTCATTTCTGCAAATTGACGTGCCAGTGTTAATGTCGATCAACAATTGGAGACAATAATACCAAGAACGTTTTAAAATGAGAATATGCCGATATCCATTACGTTTATGTGTTCTCCGACGGCAATTCTGACGCGGCAGTTAAAATGTACCGAGCGTGTTTTCCAAACAGATGAACACCAAAAACACAAGTGTTTGTAGCCTCACATCTTCGATTTCTTGAATGTGGAATGCGCCGCTTCAGGGAATAAGATCCATGAAATCTAAGACGTAATTAAAATGAGTGAATTTTTGACGTGAACAACAATGCAAGTACATTTGAGTTGCTCAGCAGTATTTAAGGTGTTCAAACATGATCATCGGCGAGCTTTTAGTCTGCGTCCAAGGTTTGCGTCCGGGAGACGCCGAAAAGCGACTAAAATTATAATCAGCTTAAATAAATTCACAATTTCTACATGACATTTTGTGGAATGATGAATGCAATTTTACATACAGTGGACTTGTAAAGTACTACAAGCTCCAGGTATCGGCCCATGAAGATCCTTGATGTATTAGAGAATCGTCGTTTCAATATGAGTTCAATGCAAATGTAAAGCAAATATTCTATGTATGACTAGCTTGAATCCGTTCCTTTAATTTTGCACCAAAGAAGTTGGATCTAGATGAATGGTGCGGCATTATGGTCGGAAAATTATCATCATCGATGAATCGGACGTGTAGGAAACAATAACATAAATTGTATTCCTGAAGTTATCAAGATTAAACCTGAATCATCTTGTATATACATGATAACGATCATATCATGGATGTTCTTAAGATGCAAATTCCATATTACTACTATCCCTTGTATATTACTACTAGCCTTGTATTTTTGCTAGATTACCAAATCTGTCGCTTTTAAATGTTATTGGGATTTTGAAAATGCTTTCAATCAGTTTCATTTTGAAAATGTCTGGTTCTTATTGGTGCTGATCTTATCGAATTCATGTCTACAATTTAAGAAATTCTACCTACCGTCAATCATAACCACCACTCTACGTACTATTGTGTTTTGTAAGATTATTGTAATATACAGTAAGTGTGAAAATATACGTTCGATATTATTGGATGGCCCTGTCACGTGATCTACGTAATATATTGAAATTAAAATAGTGAGCTTATTATTTCAGCTCAAAACAACAATTCTATTTACTTGCTTTGAGTACATTTTTGAGAAATTTGAACGTTATCCTGCAGTTCTGCAGCTGTAAAGGCTTTTAATTTCGTGCGCAGTAAATATTGTCACAGGGCCTTCGGTTTTTGACATATTTCTAACACTTAAAATTAGAAATAAAGAAGTTCATACATGTTCTAGTGTGTATAGATTATGTATTTATCTAACCCTCATTTTCTTGCCTTCCTCAGAATTTAGTAGCTGAATGTTTGGGCTTTCTGTCTTACATCGTGGTGTTACATTTGAGTAGCTGGGCAGGCATACGTAAGTTCTGTAAGCATTAAACATTAAATTCTCACTTTTCCCCGTATGGTCCGGAAACGCACAAACAATTTACAAACTTAACGCTTTATTTGGGATATATATATATATATATATATATATATATATATATACAGGGTGTCTACTGCGTGGACTTGGATTTATGCTTAACTATTAGAGATATCAAAACCAACTTTGGTGTGGTAATACACGATCATACATTCTAGAAATATGTAGGTATATACAGGGTGATTGACAAAAATATGCCTACCCAAACCTGTTTTTTTTAATGGAACACCCTGTATATTTTAGCATTTTTGGATTTACTGTTACATATAGCATAAAAGTATAGAAATTTCTATCTGTATCTCTAACCGTTCTGCAGATATCGTCACTTTAGTACTATAACAACCAATTTTGAGTTGTATTAAAATATACAGTAATTTAGGTTCTTCGTTCATTTAATTGTAAATATAAGAAAATTTTATTAATTAATGATTTGTAAATATGTGGTAGGCAACTTAATTTGCATTTCGGTGTAACTTCAGTTGCATATCTTTTTAGGGGTTTATAGTGCATATCTTCTTAATGGTTTATACTCCCCCTTTAAATTATTTTTCTGCTCAAATATTTTCGCGCAAACGTCATCGTTGACTTAATGCTTTGCGCAAATCTTTTCGCGCACGACTACATCGTCTGATATTCTAGGCGTCCATTTTGTTCACTTCCTGGTGGTACGCTGTGAGATGCAGAAAGCTTTTTTTGGGTTTTCCCCTAAATTTTGTGAAAAGTGCCATTGATTTGATGACACTTTTACTTTCTTTTCTTTTATTTTTACTTTGATTTATACTTTAATTACATTTTAAGTACGCATTTAATTTTACTGTTGCGTACGCTTTCATTTTATGATTGCAATTTTTATTTGAAAATTTCAAGAAAATGCATTAAAGGGATTATTCGATTTCATGAAGATAAATTTATAAGAAATAAAATTCCTGTTTGGGTGTAGTTAACAACATAAAGGCATTGTTATTGCAATATATTGCGCAACATTGACACAAGGATTACGTCACCTTGGTTTGCAATTATGCATTATTTTTTATAATAGCAGGGGTTCTCAAGAAGATGTATTATATTTCGTAACAGGTATTTAATGTTTAATGTTTTTTTTAGTAATTTAAGGCTATTTTTAAGATATATTTTATTTAACCCAAATTTAACTGTTAATAAACATAGTCTGTATTTTTTTTTTATTTTTTACATTTTGATAAAATTTTTATTGTAAAACTCGGTTTAGTTATTCCGAGCATTATTAAAAAATAACTTGGCGTGCGAGATCACTTTATTAGTGTTACATTGCAATTTTTTATTATTTATGTTAAGTGAAAATAACAGCAGAAATTGTGGTAATTAAGCAAATCGAAAGAATGAACCACCTATGTTAATCTACCGATTTGAGTCAAAGGCATTATTTTTGGTGAATGGTTTGTATCTCCAGTTAGTTTAACGATTTGTTTTTGGAGAACTTTTTACACTTATTTCTTTATTATATTATTAAAACAATTTTTATATATTTTATACTTTACACGATTACCATTTACACCACTTATATATTATAGTACCAAAGGAGAGTTAACTTTGGAACCACCATGCAAGCGTTGTCACCACGATTTTGTAAATCTGTTTGTACCACTGACTATTAACAATAGTCTACTAACAAACAAACTGGGAAATTTTTCGAAAACGTGTAGAACTATACAGAATGATTTTACTTACGCGAAATGTAATTTTACTCATTTTTTTCAAATCAAACGCCTTGTATATTTTTTCACATTTCGATTCCCCGTGAAAATCAGATAGTGCTTGAGAATAGGTTTCAAAGCGATAAGACGGACCATCTTGAGACATTGACGCTTTATTTGAAAATATTGACATACAAAATACCAAATAAAAGAAAATCCAGAGCAAATAAGAAAATACGAATGGCAAATAAAACTTTAACTGATACGAAAACTTAATTAATAACTAAACAATGATTCGCTACACCTAAAAATAAGTTGAACAAGCAAACATAAACGAATAAAGCCATAAATTCAAATTAAATGTTCAAAATGCTGACCATGCCTAGCTAAACATTTTGCAATTCGCTTGGTAAACGAAAAATTCACTCGCAACAACATTAGAGGCTAAATGGATTGAAACGCAGCTCTAATTCTATTTTTCATATCTTCGCTTATGGTGGGAGATGTGTGGATTAGTATCTGAAGAGTGATGATAATTATGTGTATTAATATTTCCATTATTGTGAAAAGGTCCATAAATAGAATGTTATTAACAAAATTGGCTTCTTCATTTACTTTAGTAGTTACCCATTGGCAGAAAGATTCACGATTTTGGAAATCTATTTCACTTAAAGCTTGATGTTGCTCGGTATGATAAGGATGCAATTTGTTTTTTTAATAAAGCTGCGAACTGTATTTCTATTTAGGTCTAGGTGTGTACTTAGCTCTCTGGTACCAATTTGCGGATTTTCTATAAGAGATGCCACAACTTGAAACTCAATTTCTTCATCTGGGATTGTTTTTGCGCGCTTGGGATAACACACACTTCCAGAATTTATAAATCTCGCACCTACATTCATAAACGATTCTTTTCGCGGCTGTCTTCTGTCTGGGTATCGTTCACAGTACAAACGGGTAGCCAGCAAAGCATTTCTTTGTGCTTCTCCATAAATAAAGATCATATCTTCTTTGGAAAAATTAATTTTATACAAAAATTGACAAAACGACAATCCAAAAACACACAAACTAATGGAATAATATTTTAATGATTATACAAACGTCAAAACAATAGATGCAATTGTTCCTCTTTATTACGAGCCTACCTGGTTTGTTTCGTTGAATTCTATTGTCATAGTGAATTTGTATTTTAGAATATTTTTACGTAATAAAAGGGTCCATCTTATCGCTATGGAACCTTTATCAATTAGTATCTACTTTTCACGTGGAATCGAAATGTGAAAAAATATGCAGGATGTTGCATTTGAAAAAATTGAGAAAAATTACATTTCGCGTAAGTAAATCATTTTGTATAGTTGTACATGTTTTCGAAAAATTTCACAGTTTGTTTGTTAGTAGACTATTATTAATAGTCAGTGGTATAAACAGATATAGAAAATCGTGGTTCCAAAGTTAACTCTGTTTGGGTACTAAAGTGACGATATCTGCAAAACGGTTAGTGATAAAGATACAAATTCCTACAGTTTTATTCTAAATGTAACAGTGACTCCAAAAATGCAAAAATATACAGGGCGTTCCATTAAAAACACAGGTTTGGGTTGGCATATTTTTGTCAATCATCCTGTATATACCTAAATATTTTAAGAATGTAGGTCCAATCATCGTGTATTACCACAACAAAATTGGTTTTGATATCTTTAATAGTTAAGGAGCAATCCTCCGTCCACGCAGTAGACAGCCACCCTGTATATTATTTATTCGCAAACCTTCAGGCAGATACTTTATGCTTCGTCAGGCGTAGTATGAAAGTGAGAAATATTGACAAGTTAACAACAAAATGACAAATAATAATAAGGTAACTAGAAATTAAAATTAAATCACTGTTGTAGACTCTAAAATTTTAGTTCTTGAAAATAGACACCCAGGCATCGGACAATTCATATCTATTATCCCTGTTTAAGTTGTAGGGCTGTTTCAGAATTTCAAAACAGATTCGAGAAGCTATTATTAGCATAACAGTTAATAAGAGAATAAAAGAAGGTATTTCAGATTTGCTATTTGAACGTTAGAGTGCCATCTTTGATATACATACAGATGAATAAATTTTGGATTCGATTATCATAATTTTTTAATAATAATAATAATTACTATTTGATTTTGGTTTAATCATGCTGTCATTTTTCATTAACTTCTTTGCAATTTCAATTAAAAATTTTACTTTATGTTTGTGTTTTTAAACAAATTTAAATGGCACTGGTGGTATAAATTGGATAACAATCGCAATTATGTTACAATATTATTGGATTATAATTATTTAAATACTTCGCGTTTGGGTGTACGTAATATGTAGATGATTTATTGATTCTCTAAATTGGGTTGTAAATACTTTGGACCTTATTGGCATTTCAAGAATATTTTTAATTATATTAATATAATCGTTGAAGTCATAGGTTGCTCCAAATTTTTAAGGTCATTAACAACGACGTTTGTGTATTTTACATTTTTTATTAAATAATACATTATTTTATGTAATGATATATCCTTATAGGTAAAATTCAACTATCTAGTACAAGTTGCACACCGATAAAATTATACTTCCATTTTAAGAAGGCCGACACAAGAAACAGTTCTCAATAGTGTTAATTTTTCTCATGTCGAGTTTGCATTTAGTACGATAATAAAAACATACATTGACAGTAAGACTAATAGGTAATAGCAGTTATGTTCATAGCCAACTATTTAATAAAACATAGTATTTACCAAAATTTGGGTTTTTATTTTAAAAAAATGAATCATCTCAATTGTCAAACAGGTAAAGTGAATTATTTATAAAATGAAAATTATTTTCTCATAAAAACGTAGCGTATCTATTTAAATAATATAAAAAAATTATAGGTATTTACGTAAAAATGACGATATCTTTTATGTTCATAGCCAACTATTTAATAAAACATAGTATTTACCAAAATTTGGGTTTTTATTTTAAAAAAATGAATCATCTCAATTGCCAAACAGGTAAAGTGAATTATTTATAAAATGAAAATTATTTTCTCATAAAAACGTAGCGTATCTATTTAAATAATATAAAAAAATTATAGGTATTTACGTAAAAATGACGATATCTTAAAAAGCGCCTTGTATATCATAAAAACACTATATTTATTGTCAAATTTTACAAACTTCAAACGTTTTATAAACAGTCAACAGCTGTCGTCGTCACTGAAAGAAACATTAACATTGTCAATAGCAACAAATGTGTAAAACACGAGATGCAAAGAATTAAGCGTGGTGTAATAATTATGAGATTTAAATGTCTGTTATAGAATTTTATACTATTTGCAGTAATGATTAATAATTAAATCTTTAATTGATTAAATATTATTAAACCGCCTTGAAAAGACATTCCAGAACACTCTGCACAGGAAGGCTAACAATGGAAAATTCTATAATCGACAAAACAAATGTAAGAAAATGTAAGCATTTTGTATTATCGGTACAAAACTTTGCATGAAAGTGATACATGCGTTCACAACTAAAAACCATTAAAGTTCTAGTAAAAACTATTCGTTATCAATTGCAAATTGCAATTGTATTATCATACATTGAAAACAAAATCCCATCCCTGCTTTGCAACAAAGTTAAAATTAATATTAATTAAGTGTATACATTCTGTTTTCAATCCATCATATTAGTATTGAAGTAGCAACTAAAATTGTTTACTAGAACTTCAATTGGTATGTGTATCTGTATAGAGATGAAAACCACTTTCGTGTGCAGTTTTTTCAATTTTGTCCCGATATTATAATGTGATTAAATTTTTTGTTTGATTATTTGATTATGGCATTTTTCACTTCAGCCTTCGTCCATAGAGGGTGTTCTTGAATGCCATTTGAAGGCGGTTTAATAATCAAACAAAGATTTAGTTATTATTCGTTACTAAAAATAGTATAACTAGGCGTTTAAATCATATAATTATTATAGCAGCTTAATTCTTTGTGTTTCGATACATTCTATATTCTATACATTTGGTGACTTTAACATTTGTTCTTATTTATTCTTATTGATACTTACAATTTCTATTGAAACGTTTTAATACATATAACTGATCTGGCTGTGATGAGACGCTGGCAGACGGCGAGTCGACTCATCGCGGCGGATTAATCGCTACCATCTTATCGCCGTGCCATCTCATCTCCGGCCAACTCATTGCCGATTTTCTTTTCGATAAATTCACGAAATTGTTACCCTATTTAACTTGCTTGCATAAATACCGATACCGATCATCAATTGACTTAAATTTTAATTTTGAGTATACTATGGACATCCTGACAAATGTGTCGGAAATAGGTGTACCAATTTTCACGAGTCAGAGCACTTGCGTGATCACTAACTTTGTTTCATTGCCACTTTTAGAACCGGCCTATTGTGCACGAGAGGATGCAAATAGAACTGATTTAGGTTGTCAATTCTATCCGGTGTTGCCAAGCATTTCTAACTTTAAACATTTGACATAGCACATATTTTATTATAGCACATATTTATTATTGTGATAAAATAAACATAAGCCCTGAAGCTGACATTTGACAGTTGTCAAACTGCTATTTTTCACAATCTGACAACATCGGCGTCCTCTGACAGTATTAATATTAGTGACGAACTGCTCTGACTCGTAAAAATTACTATAAATATTGTAATCTTGGAACTTGAATAATCCTAAGTTGACGAATTCCTGTTTAAATCCATAGTGATAGTTAATATTAATTTACAAGATCTACTAACTGACATTAACGTTTCCTTAAATCTTAATCAATTGATAATGAGCTTTAAATCGATAGTGGTTGGTAATAGACAATAAAACATACTTAACTGATTATCACTCACTTACATTTTAATCAATCGTTCATGAGTCGCTAATAATTTTTAATTTTAATAAATAAATTTATTATACAGCATTTTATTTCTGTGGAATTTTATAGTGTGTTTATTACATTGGTGCAAAATACAAAAGTTAAAGTAAAAATTCATTCTTTACGGCCGATTGTTGCAACCGTTTCTCGGTCAACCTCGGCGACAAGATGGCTCGGCGGCGCCGAGTTGTCCAGGAGGCGGTAAACAAAGGAACAAGGATGAGGATGACGTCGACGTGTGATGTCATCTATTTTAGATAAAAAAACCACTGTAACCTAACATAATTAGATTAGATAAACAAAACTAAAATAACCTAACAAAAGTAGATTAGATAAGCAAAACTACTGTAACCTAAGAGAAAAAAAACTGCACGAGCCGGGAAACGAACCCGCACCAAAAGCGTGGAAGACCACCCTACCGCTACACCACCAGCGCTCTAGCAGTTTAACATTGAAAGTGATATTTAAAGCATTTATAAAATACCTATTTATACGAGCTATAACGACGTCACACATCGGCACCATTCTCATTCTTGTTCCTTTGTTTACCGCCTTCTGACTTATCCTAGACCACTGGCGGAAGGGGCGAGAAGGTGCATGGAAACCGTTTTTTGTTGTTTTTTCTTTTTTGTATTTGTCAAGACAATTACGTAATTAGGTATATATCACTTTGCTGTAAATTTTGAATCTTTATACGGGGTGTCAACAATATCATTAGACAAACGTTTGGTTTTCAAGAGAGAAAAATGAAATTTGATAGAGGTAATATACTCAGCATTTTTTTGAAGCATTTATCATTTGTTAGTTCGGTACCTACAACCGTCTAAAATTTGTAAAACCACTAATTACTTTAAAATTCAGTCTTTTCACATACGGCATTTCAGTAATATGTTTCGCTATCGAAATGAATGACAGCTTAATATTAAAAAAGTACTAACTAAAAAACACAAGTTTGTGCAGTTAAAATTTTATGGGTAACAGGGGATGTTTGATAAACGTACTTCTTTCGTAACCCCCTACAAAAGAATAAAAACGCATAAAACTAGTAACCGGACCGTATTGACCGACATTGATATATCAAAAATATTGTGTTCTGTGTAAATTATGAGATGGAGCTCCATTCTGTTGAAAACACATTTGATAAACTATTTGATGCAATAAGTCTTTCATTCCGAATGAATTACACATCTTTCCCATTTAAAGGATTTTTGAAACCGAGAGGTCCAATCATTCTAGTTCCAATAACTCGAGCCCACATGTTAGCACCAAACCTTGTTTCTGCGAGTGCGATATACGATGCGATATCTGTTGTCTTGTATATTGAACATGCTAATAACGTAACTACTAAATGTTGACTCATCCGAAAATAATATAAGAAAAAAACTTTAAAATAACCCAGTTTAACAAAGGATTAAACTGCACGATACCGTCTACTAGATTCACACAAACTTTTTTCACAGGTTACTGTTACAATTTTGTTATCTCGATATTATACTTAGATCTAAGTACTTTTTTCTCAATTATATTCTTTTATAGTGATCTGTGTAGGTAGGTACACAACCTCGCGTTGTGTACCTATTTTTTTACTAAAACATTTTTTATTAATTTTTTAACAAACGATAATGCCTCGCCACATATTCGGGCAATCAATTGTTAACTTACGTTGCGCCCTCCACTTTCTATTCTAGAGAGGACTTTTATACGCTCTACATTCATTAGAAAGATGAAAACCTTTTTCTAAAGGCAGAACAAATGTT
This sequence comes from Vesta saturnalis, assembly GCA_036346205.1. NCBI lineage: Eukaryota > Metazoa > Arthropoda > Insecta > Coleoptera > Lampyridae > Vesta > Vesta saturnalis. The sequence continues at coordinate 499,266 of JARFJB010002049.1, forward strand.
TAATGCTAAGATGTTAGTTAGTAGTTAGCAACCATTTAAATATTTGAGGTCTAAAAGATGTTTGTAAGAAAAGACTAACTTTTTAAGTAATTAGTGAGTGTATAATGTTTCGAAATGGCAATTTTTCGTGTGTTAATACCTCTATCAAATGTCAGATTTTTAAATGAAAAACAAATCTTGAAAAGCTTGATGGCGTACCTATTCCAAACAACTCTTCTCGTTTACCTACAATTGAAAAAATGTACCATCAATGTAAATCTTGGCATATCTGTCTAGATAAACGTTACGCAATTCGTAACCATTTAATTTGTAATAATTTAAACCTTCTTTTGTAATAAAATAAAAAAAAGTTATAAGCAAATTTAAAATTTTTAAATTATTTGTAGGACCTATCAAACCTTTCAGCAACTACTTGTTCCTAGATGTTAGTTTAAAGTTTGAACGTCTTTTTTTTTAATAACCAGAAATCACTTCTCAATAGAAACAAAAATAATATAGAAAACATGTTTTATAGAACGATCAACGCATTCATTCTTTGGAAAACTTGAATTCGTTAACACAACGCCTTATAAAACGTGTTTTTAATATACCTACTATTATTACCTATACTGTTTTAATTTTACAGTTGTAAGCCACAAAAACACTATAAATTGTTAAACTGATATGATGCTTTAGTTAATTTTTTGCCAAAAATCAATGAATTGTCAGGTAGCAAAAATTGAACATTGTTTGGGTTCAACCATGCACAAATGGATTAAATATTGTAAGAAAAAGGAAGTGTTTGACAACGCAGTCGAAACAATGATTTAATCATTTTCGAGACAATTTTTGCGCAAGAAAATCGTAACAAAAAAATTGAAGGAATATCTGCAATCACTTCCAAGCGTAATTAAACTTCTGTCATATCAAGAACAAAAGGAGGTATCGCATCCGCCATATTGGTATGACATTGCCGTCAAGTCGTGTGTCATTAAACGACAGTCGTTCATTTTATTTATTAACGTGCGTTACATTGTGACAAATTAACGTATGAATTTTAAATTTGCACTCAATGTATAAAAATGGCGTCATGGTGGTGCTACGTTCACGTATTAGAAAGAAGCGGTGAGAATAAAAAAGATAAACAAAGAGTAACCTATCACAAGTTATTATTTGCATTGACATGTTATTCACATGTATTAAGTGTGAATATGTAATAATACATTACATTCCTAATGTCAAATTAATTTCTATACTTATTTTTAGAACATTTTATTTCTAAAAGTATTTTTAACAATTAATTAAACATGGTATTATTTATATAAACGTAAAAGTATTAAGGCATTAAGGTTTGTACTTTTCACAGGAAATAATTATACAACGTGCCCAAGATAAGGATGAACAGCATGGGTATCTTGAAAACGTAAGTGATACGATGGCGGTTAAATTAGAAAAAAGTTGTATAATTTAGGGCATGTTCACATGTAGTTTGCAAAAGTTCATTATTGTTTATCGTTTCCGAGATTTAAAACAAAATGCGATTTTTGGGTTTTCGTTTTTCGTAATTCCTTCATTTATTTAAAAAAAAATTTAAAAACCAAAGGTACTTCTTATTGGCACTTTTTTGAATTCTATTAGATGGCGTTTTCAATTTCTTTATACGACGTTTCGTCTCCGAGAAAAGCTTTATTTTTTTATATTACACATGGTTGTGAAGCTAATTTTTAAGAAAAATTCGGATTAATATTAGTATTTGATAATATTTTTAATGTATAAATTTAACAACTCCAATGTTTTAAACCTATTTAATTAAAGTTAAATAATTACAATAACGATTCAAATAGGTTGCCGTTATTTTCTAGAAATAGGTAGACATAGGTAAGCTCTGTTTACTGAACAATTTAAAATACGGTCTTGCATTTCTGGCGAAATTGTATTAACTGCTGCTATAACCGTTACTAACAACTGCTCTTCATTTTCAAAACTACCATCATACACTTGGTTTTTCAGGTAACCCCACAGAAAAAAATCCAACAGGCTTAAATCGGGTGATCACGCTGACCAGAACTGTAAGTTCTGTAAGATAGTCTTATACATTTCCTGAGTTATGTTCTGGGTCACCATCTTGCTGAAGCCAACAGTTGTTAACAACTGCTAGACGGAATTCGTCCAAGGCATTTTCTAAATTAGTCCTTACCAAGTTCAGATATTGTTCGACATTTAAATTGTTGTGGTAAATAAAAGGACCTACTATTCTTCGTCCCAAAATGCCCATCCACGTATTAAATCCAAATCTATGTTGATATCTTGATTTTTTTTAAATAAGAATTTTGTTTTGCCCAATAATGTTTGTTACGTCGGTTGAAAATTCTTTCGTTGGTTATCATGCTTTCATCAGACCAAATTATTTTAAAAGGAAAATTTAGATCTTGTCACATTTTCTAGTGTACCATTCGCAAAAACCTGCTCGCCGCTCCTGATCAGCTGGTCTAAGACCCTGACAAACTCGAACTTTATATGGATGAAACTTGTTCTTATTTAAAATGAATTGTGCTGTAGAATTAGCTGTATCAGTACGATGTTCAACTTGTGTCGTCGATATTTCAGGGTTTTCAATAACGCCTTGTAAAACTGTATTAGCCTTGTCGTCATCAGATTGTTTTTGTTGGGATAGAACAGGTTTTGTAGATGAACCAAATTCTTTTAAATTAGATTCCAAACGGCAAAAAATGGATTTACCAGCTTGCCTTCGTTCAGGATATTTATCGAAATACATCAGCTCAGTAACTACACAATTTCTGTGGGTCAAGATACAGCATGTCAACATATCGAACTTTTCTTCGTTTGTAAAATTTCGTCTTTCCATAAATACACTTATTGATTAATTATAATAATAAATTAACTAAACAACAGTTTTCAGCAAAATGTTAAACAAGTGTTATTTTATCAAAGCCTTCTAATATTAACTGATAATTAGCTTCGAAACCATAATGTGTAATACATGGTTAAATTCGTAATAAAAAATACTATCGGATACAGGGTGTTTCGTTGGTTGCGGCGATATAAAGAAAATAAAGTTGATGTTGGTTTCTCGAAGACGAAACGTCGAACAAAAAATTTGAAAACGCCATCTAATAGAAGTCAAGGAGTGATAATGAACATGTACCTATGGTTTTTAAACATCTTTTAAAATAAATGAAGGAATTACGAAAAAAGGAAAAACCCAAAAATCACATTTTCTTGTGAATCTCGGAAACGATGGTCAATAATAAACTTTTGCAAACTACATGTGAACATGCCCTAAATTATACAACTTTTCTCTAACTTAACCGCCTTCGTATCTCTTACCGTTTTCAAGATCCCCATGCTGTTCATCCTTATCTTGGGCACGTTGTATACGTATTTGAGTTGAAATGTATTTAATTATTTGTCTCAATGCCTGTATATACTTATTTACCCTGTCACGATGATTCTTTGCATATTTAATGAGAAAAAGTGGTCAAAAGGATATATGTAATCCATTCTTTAAAAACAATTCCAAATAGGATTAGCCAAGTATTTTAATTCCCAATACAGAACTGAAAAACCGACAATTTGCGAATGACAATAGCCCTTTTTCTTGCATTATTTAAAGCTACCGTCTTCTCTCCCTATACAATCTGATTGGTAGCAGGTATTTCAAAACATTTAAATGATTGAGCAGAATGAAAATGTCACAGAAGAAAATAGTAATCTCATGTTTTAACGTGAAACCACGGTTGTAATATTTTTTTTCTACTGTCGAAGATGATAATTATTCGACACGATGATAATGTTTTCTATTGAAATGCATGTTATTATTTATACATTTAGTTCAAAGAATTTTAGTCATAATTTTCCGTTGCTTCTGAATTATTTGTAAATTCTGTGTTTATTTATTTATATATGGTATTGCCTATGTAAATATTATTTTTTTTTATCTTCAATTAAATATTTATTTAAAATAAACCATGTTTAAATATATTTGTATTCTTATCTATTCAGCATTGTTTTACTGTACAATTATGAATACTCTAGAGCAGGGATTCTCAACCTTTTATTTTGCATTGACCCCTACATTGAGTCTAGTTACAGCGTACAAATTAATCGTAATACAAATTACTGGAAACAATAACACAAACATAACAATTAGATTATAATATCTGCATATTAACAAAAAAAGACACGGTTGAACTATGACAGTTTTAATTAATCTTATGCTTGATGTATTGATTAAATCATTTTTGGTTTATGTTTGACCTGACACTTAACACGATTTATTTAATTTTACATTACAATAAATCTGTTCAAATATAATAAAGAAACAAAATGTGTAAATTTTATGAATTTGATTTACCCCTAGAGCTATGTCTATAATAATTAAAGATATTTATCTCTTTGGGTAAAGGCGTGTGTTTAAAAGCAAATTTTATCAATTGCCGATACTCCGATATCTACTCCGAATCGACCTTTTGATTATCATTATCTTCTGTTTCTGAGATCGATATGAAATCTTTGGGAACCCCTGGTCTAGAATCGACACGATATAAGTGGAAGTTAACGCTATCTTAATTTTTTGTATTTACTTTAGTTTTAATAATTAGCAGTTTTATTTTTGGACATTCCATTTATTATCAGTGTGATTCATATGTTATAATGACGAAGGAATTTTACATTTTATTCTTTATCAAATACGGAAATATTAATTAGTTAAAACAATTACTAAGCACCACGGTGTATATGCACCGTGCTAAGTACGATCAAGGAAACTAATTATTCTTTTTATTTACAGGTACGTAGTTTTACCCTTTTCTTTCTACTATATGGTAAGTTCGTTAAATAATATTGAATTAAATTAAATATGTCACAAAGTTGAAAATGAAATAACTGAAAAAATTTCTTTCAGTTTGAACGGATTTGTTGTTTTTTTTTATACAATTTGAAACCAACTTTATGTTCTTAAACAGCAGGTTTGAAAAGTTTAACTTTTATATCTTTCTTAAAAGATAAAATTAGAAAAAACAGTTTTCCCTAATTTACCTAGTTAGCTTAACATTTTTATATTTTAAAATTTTATTAATTTTCATAATACAAAGGTAAGTATATAATCTGTTCCTATAGATTATACATATTTAACAACGTAAATAATGTTTTGTAGAATAATTTAGTCTTTCATACAAGGATTATCATGACAAATCAGTCTTATGATGTTAATTTCTCGGTTTATGTCACATATTTGTGAATCGTAATTACAAACTTAACAGCGTGTTATTTGTACGCGAAATTTAATTTATACTTTCACAAGATTACATAATTATATACGTCCAAAACATCCAAATAACGTTATTGTGTTCTAATGAACATGAAAAAGATCTAGAGCCGCAAAGTACAAAGGTCAAGTCAAGCACGACCCTGACTTTATAAATAAATACCTAATACAAAAGAATGATGGTATCTGCTAATTAACGAAACAAAATCAATTTGTACCTCACAAAATTAACAACAAATGTATTTAAAAGTATTTTATTGAAGTTTATATTTGTAAGTATGATTTAGGTTGGCAATGTATTCGTAGAAGGTACGCATAAATTTGGTGACTGCATTTTTTTTAAATTCTATATAAAAATTTTATTTTATTGAAGCAGCACAAAAACGTTGTATATCACTATTGCGCGACTTGCTTTGATTATATTTTTAATTATTTAGTGAAAAGAAACGAGATAAACATAAATTTGTACTAAATCGAGTTGCGAATATTGAAAAGGAAACATTTAAGTAATGGGGTTAGCGTATGTCTATGAAAACAGTAGGTTACCCGTTTCATGAATATTATATGCATCCTTCGATCTATCTCTTTTTTTGGAACGTGCATTTCGTGCTCAACCGGCGGCTTCGCTATGACATGTTTTGTGCTCTTGAACATACTGCAGTCCATGTTTTGCTCAAGTTGAAAGTATCAGATTTAGCAACCTCGTGTTACAAAGAAGAAATGATAACATGTAGACCTAGAAGAAATGAGCAATAGAGTGAGTGTGCGTGTGAATATTTCAATAGTTATTTACGTGTGCGTCTCATACATTTTCTTTTTGACGGCATGTACCTCGCAGGACTTGGGTTTGTCTGAAATTATTCATGTCTCCTCATTATTATAAGATAAGATAATGTCTACTAAATTTTATTGTACCTTTAAACAGAATATCTAGATAAATGTAGCTTTAAAAAATGCTGTTTTCACTTGAATCTGTCATTTATTTTGTTTGGTTAGTATAGGTTTTCATGTTATTTTTATTTCCAAACAAACTCCATAAGTATGAAGAAAAATATTATGAAACCTAAAAATGTAACCAAACAAATGTCAAATCTCAAGTACTATCTTTAATACATACAATTTATTAAAGCACATCCATGACTTGTTTTTGTATAATCACACACAGCAATGAGTCATGCTCAAGTTTAATTGACCCCAACTATACACTATATCCCAAATTGGGATTTGGGTTATTATTGAAGTTAGAAAGTTGGTTAAATAGGGAAAGCAAGATTTTAAGGAATGTTACGCTGATTCCAATGGTATGATATATCTTTTTAGTTTTTAATTTAACGGCTACATACAAAAAACCTGGATTACTAAAAACACTTCGTATATCATTAATTAAAAATTTTACCCCATTTTATTTCACGCATTATATGTAGAAGTATCTTTGTCCTGGTAGCAAAATAAAATAAGTGTTTTATTTTGCTTTGAAGATATTCTATACAACTTTGTTTTTTGTATGGCCGACATATTGGAGTTATATATTGCGTTCGATAGCAATTTTTGTTTTGCTCTCAGTGATGTATTGCAACGCCAAAAAATATTTTACTATCCATTAACAAAAATTAAAAACAACTTTTATCCTAGTTGTCCATGATTTAGAATATCCTCCTCACTTCATAACGTGAAGTTGTTGACGTTATTGATATGGCATATCATGTGTAAGGTTATTTACGTTATTATTGTTATTTAGTAATCAATTCAAACTTTATTATTATTTTTTTAATGCCGAAAAAATAGTGCTGCAATAATAAAAATAAAAAAAAGTGCACACACAAACTGTCAATTTAGCTTTAGAATTAGAGACTTGTTACATATAATGGTTTGATAACTAAATAAATTATATGAAAATGTAAACTTTCACCATTATCACACATAATAAAATACTTATCTTTTTTGGGTTTTTTCATGGTGTATTTTAAATGATACAATCTAAACGTTTCGATTACACTTATAGTTATCTTCGTCAGTAGTAATTCTGTTAAAAATTGTTAAAGATGTAAACAATTTTGTCAAAGTTGAAAAATTAAAACATAAACATCAGCCTGCTATTAATATAACAGTTTGAGAAACATATAAACCAACTATAAAATTAAATTTTAGTAAAGAATAACTAGGTGATTAAAAATTAAATATTAAATTTTTCATTGTTAGCTTTCGCCGTAGAGAGTGTTCTGATTTGTCATCTTTAAGGCAGTTTAACAATACTTAATTTTTAATGACCTAGTTATTCTTTACTAAAATTTAATTTTATAGTTGGTTTATACGTTTCTCAAACTGTTATATTAATAGCAGGCTGATGTTTATGTTTTAATTTTTCAACTTTGACAAACTTTAACAATTTTTAACAGATATTACTACTGACGAAAATAACTGTAAGTGTTATCGAAACGTTTAGATTGTATAATTTAAAATACACCATTAAAAGCCCAAAAAAGATAAGTATTTTGTTAAATAAATTGTAGTCTGAATTTTTATTGCAAATTTATACCATGCGAAAATTCTGAATTTCAAGAACAAAATAATACAATAAGATATCCATTTTCTTTTTCTGAATTAATAGATGTTTGTAATAGATGATTATTGCAGTTAATACCTCAACACAACTTTGGCCTTAAAAAATAATAATGAGGTGTAAAAAGTTTGACTTGATGACTGAATAATAATAACGTAAATAATTGTATGCCATGCTGCTACTTATGATACCACATCAGTTAACGTCTATAACTTCACATTGTGAGGTGATGAATTTTGTAATCATGGCCAACTAGGAAAAAAAATATTTTTTAATTCTTTTAACAAATGTTAAAATATTTTATCAAGTTGCAATACATCTCTGAAAGCAGAATAAAAATTACTAGCGAACACGAATAAGTTGTATAGAATCTCTCCAAAACAAAATAATGCACTTATTTTGTTTTTCTACCTCTATAAAGATCTTCCAAATATCTTCAGTATAATGTGCAAATTAAAATGGTGCATCATTTCAAATTAATCATATACAAAAGGTTTTTGGTTTTCCACCGTTATTTTCAAAAACTAAAAAGAACTGTATACCTAAACGATAGTGAATCCCAACACTTCATGCTATAGTTTCGTTTTAAAATAATGATCATTTACTGTAATTTGCATAGCAAAGTTTGTAAGGTACCTTACTTATATTAATACTACATTCCACTGTTAGTGTCCAATGTCAAAAGAAACAAGTGTGGCGTTGTTTTACTGGAGGGTGAATTTAAGGAGGTATCAGAAATAGATGTACTACTTAAAACAAAATCAGTTGGTTCTGATGAGATTAGTATTAAAATGCTTTATTTGTGTTGTCATTAATTTTTGCTTGAAGCAGTGTAGTAGGTAAAGTTTAGAAAAATGCAAATGTTATACCTCTACCCAAAATAAGCAGTCCAAAAAGTTTTTCTGATTTTCGACCTATCAGCATATTACCTGTTTTGTCGAAGATTTTGGAAAGGATAATGGCACAGCAAATTAAATCTTATTTAGACATTATTAATGTATTACCTAAACATCAGTCTAGTTTTCGTAAAGGATATAGTTGTTCGACAGCATTACTTAATTAACATCACTGATGAGATTTTAAATGCTGTTAATAAAAATAAATTAATTTTGTTAGTGTCATTTGACTTTTCTAAAGCCTTTGACACAATTGATCATGAAATGTAGCATGTCGCATTATTTTGGGTTTAGCAAGGAAACTTAAAAATTATCTCACGGATAGATCACAACAAGTATATTTAAATGGTAAACAATCTATACCAATCTATACACTCAGTTATGGTGTTCCACAAGGCTCAGTCTTTGGACCACTTTTATTCATATTATACACTGCCACATTTTCTAAACACCTAAAATCAGTATGTGGATGATACACAATTACAATATACCTTTTATGCTAAAGACATAAAGCAAACAAATGATTATGTTAATTGTGACGTTTCTAACCTCGTAGAAGTGGCCAAAAACCATAATTTAACAATAAATCTAGCCAAATCTGCAGTTATTTTGTTTGGAAGAGCTAAAGAAGAGGAAATGATTAAGTTTAAAGTATCTATAAACGTAGTCAATGAAATTATAGCTAATGGGCTCGTAATTGACCCCAAATTAAGGTTAAGAGTTTTAGTACCCGTTATTTTATGAATCAAAGTTTAAAAACAATGCTTTGCGAATCATTAGTCTTATCAAACTTTATTTATTGCGACAGGGTTTATGGGCCGTGCTTGAAGCTTCAAAAAGAATTTAAAAAATTCAAAATTCTTGTCTACGTTTAAGTTACAATCAAAGTACTTGTATTAATGGAATGTGAGCCTGCAAGATCGCAAGGATTCACACACACCAAATTTAAAATTTACATCAGTTCTACATACATAAAGAAAAAATTTACACTCTAGCAAAGTGCAGGTCGTAGTTTCAAATCCTACTCGAGGTAAGCTTTTTATTTATATATTTATTAAAATTAATAATAATTTTTAATTACATTTATTATAAAGCTGTTTAAGTGTACATTTTTTGTATGCAAACGTATTTCCATACATGTATTTTAACTATTGAATTATTTTATAAATTTGTTTGGCCAAGTCCTACATTTAAGTTAATGCAAGATTATAACGAGTGTGTCGCCTTGTCTTTTCTTTTCTTCAAACAGTTAATTTTTCTTCCTGACGTTTTTGATCTTTTTCCACCCATACATGAGTTACCACGTGATATTGAAGTAGGTTACACACCAATCATTTTTCCTTTTCTAATTGTTTTACGTTTTCCTGTATATTTGAAGCAATTAAGTAATCCAGACAGCAGTCTTGTGTCGCTCGAAGCATATTTTTCTTTATTCGCTAGAAATGTTGATACGGCAGAATAAAAGGAAACATGATCATCGTCAATTTTTTGCAAAATTCTGTCTATTTTTCCATTTTTCTTTTAATAAGTGAATGTCATTCAGACGATGCGTTGTGTCGTTGCTCACAGACATTTTTTTGTCACAGCTGGTTTTCGAAATAATTTTTTGAGGAACTAATTTATTGTTACTTTTTAGTGACATAAATGTTTCTTTTCCAGGGGTTTTACCAGTTGCAACTTCAAAAAGCCTTGTTTTCATATCTATTAATAAAGTACTGCAGCATATACCAATATTGTACTTTTTTGCAGACAGCGGCTTGATATTTACAGTACTCACCATTATTGCCTACACGGCAGGTACATTTACATAAAAACATATCAACATTATATCTAATATGTTTATCTTGTACTGCAAATGTCCTACTTGAAATATGTTCTCATCAGGAACATCTTTGGTATCGTGTGATTATTGAAGAAGAATTTGATTTTGATACTCTACCTAAAATTAGATCAAGCAAACGTTGTTTGTAGTAACTTTCAAAGTTGTTAACGATGGGGTCGTACAATTATGTTAATTGAAAGCTTTTGTTCTTTCCAGTGCTATATCTTTTTGGAACCCTGAACATAACTTCCGTATAATTATTTGTATTAGTTCCACGTAGCATCTATTCCCTTCTATATATTTCTTAAATCATGGATATTTTTGTAGAGCTTCTTCAGAGTCAGCCATTAAAATACTCTTTTAAAATAATATACACTTCTTGGTGGTCTTCCTTTAATATTTTATTGTTTTCTGTCTGTACCAATTTCCAACAGGCTTTAAGTACACAACAGTATATTTGACTCTGGCCAAAATGCTTTAAGAACGTTTGTTTCGGCAAGATTATCATCAGTAATAATTACAAAAGGATTTACTTTAACTGGAATTATATCATGCAATAATTTTACAGCAAGATAAAATACTTCTGCTTGGCTAGTAGTTACAACACAACCTTTAGGTACACCTCCAGCTGATATTGAGTGATAAAGAAATATACCTTGTGATCTTGTGTATCGCAAGTGCCTGTAGCGTGCACAAATATAATTTCTGAAGCCTGTGGGAATTTAGCAGCTCTTTGCATAAAATAGCAACTGAATAATGTTCATCATTTCTTCCAATATTAAACAATGTTCCATTTACTTCTGATGCTAGTTTAAGACTATTTTGTAATTGTATCAAGACCTTGGTCCATCATGTGATTAAAATTTGATCTCCATAAAGACTGTACATCCGTGTTTGTTGGAAAAGAAGATCTAGAATATTTTCTTCGTATTTTCCGCCCGTCTCTTCCATCATTACCATGCAGTATGTATGATAAGCAGATGCAGCTGAATGGCCTTTTTCGAACAGATGTAAAATTTTTTTCGTTTCTTCACCAACTGATCTTTCTCTAATGTTTTCTGCACACAAAAGTCGATGATCATGATTATTTTTAAACATAATAATGCATTGTCAATCTGGGAGCAATAGATCTTGTTTTTTTGAATTTGAATAAAATATTTTAACCGTTACAGTTAATTGCGCTGGACATCTAATATTTCGACTTTTTCTTGAAGATGATGCATTTGAAACAGTAGTGTCCGTTCTCGTATTTCTGTTGCAGTGGTATATTCTTTTAAATAAATTCCTATTTTGCTTTATCCGGTTAGCTTGTAGGTAGCGGACCGCTACTATAATGAACATGTTCAAATCGCAATTGTTACCGCGATAGAAGGGTTAACGGTGTTTGATAAGATTTATTATATATTAAGTCGTAATTTGATAATGCTTTCTGGATATTTTATTTTCTGTATTTTACGTAATTGATATTTGGGTAAGGGTTGAAAAAAATACATGTTAGGATAGAAACAGATGTTTGCTCGAACTGCCTTTATTGAGGTAGTGTAACGAATCTTTGAAAGTCGAATTTTTGAGGTGTTTAACTGAAGGGAATATATTCAAGTGTAAGTAGGTATTTTTATACAAATTAAGGCTGTCGGCAAATAATTTTACATACGTATATAACGTATTACAAATCGAGCATTGCCTTGCAAAGGTATCTCATTCGCACGCGGGCTCATTAAGCTGAAATCTGCTAAAATAAAAGACAGTACAGGGCTCCCTCACTCTTGTATTTGTGTGAATTAGAACTGTTGTTTGTTGTTTATATTTATATTTCTGTAGAGGTTAGGCTTGGGTGAACGCGTACAGCATACCGCTTTGGTTATTAATTGTAATGTGCAATTGCCGAGTGTGTACATACTCCCCGGTCCAGATGACCATTAAATACCTCGAATTTTATTTTTATTGTTTTTATTGTTGTATATATGAATGTGTAACCTAAGAAAGGGACGCTGTATTTTTCTAACCCACTCAACATTATATATCGGTCACGATGTTACAATCTATTTATAACTTACCCTTGTAAGGTTTTGTTTAATGAGTTTTTTTGGGTCAGTTTGTTAAGTAGAATTGTTTGCCTGCGAACTAATTTCTCTTTATATGTAATTTATTGTAATTACGTATGTATTTTGTGCTTTAGTAGTCACTAAACAATTGTGTACGTGTAAATTCCTTGTCTATTTTCATTTGTCCTTGCCTTTACCTTATTATCACCTGTGCAATTTTACTGTTGTATTTTATATGTACCGTAATTTACTTTATTGTGTTTATTTACTTAAAGACCGGCATGATTGGATTTAAAGGGCCACATGTTTGGTATTATGCTTTTTATTTTGATTATTTATGACACAATTGTGGGTGTGACTACATGGGTTTCTTTTTTTTTATTATTATGCTTCTGTGTAACTGATTTTGATTCCTTTTTTCTTAATGTTATAATTTTGTACGCACTTTAACCTGATTTAATGGTGTTTTGTTATATATTTAATCCTTTCATTGTTTTTTTTTGTATTATTTATATAATATATATATATATTATATATATTATATTATATATATATATATATATATATATATATATATATATATATATATATATATATATATTTATTAATGTACTTGTGCAATTACTTATTTATGAATAAAGTGGGTTTTATTGGTGGTTCTTTCCCACAATAGTACATTAACGGGCTGAACCACCATTACGCAAAGCTCGTTAATTTTAATTTGAATACTTTCAATGTTCACCTGCCCCACATGATGCAACACTTACCTCATCCAGCCTATCTCAGTCAAGTAGCACAACGTACCTACCACTACACGTTTGATCAGATTTGAGGTTTGCGAATAATTAAATATCAGACTTGTAAATAAATTCTAACGTTTTTAATTGCCAGGAAAGTCAAAGTAAGGCAAGCAATTAATTTGAGTAATAGTAGCATTATTGTCAGTAAAGTCAAGATAAATCACTTAGTGATTGTTTTGTTCTTGAATTTGCATTATTTCGAATCAGTTCAAATTACACTGTTCAAGATTGGGTTCCTGGGGGACGCTGCAAGCTGTCCAATTTTTAGTAATGCTCCATGTTCCTTTCGTGTAGCTTTCCAAATATTTTACCCATTTCTAGAATTAAAAAAAATTAGAAACAACAAATAAGAAATGAATATGTTCGTGTAGTTTACTATACACTGTGTCCACGGATTGATCTAACTATACCTGTAAACTTTTTTATTGATTTTTTCGAAAAAAGTATTTTTTCAAAAAAGTTTTGCTTGTCAAGAAATGTACGGTGAAAATGATGGTGTAATATACAGGTTATTGCAAACATTAGTGTCAAGAATAAAGTGCCCTTGTTTTTAGGAAGAAATTAAAACATTTATACAGGAAAGTTGTTTTTAGAGGCAATATAACCTCGTATATAAAATTTAAATATGTTATCTTGAACTTTTTAGTTTTAGCTTTATTTGAACACAATGAATTGTATTAATGATAATAGTTATTAAGTAAGTAGATAATTATAAAATATTTTTTTCCGTTACGGCCAACAGTCAGGAATACAATAAGACAAATGTTTCATGCGGAAAAGTTACAACCAAATTAGTGGACCTTAGATACATTTTTAATTCCATCGTGGACTAAAAAGTCTACATGCAGATTTTGGAAACTTATTACTACCCGCTTTAGACGAAATGAGTTTATAGTAGAGAAGTACTCTTTATGTTTAGCACGACAGTTGCTCTGCACATTTCGCAATTCGTGTCAAAGACTGGCTAACTAGATATTTACAGAACAACTGGATTGGGCGGTTAAATCCAGGGTATTCATCACGATCTTGTGATCGAACCCTATTGATTTTTATTTACACATAAACCAAAACACAATTCATTTAATTTAGGAAAAGGTTAGAAAAATATGTAGCAATAAGAGGACAACGTGTAGAGTTATAGTTAGTTAGTAGTTTGACTTTCGTGTTAGTGTTCTGTGTTCGCATTACTTAATAGTTGTGTTCAATTTTAATAAACCAAAATTAAAAAGTTTGACATACAATATTTAAATTTCATATTTGAGGTTATACTGTCATTAGAAACAATTTTTGTTTACATTTTTAATTTGTTCGTAAAAAAAGTGGTACTTGACTATTCACACAATTTTATATTTCCTTATGTTTTCAATACCCTGCATATTACACCTCTATTTTTAACATTGCTTTGTACATTTCATGACAAGCAAACCTTTTTTGAAAGAGTAACTTTTTTTCGAAAAATCAATAATAAAAAAGTTTATATGTATAGTGAAGTTAATCCGAGGGCGTACCTACTGCATATTTAAATATAGGAATACATATGTTATATATATATATATATATATATATATATATATATATATATATATATATTATATATATATATATATATATATATATAATCATATATATATATATATATAATATATATATATATATATATATATATATATATATATATATATATATATATATATATATTGACGTGCTACAAAAACCTATTATGTATGTATTAACTAGTTAAATAAATATATATATATATGAGTATATGTAATCAATTTAAGTCGATATTTTTTTGCTATGAGGAGTTACAAAACGTATTTATTAAAGGCCGGTTTACTATGGAAATCTACATTTTTTTAAATTTTTCTGTTGCTTGACTAAGCCAACATATCTGAAGAATTATCGTAACAAAAAAAAATTGAGCTCAATAATTATACGATAAAGGAAGAAAAAATAAGGTTATTGTTTAAATCCACAACAGAACTGCGTAATAACACGCGGCACAAATATTTAAACATTTTTGAACATTTTGACAACATTGTTTACTGATTTATCAAAAGAAAAGTAAATAGTAAAACAAAAGTGAGGTTAGAAAAGCGTAAACAGAATCTAAAATTAAAATAACTTCCCTCAACCTCAGTTTTATTACAAAGAGTGGTTCTATAACCATTCACACTGTTATCCAAGTTGTAATATCTATAATCCTTAGGTAACGTTCTCATTTTATCAAATTAAAATAAGGACAATTAGGCTATAACAGCGCCGATAGGATAAAATAAAGAAAAATCACTTCTATCGCAACCACAGCGTGACTATAACCAGATAACATTACAATGGATAGAGCGTCTGCTGTTACGAAGTAATTCTCGAGGCACCTCTCCTGTAAACACTCAAGGCGAAAATAGCCGAATGTCAAATCGAGACCTTAGAACGTCTGCTGTTACTGATATGCACCCCGGTCTTCCCCAAGAACCGTAAACCTTTACGGTTCTTGGGTCTTCCCTACGTTTTTATCGATATTTAACAACGCGGCTGTCAATTGTTTTTCTGTTTCAATTATTATAATCAGCGTAAAATAATACACTAGTTTATCAATTTGGCCGACTTCGTACGTTTATTTATCTAGTTTCACACGTTAATATGATTCAAAAAGGGATAGAAAATAATGTAAGGTGTTGGAACTAATATTTAATCACTGTTATTAATTGGAACTACTTACGTGTAAATTAATGGCGTGTATTAGAAAACTCGCCGAAGGACCTATGCATTAATAAGAAAGTTAGCATAGTTTGAAAAACCTGTAGATTTAAAAATGTATCATCTCTTATGACGAAAATCTACGTAAATGAAAAGTATAAATACTGATGATTTTTGTTTTTTATCAATGGAATTTCTAAAAATGCAACATTTTTGTATGTGTAAAGGTCGCGTCGTTTGATTTCAGATTCTGATGTAAAATCATCAAAACAAAATATCACAAAAATTATTCAACGCTTAATGTATGATTACATATATAAATGTTTGGGACGACATTTGTCTAGTTTATAATCATGTGTAAAGGGCATCATCTTGAGAATTTAGAATTTCTAGATGAAACGTTATAACTTCAGAAGTACAATTTTAAGGCACATCTTCATATAAAAGATATAAACCCGGATGCGTTTAGATACTAGTATCTGCAATTTATTACTTTAACAATGACTGGTTGTATTAAACATAATTCGAACATACCTACTATTGTTATATATTTTAAGACAACTGCTTGAAGCCAAGTAAAAAGGTTCTGTTTCTTCTTTGTAAGTACACAATTTAATCTATTAGTGTCAAAGATTATTGATTTGCAGTTTCCTGTTTTTAATCACACTTGACCATAAAAGTTCAAGCATCTGGCAAAATTTCTTTATTTTATTGCATAAGAATTTGTTGTTTTATCATTATATGTGCAAGGTTAATGATAAAATAATAAACATCACACGCTTTTTATGTTAACTTCAAAATCTTTCACAAATAAACCTAAGGAGTGTATGGTTAATAATCGTATACAGCAGCTACGTTACGCAATCTCCTTCTTTTTTTTCTTATTTTTAAAATTTATTTACCGAACACATGAGGAAATAACATTGATGTTACCGAGAAAATTGCATATTAATGATAATAAAGAAATACGTAAAGCTCAACAGAAAGATTATTTATAGTACGAGGAAACTTGAACTAAATTGTGCCAACACTACCTAGTTTATACTTGGCAAGATAGAAAATAAATTTATATATATTTTTTTAAATATCAATGAAATAATGAAAACAAGACTCTAATTGGTTGTTAAATTTAGAAGTCCATTTTAAAATGTCATTGTGTTTGTAAATGATTGCGCTTCAACGTCAAGTAGTTTGGCTTTTGATCCAATGAATAAAAAATATTAACTTTAAATTATTTTTAGAAACAAATAGGTTACAAAATCTTATCTAATAATAATTGCATTCGTAATTTTTCCATGTATCAACATTACAGGCTCTCTGGCAAAGATTGGAACCATCACATGTATAATAATTCAGTTAAATTAACTATTACTCATCACAAAAAAGTAAATACATCTAATGAAAGTCAGATATCACACATTCAAAATTATTTTTCATGGGGCAGTAATATAAGGTATATAAAAAAAAATGTTTGTTGTGATTTATAGTTTCCCCACCCCTAATTATGTGGAACTTACGTTAAGAACCTATAGCGCGTCTAAACCTCCAAATTCAGTATGGGGCTTATTCGTGTTTTCAAGCGACTGTAGGGGGCGCTGCAGAATGTTATTATGGCCGCGAAACGGTGATCAACGCGGGTTTTGCACAAACGTGCTCACGTTTTTGTGTTTAAATTCTTTGTTAAATAGCGCCAAACAACCATATATCTATTAATAGTGCATCACGTTTGAGCCCTGCATTGAAATGGTAGACATTATGGAATTAGTGGGCGATTTTAAACGGCCATATATTGAAGGTTCAGCAATTTTAAAAGCCAAACATATCGTGGAGTGTGGTATAATTAAGAAGTCCGAATCAGAGCAACAAATTGCAGCCTTATGTTGGCAAACTTCGAAATTGAATGGTATTCCACATGAAATTCGAATAAATATTAAGAAAAATACCGATGACAAAGTAATTACCGTATCGTGCACGTGCAAAGCAGGCAGTGGTAAATGCAAACATGGTGTTGCTGTGTGCATGTATTTAAACATGTGAAATTTAATGAATGTATATGATATTTGTGGGTGCTTTTTCTCATTTACATCATTACAAATAAAAATCTGTATATTTTAGAATACCTTTACAATACCTGGAAGACTTGAGCTGCACCGACATGATGCACCAATGGGGGAAGATAAAAATGTAAAGGCAACATATAAACCACAACCAATTACAAGTTTTTGTCACGTTGACAAACAAATTAAGGTGGATGTAATTGAAGTCGCTGAAGATT
The DNA here is from genome assembly GCA_036346205.1 of Vesta saturnalis. Taxonomy (NCBI): domain Eukaryota; kingdom Metazoa; phylum Arthropoda; class Insecta; order Coleoptera; family Lampyridae; genus Vesta; species Vesta saturnalis. Next base: position 517,627 of record JARFJB010002049.1, read on the forward strand.
TGAGGAAGAAAGTGCTGGATTTACTTCTTAAAGGTAGTATATGCAATACAGTAATGTACAGGGTGGCCAACTATGAATGCGAGGTACTGTATCTGGGAAACTATACATCGTAGAGGCTATTACTAAAACGGCCAATACAAAAACCTGGAAAATATTTTCAAGTTTCTGAAATGGCCGCTAGGGGGCGTAACTGCAATCTTGAATCTAAAAAAGTGATGTTTCTGTGAATTCTGCTATATTAACCTAATAAAAAATAACATCTTTAAAGTCGAGGATAATCTGAACTTTTTTTGTTTGGCACTTTTTGACGTATGTCTAAAAATAAAGGTTTCCTTAAATAACCCCCTGTATCTTCGAAACGGCTAAGTCGACTTTAACAAACTTGAGCGCGTTGAAATGAGCTTTTCTTGGGCTACAAATGTTATAATATCTGAAGTTTTGTTAGTTTCACATGTCGTCGCTAGAGGGCTTTGTTCGACATTCCGACTGAAACGGTTAATTTTCGCAAAAAAATTAAATGCATTGATATGACTTTTTTTTCATAAACAAGTACCTAGCTAAATGATGTCTAAACAAGCTCGCGAAAACCGCATCTCGATATCTTGTTCCTAACCTAAAATATCGGCCAAAGAAAACTTTATACGAAAATCCCTTAAATTTTTATTTTTTTTTAACTATATTTTTCTGGAATTGTTTCTATTATGTAAGTTGTGGCCCTAAAAAGGACCGATTTAAAGGAGGAAGGTTTTTAATGCCCCCGTAAATGCTCGAAATGCTGACCATCATTCTGTGCATTGCTGAGACCTCTTATGAGTAGACAAAACTGCAGCTTCAATTTCGGTTCTGAATAGGTTACCTAGAAATTGCGATTTTAAATGTTTGTAAATTTATTCACCAGAATAAAATCACCCTTTTTGAAATTACTACGGGCAAGTAAGCAATGCTAAAAGTTATACGAAAGGCCTATTTTTTGTTTCTTTAAATGCATATTCACTACGGATATATACGAAAAATACAATTAATAGAAGCAGGCAATGGAAACAGATACCTAAACAAAACATACATAATCCTCAAATTGTCTATAGTTGTCAATACTTTCGCGTTATTTTGAGCAATTTTTGTGCTTTATAACATTTGTAGCCCAAGAATAGCTCATTTCAACGCGCCCAAGTTTGTTAAAATCGACTTAGCCGTTTCGAAGATACAGGGGTTTATCTAAGGAAACCTTTGAATACCCCCCACCACTTTATTTTTAGACATACGTCAAAAAGTGCCAAACAAAAAAAGTTCAGATTATCCTCGACTTTAAAGATCAGTTATTTTTTTATGAGGTTAATATAGCGGAATTCACAGGAACATCACTTTATTAGATTCAAGATTGCAGTTACGCCCCCTAGCGGCCATTTGAGAAACTTGAAAGTATTTTCCAGGTTTTTGTATTGGCCATTTTAGTATTAACTTTTTTTTGCACAAGCCTCTACGATTGATAGTTTCCCAGATACAGTACCTCGCATTCTTAGTTGGCCACCCTGTACAACAAGCTACATATTCAATGTATTCTGGAACAAATAAATACCTTTAAAATACTCGTTCTTGGTACCGAAAATGGCCAAATCACTTTTATATCAGATATTTATGGTGGCTCCATTACCGATCGGAAGATAACTGAAGTATCTGGTATTTTAGAGGTATTACAGGAAGGAGATTTTGTTTTAGCTGATAGAGGTTTTGATATCTCAAACCTACATGTGCATTTAAATATACCACCTTTTAAAAGAAGTAATCAATTGACAGAGGAAGAAATTTTTAAAACACGTGCTATTGCAAATAGAAGGATTGTAATAGAAAACCTAATAGGTGCAGCAGAAAACAATCTAATACTGGTACATAGGATGTTAAAGTGTTTGTGGGACATTTCAAATGATATTGTGTATAATTGTTAATTTTAAAAACTTCATTGTTACAGGTGGAAATATTACACATTGAAATAAAATAAAACATTCAAAATAAATTTATACAGGGTGAATCTTATCTAATCCGCCAAAATTAAAGGAGCACTAGAACTCATCATTATAAGCAAAAAAGTTCATATGTACATGGGTCCGGAAATGCTTCGCTTCCGAGATACAGGGTGTCAAAGTTGAAAAAAGAAATCGCGTTTTCTTCAATATCTTTCGACTGTTTCGAAATAATTTCATGAAACTTCGTATACGATGGTTTTTTGAAATGAAATATTCAAATTTGTGGTCCATTTAGTTGTGGTCTCTAGAGGGCGCCAGCGGCAACCATTTCGACCCCTTTAAACCGTTGGAATTTTTTTGTGCTACACTGTATACCATTTTGGACTAGAAAAATCGATTCTCCTATCTTTTCTGCTAAAAAAAAGTATATTTTAGTGATGTCGCTAGGAGCAACCATTTCTGAGAAAAACACATTTAAAACTCACAATGTTTATTTATTTAAAACTTGTAAGGAGCACTAAAATATCCAATATTAAAAAACAAGAAAAGAAATTAATATTAAAAGTAAACATGTTCTTTTGATAACAACTGTTCAAACAACTGTCCCAAAAAAAACCTCGTATACGAAATTTCATGAAATTATTTCGAAACAGTCAAAAAATATTGAATAAATCGCGATTTCTTTTTTCAACTTTGACACCCTGTATCTCGGAAACGAAGCATTTCCGGACCCATGTACATATGAACTTTTTTGCTTATAATGATGAGTTCTAGTACTCCTTTAATTTTGGCTGATTAGATAATATTCACCCTGTATATTTATAAAATAATTAAAATAAACAAATTGTAACTTAGAAATAAGTGATTTAATAAACTCTTCATCCCTCTCAACTTCAATAACTAAGCAACTATCATCATAGGAAGAGTAAATTACAAAATCACAGCTCCAAATTCAATATAGCCATTCCCAATTGTACTTGTCCATAATATTTATGATTACGATTAATATAAGAGGGAAACAGCCTATTTTGGTCAAAGTATTTATTATGTCGTTTACACCTTTTGAAGCACCTAAAAAAGGACATTTAATTTCAATCGATTTATAAACTACTCCATCATATAATTTCAATGCATCTGGGCTGAATGCCAACCAAGGGAAGAAGGATTAATTAAAAGACCAGCATTTATATACACGCCCATATTGTTTCTGATAAACATCTTTAGCAGTATTTTCATTGTTTTTGCCATATTCAGTGTACAAGTTGCTTGCAAATGAGGAATTTATATAATTGCGAATTTTTTTGTCCCACATGGGATTCTTGTTTGAGCAGTATGTGTACAATTCGTAACATCTGCTACCAGTAATGCGATACTTTCTATGGCTTTTCCACATTACATTATTCTGGTTTATAGTTCCAAAGGCTGTATTTAATGCATCGTCTAAATTAAGTGCAATGTTTTCATTATAAAAATTACGCTGGTTTGGTTTAATAGGAATAAATGGAACTTCCAGTTTTCTAGTTAAACTAAACATCCTCTTCTCAGTATGATAACTTCCTTACTGGTATATTGTTCTTCTCTATCCGGCGGTGATTTTCTTTAAGACTACATTAGCAAATGCAAGATAACAGAATTATTATGGTGTCTCTGTAAGCAATTTTCTTTATAAAACCATATACTTGTACAACATAACTTATTCCAAATAAATAATCAATCACTTTTCAAACAATTATAAAGAAACAGTTTACAGGCTGAATAATTAATTTAGGTTTACATATAGACAAAAAGATTGTGATAATAATCTCTTACCGGCTGTATAATATGAATGGTCATGGATGTAGTTGTTAATATCTACTGTTCTTGTTAATATAAGGGGACACTGTATACCATTGTTTATTAAATTGTTTATTCAATCATCTTGTTCTTCGTTATAATTAATTACTTCTTTACCGTTTCCTGTAATTTCAAAAATTGACATATTTCCCTGAGCCTTATTCCATTGGTCTGCTTATGCAGTACACGAGACGTATTCTTGTGGGTTTCCTACAATATTTCCCTATAGTTAATAAATCTAAATTAAATATAACCTACGCACCTGTTACAGAAAAGTACTCTAAGGAAAAACAAAATGCTCCTATATGTTTGCACGCAGCAGACCAACCTGTGCCAGCAGGGCACGTACAATTACACTGATTTATTACATATTTGTTATGGCTAGTACTAGTAATTTTGATTCGTACATTGTACTCCATGGTTTTCTTTTGATCAGCGCAGCAGTTCCCTTTTAAGTATGAATAACTCCCATTTTGGTAAATTTTTGTATATTTTATAAATAATTTCATCGCCAATATGCGGCCTCTATCCATACCGTTTCTTGCTTTGCGTGGTAAAAACCAACACTGAATGGCTTCAAAGTTCAGTAATTTAATAGCACCACTTAGGTTTAACGGTTTGAAATAATTATCTGCTGGATATTGCTCTGGTTCTGGTAACATTCACATGAAACAATGTTTCTTCTAAGTTTTTTCTCTTCCATGTGTCCAGTCTGTAAGAAAAATGTATAAAAACATACTTTGCAAATAACAAAAAATGAGGTTATAAACTTCAAACACAGATAATTTGAATTACTTACCGTTTTTCTAACACTTTTTTGCATCCGGTGGTTTTTGCTCCTAATACTTTTAGTTGGCGTTTTAATTCGGTAAATTCATTTTACTTTGGCTTATGATAATAAAGATAAATGAAACAGTAGCTATTTTAGAAGTGGTATAAAATCACTTGTATACTAAAGTGCGACGTAATCCACCTTGCGGATAAAATTGTGACTAAACTATTGTAATTGCCTTATTGTAATATTATATCAAACTTGTTCAAGTTTAATATAAAATTATTAACACATAAGTGAAGGCAGTAAGTATTTCCCCTTTTGTGTTTGATTGTACTTTGGTAAAGTATACATAAATTCGAATTTATTACAATAACAAGAATAAAATTTAAAATGAGAATAACTTGTGAGTTTGAAACGTTTTTAAAATGTTTATCTCGAATATGTTTTTGTTCGAGTTGATTTATTTGACTTACAAAATCATTTTTAATAGATCTCGTTACCTATAGACCCTTACGACCATTTTATACTAAAAGTCAGATATTTCCGTAAGTATAAAAATTCAAAACTTGACACAAATTCCATTTTTGAGAACTGCATAATATATAGATTATCGTTTTTAAAAAACTCCGAAAATCACTGAACTAAAAATGTTTTGTATGTAAAATATATTTACTTTTTTACAATTTAACCCTTTTTCTGTAAGTAACGGCATCTTGCGTATTAAATAGGTGTTCAACGTTGACTGTTGGCAAATATTTCACTATATTCTAATAGATATAACGGTTTCTATAAACAAGATGTCCACGTAGAATAATGATTAGTTAATGCCAACATGAGTCATCTTCATTTACATCAGAAACAATGACGAACAACATACTTAAAGTATCTTATTCAAAGCACCATCGCCTTAATAAATCTTATTTTATTGTGTAGATATATAGGCATTATATAGAGCTGCATTTATCATCGTTCATTCTTAGCAAATATAGCTTCTTTGTATGTTAAAAGTATTGGAAAGGCAGTGTATAGGTTTTATTTCGATTTTATTATAAATCAGAAATACTTTAGTTTTAATATCCGAAGGAGTTTTTTTTTTACTTCTAGTTAGATTTCTTTTAATTTATAAAATTAGCATAATTCGATAATTTCTAAAAATGTGAACGTATAAATGGACTTTTATTTTGCACCTACATTATCATTTGCCAACATTTGAGTTTTTATATAAAGGTGCAAGATAGTAAAAAAAATTGGAAACTGATTTCGATGTTTTGATCGAATAATTTAGGTCATATGCAGGACGACAACCTTCCAAATTAATTAACTCTAAGCGAAAATTATAAATTTCTCAAGTATCGCATATCTACATGAAAATATTTAGATACCTACTGAAACTAAATTTTTTGTGTATCTAATGTATTGTTTTTTCAGAAAAAAAATACATAAAGCTTTACCGATCTGATCTATATTTGGAAAATATTTTCAACTTTGTGGCACTTTCGGTTATACCGGAACCAGCCAACAACTTCATTATTTTAAATGGAACCCCTCCTTTTTTTGCCATTTTCCGATTCCTGTTTAATTTTAAAGCCACTTTATGTGTCTTATGTCCAAAATTTACGTTTTCCGAGTTATTTCGAAAAATTAGAAAATTTTAACCGCTGCAGACTCCCATGGAATCGGACTGTTAGGGTTCCAAGAGGCCTTAATAAGCTACATTGTGAGTTATTTGGATTCCAAACATTTTTTTCACAACCCCCAAAATATGCCTCTGAAGTTGCATGATTTTAAACGTCCATAAGTTGCTTATTTCAAATGAAATGTCTCAATTTTCTTAACGGCATCGTGTTTAGAATTTAAAAATCTGCTGTGGTTAACATGACATGCATGTCCCTAAACGCAGCCGTCTCTATGTTTAAAAAAAAAGGTGTCAACTAGATGATGCGTCCGCTCATTGTACGCGTATTGTTGCTGAAACATTGACAAATATATTCGAGGATGAATCGCACTGGTGACGTAACGTGTGTCGACACACTGACGTATTCTTTTCAAAATTTTTGACTGGTGCAAGCCTTTATTTGGATTTCGATGTATCAGTAGTTTAGGAACAATTAATCAAAACAACAAAATAAAATTTATTCCCAAAAACCAAGCAAAATAATAAAAAAAGTGAAATATAACTGAGCCCTATTAGCCCCCAAACATTTAATAAGTGTATTTTCGACTGATAATTTGACATTTTCAGTTTGAATACTTACAAACCTATCGTTCCTGGACTACATTTTTTGTGCTAACGTTAATTCATTAAACATATTTTTGAAATTTTTGTACTCCATATTTTTACACGTCAAACCGCTCTAATATGTACGTCAGCCTTGAGCAAACGTTTATATATGATAATCAAAACCAAAAAAGATAGGAATTTTTGGATAGCTGTTAACTATTGATAAAGATACAAAAAATTACAGAATTGAATCGGTACAACGCATTTTTAACCCCCGATCAAAAAAGAGGGGTGTTATAAGTTTAACGTGCGTATGAAGAGTTACTTAAAATTGTTTCCAAATCATCTTCTGTGTTTATAGTTTTAACAATTTCAGATGGTAAATTAGTAGAAAACAAGACGACTCGGAAATCTACCCCAAGTAAAGCTTTGTATGGGAACATTTAATGGTATCACGGGCGTCCGTTAATAATCTTGCACGTTAGCCGTTTAGCAACCATTTCGTGAATTATTGCTCTGCAAGGCGCTTGGTGCTACAAATTGTAGGAAAATTTTTAGAACTTCTTCGCATACATCCTTTGCACTCTTAGCTTACAAAGGCCTGAGATGAATAAACCTTGGTATTTAATTAACCACTTGTGTTCTTTGTCAGGCCAACTTGTTCTTGATGATTGAAATCATTTGATAACATAGTTTTGACTACTAAACCTTTTTTAGAAGTTGATTTTTTTCGACACAGGTTGCCAGCATTTCTATTGCTGGCCTGGCAATTGCATACTTAGGTTTCAAAGTCATTCACATCTTATCGTGGCCTCCGTGAACAGTATTTATATGATTTTTAACTATTTTGTTATACAACTCCTCTTGGGTAATTATAAAAATGTCATCATTTTGCATAGTCCTTTTTTTGATAACTTTGCTTGTCCCACCTATTTCCATAGTTTCGTAAATACGTGAGTAATACAGTTGCTTATTATTTCTTCTAATTCCTATGTCTTTTGCTTCACGACAACTAATTAAAATATCAAATATAAGTTTTTAAATTAGTATTAATTTTATTACACACATAAATAAAAAGTTTACATCAGTTCTACATATATAAAAACAAAATTTACATCGATTGGGGCTTGTACTTCGATAGCGCAGTTGCTTAGCGCGATACTCTAGCAAAGTACAGGTCGTAGGTTCAAATTCTAATCGAGGTAAACTTTTTATTTATGTAGTATTTAATAAAATTAATAATTTTTAATTAAAATATCGTTTACTTATTTTATTTTTTCTATTGTCCATGGCTTTTCGCTACTTTTTCTGTGTTCTGAAATAAAAATAATTATTAGTGTCAGACGAACACAAGTTTTTAATACTCTGAGGTTATGTTTATGGTTTTCTTACCGTTATGTAACTTTTCCAGTTCTTTATAATAATTTTATGTACAAACACATGGTGTAAATCAGCACTCATTTTATATGTTATAAATATCAGTATTTTTACCAAATTTTACGCAAAAATAAAACACCGAATCAACAACAACAACGATTACAATTCGCCTGGTATACTGTCAGTTGTATTATAATACGATAGATTTCATTTAGTGGGATTCCAAAATAATCGCGCGCAAGTTTATTTTAACAAGTAGACTAAGAAGAAGTAGACGTATTGTAATGCGCCTAACATTACCAGTCAAATTCTGACATTCTTAATTATTTGGGTATTATTACAATGGCTAGTCGTATTAAAAAAGCCTAGGCGTATTATAATAAGACTGATTTTACAATAAGCCTGCGACAGGCATAAGAAGTTACAGGCGATTTTATTTAGAGGTGTAAGCGCCATCTTTAATAGCTACCTTCGGTCAGTGAACTCTTATGTGCCACATCTGGAAGGACCTCGCTAATACACGTCGTGCTTGTTAACCTGAGACAGGCGCATAAAGTAAGAAAGGATGATATTGTAGTATTAGTCTCTCACTCTAATTGATTCATTGTTACTAAGGAAGTTTGCAACACCTAACTTTTTAAGTATCGATTGCGTGCGTGGTTTATACTAGTTCGGACAGGATAAAAAATCTACCTCAATTTAGAATTAACTTAATTGTTTATAAAAATGTAATTCAAATTTCCAATAACTACGATTACTATTTGAAAATATATATTTGTAAGAGTTGATTTTAGTTAAACAATTGACAATGTTGAGTATAATACGAGATAATATTGTAAAAACCATTATTTACTATTGGTGCATAATAGTTTGGACTTTACAAAAACGGCTCATAATAGTTCGAACACGTCCAAAATAATAATCATAGTTACGTTAGACGTCATTCGCTTATGATAAAAAATCTAATCGGGTAGAAGCAAAATATATCATAAATGCAAGTTTTTGTTGACATTTTAACGAAAACGGGTCGTTTCAAATCTTTGTGAAGATTTACGAACATCAGTTATAAAATCACGTAACAAAGGCGCTTGTGTACGAAAAATATCATCACAGTGTTCCACGATTAAATTATACACAGAAACAGGTAATGTCAAAAAAAAAGAAAACTGGCCGCCCATTTTCTATTTCTAATGGTAATAGAAGATGCTTAAGGAGAATCGTCAAGAGTAATCGGCGTTCCAACACTCGTGAAATCACAGTTTTGTGGAAGGAATCAATTAAAAAAGAAATATCTGTAGCGACAACTAAGAGGCAAGTCAGAACAACGGGTTATAAATTCTATAAGGTAAAATTCTAAATACGTTAATTTGCAGTATGCAAAGTCTTTTTACAAACAGGCGAAAGAGAAGCCCTTACTAACGAAATTGCAAACCAAATATATATTGAAATGGGTAAAAAGCTATCTATCAATCCTGGACTTTAGAGCAATGGCGCTCAGTAATTCGTAGTGATGAATCCAAATATGATGTTTGTGTAGGTGATTCTCGTAAACCTGTCTTACGAACATCGAATGAAGCATACCATAATGATTGCCTGACAAAGAAGGTAAAATTCCCCAAATCAGTTATGGTGTGAGGATGTATGTCAGGAAGAGGAATGGGAAAGTTGCATTTCGTAGATGGTCTTGTAAATGCTACTCGATTTATACCAATACCACACTGCAATCCTAATAACGGTGGCTTTATCTTCCAACAAGATGGAGCTTCCTGCCATTCTGCGAAGATTACAAAAACTTGGCTTACTGAAAATCACATTCCAACGATATCTTGGCCTTGTAGTAGCCCAGATCTTTCTCTAATAGAATCAATATGGAACAAAATGAAGAAGGAGTTACGAAAATAGTTGTAAGAAACCTTGACCTTCTACAGTAGAAAACGGTTTATTATCCATGATTATGAAATTTACAATTCCTTCAGTAATTTTCTTCAATTTTGCTCTATCCTGTGTTGTTACACTTTTTTATGTTATTTATAAAGTCATCTACATTCGGCTGCTTCGTTTTATTACAAGTATGGACAACGGTGTCTGATGTTGTACAGGCAACTGGTGCTTGTGAAAGTGAAAGTGGCGAAATTGATGGAGTGGTGTTAAGTTTTGAATTTTTTTTTCAGGTTCACCATCTTGGCATTGAAGTTGCTGTGAATTAACATTTTCTAAGTGACCTCGAAGATTAGTGGTATTGCATGACGTTTTTATTGCATATCATACATACAGCATCTTTATTACCAATTTTGTTGAAGTAATTCCAAATCTTGCTCTTCAGTTTATTGAATAGCATTATAATCTATAAATAATGACGACATAATTTTATTTAAGTAAAAGTTGCACGTACTATGAATTAAAATAAAAAATTAATAAATAAAATCTAATTATAATAACAAGTTCCATTATTAAACACACGACGATAAGATACGCGTATTTATAAGTTTTCCCGAGTTAATCGGTAAAATTGTATTTGCTGGTATTCTTCATTGCAATCCAATCGACCGACAAAGAATTATGTTTTTGTTACTGTTATATGCGGTGATACAACACATAAACCAACTTAAACAAATTCTAATATTGTAAGTTAATAATAGACTTACTGCTCCAAAAGTAATCCAAAAATCAAAAAACACGTCGGCTCCGACCGAGCATCCACTGTTTCTGGTTTAGTGGTTTCACTTCAACTGCTTGCATTTCGTGTGATCTGATTGTCGACTCGACTGTCGAGAGGGCGAGAGGAGATTGGAATGAATAACTGTCAAAACGAAACGAATGATCATCGGTCGATCATCAATGGAAGGAATGAATCATGTCGATGTTTTTTAGAATTTCATCGTCGATACATGGGCGATACATCACTTTTTAAAACATCGATGTCTATGACGATGTTTATTAACGATATATCGATGTTTCGAAAACATCGATGTATTCTTTGCATTTGCGAAGCAACTGAAAGTTGCAGTTGCTTCGCTTAGAGTTCACTGCCTGTGGCAGATGGCCATCATAGATTTTTCACAATCTGACTTAATCTAAGAGCATGTCCTGAAAGTGCCGTTTAAGCCGTCCGACCTATACCAAAATCGATGTTTGCCGTTTGGCAAATGAACTAATAAACATTCGGGCAAAGCAAAGAGCGTTGCACGTCACCAGTATGATAAAATGTCAACAGTGTTGTCATATGGATTATGTTATTTTAGGTTACGGTTCTTTACAGTTCCTTTAGGATAAGTGTAATTGCTTTCTTATTTTATTTGTGTGATTATGGGATTAATCCATTTACACATGTCAAACTTACAGAATAAAATATAAAATAGTGACTCCTAAATTAATTTTAGCTTACTTAAAATTGTGCTCACAAAATGCATCCACGGAATAAAAAGCTTGAGCAGTTAAGAGTTTCTTAATCGTTTGTTTAATCTGAAATTATCGTTATATGGTTGTTACGTGACCACCGGTGGTCACACTACTTGATTTGATTCGAGAATGACCATCGGTGCGTACATGGCGCTAACGTGTTAAATATGTAAAAATAAAATAGAGCAATTATTTATTTCTTTGTTAATTATTTATGAGACAAGTCCAATTTATAAAAAAAGTAAATTTAACATTTCCGACTTATAACAACTACAAATTTTACACTGTACAACTAATTAAAATAAATTGCACTGAAACAAGTTGGGTACAATTCACAGTAAATACCTTAAATAACTATAAGAATGACCAGCCGATGAAAAGAAATAATTCACACGATGTTCAATTACTTAATCACTAATATCTTTATAATCGCTGTCTGATTCATTTTGATTTATACGAATTTATTATAGGTGCAATATCACCATGATCGAACTTTAGATCCCACCATTACTGAACAGACCTTCAGTATGTTTAATCGAGTTATCCCACATTTCTGGTCACTTGTCCTAATCCTTCTTGTCACATATTTAAGCCATTTTCAACTGATTTTCCATCCATACCTATGTGTTTATTATAATACGATTTTGTGATTCTCCATATATGTTCAATCGGGTTAAACATGCAATGATAGGGATGAAGTCAAAGTACTCCATGACCATACTTTTCCGCCAGCTGATCCGCAACAAATAGCTTTGGTGGTTTGTTTCTACAATTATACATAATAGCACCTTTTGTCCACGAACTGTTCGGTATTTTGGTAACTAAAGTGCTATGATATGATCCATTGTCCATTACAATAACGAATGGTTGACTTCAATTCTGTAACAGCTGGTGCTCAAACCACTGTAAAAAATTTCTTTCGTTCATTTCCCCGTGATAATCGGAATTTGTTGTTTTTGAATTAAATATCAATTCCGCACCAGGTATAAAGCCATTTTTATTTCCAGCATGAAGAACGATATATCTAATGACAAAAATTATAATAAAATATACATTATTTCGAACCAACCTTTTGCCATCTACTTTTGTACTTTTAACCGTTTTTAAATTGTCATCTTACCAAGAATGACAAACAGTGCCATTTTGGAATATCCAGGTTTCGTCTAGAAAAACAAATTCGTATAACCCTTCGTGTTTCAAACGAGTGTACAATTTGAGGAAACGTATTCGTTTTAAAACAATATCGGGTAGGTCCATGAAACCGCTTCGAGGATCATTTTTTTCCATTGAAAACCTATGTTTCGTAATACAGTACATCCTTCAAAAAGTTGATCGTTTTTTAATATCTCCCATAAAATTTGTACGATAATATGTTCGCCTAGAAAACAAAAATTCATTGGGTACAATGTCAATAAATTGATATCCACTTACGATTTTCATACATTCTGTAAATAAAATTTCGAATCACATCCTGGCAGAAGTTTTCAACATTGGTGATGGGTTTCCAGTGCACACGAGATCTAGCGACTGGTTGAACTACTTCATACTTTGTAAGAGACTGCACTATTCTACTAATAGTAGCAATATTGACGTTTAACGCTACAGCTACCCTCTACAACAAGACTACGATTAGATTAACTACACATATTATAAAACAATACATTACCTCTCTTACAGAAGTCAATGGAATAACAGGAATCTATTAACAAACCAACCAGTTCCCTTCCACGAATACCTAAATACTTGGGACACATATTAGGCGAGGTCACACAACGAAAAATAACACAAAATTATTCTGAAAAGAACAGTTTCACAAAAACGAAATAGAATAAAATACGAAATGGAACTAACAAACACAATAATAAACGACAATAAATGACAGACGTGTTGGTTGCAACATTGTAATTTTATTTATGATGATGCCAACTTGTAGAATTATTTTACCCTAGAATATTACCTTTAATGACAATCCTAAATATTAGTATTACATTGGTACTGCTTTTACGTCATATGACACGTGCAACGCTTTTAGGATTGCCAGGACTTTATTTTATATTAACAAGGTGTCAGAGATCGTAGATAGATTTAAATAAATCACGGCATAGATTATGCAGGTGTTTTGATAAATTTGGAAAAAATCGAAACTGTAGTTTTTTTCACTCAAAATAATTATTAATATCTTAAGTTAATCTCATAATTATGTACAGCGTGATCAATCTCAAGTGTACTGTAGTGGTATGACAAAAATTCCTAGTTGTTAATATTGTTGTGTTTTGTAGTTGGCTGCTTTGGATTTTTAGTGTGGTTTTAGTCGTTTTAGTTTGTCAGTTTATGTCATATTATACCTTCGTTTTCCACTTTTGTATTTTCTTGAGTTATTTACAAACTGTCTATATATTCTGAATTGCAAATTGTGATATCGAATTTAATCGTCATGCCGTTTTCAATCGAACACGACACATTCATTGTTGTGGCTCATTTTCGTAGCGGCTTCCAAGATGGTAATGGGCAATGGCATTATTCATTGCAATCATGCATCGATCAATTTACTGTTGAGCACCCAAATGAAAATATTAGTTACGAAACATTTAATCAACATCGTAATCGATTGATAGCTCGATTCATGGAAACTGGTAGTGTTTTAAAACGCAAACATGAAGCTTCGGCTTCTGTCTTAATAGAGGACACCTTAGCAGATATTCAAGCAAGGATGAATGCAAGCCCCAATAAATCTTTGCGAAAACTATCTGCACAAACACGTATGAAAAATTTTACCATACAAACATAATTTTACATAAATAATTTTTAGATGTATCCTATGGAAGTGTCCACATACTGCAGTAAAGAAGAATTTACATTTGTACCCGTACAAGGTGTCGGTATTACAACAGTTGCGAGATAGAGATTTTCAGCTTAGAGTAAACTACTATCAATGGTTAAACAATACGATGAACAATGATTTACTGGATGTATCTTTTTTTCTGATGAAGCTTGGTTTCATCTGTCCGGTTACATAAATAGCCAAAATTATCGTACGTGGTCTGCAGAAAATCCACATGTATTTCGAGAAACTACCTTACACCCTAGCAAGGTCGCGACAAAAATATTTGGACCAGTATTTTTCGATGACACATTACTTGCAAGTAACGAAATACTTTGAACCATTTATTAATAATTTGGATGATCGTGAATTACGAATCGGTTATTTCCAGCATGACTCCGCTACCCCACATACTGCACAGGCTACAATTAATTATTTACGAGACTTCTTTGAAGATAGAATCATTAGTGTAAATCGTTGGCCACCGAATTCACCAGACTTGACACCGTTAGACTTTTTCTTTTGGTTATTTAAAAACAAAGTGTTGCGAAATGCAACGTAAGATTGCATATGCTTCAATAATGCGAGTCATTAACTCATGAAGTCAAAGTGCGAATTTACAAAATGTATTTGCGAATATGCAACGTAGGGTGAACTTATGTTTACAAATTAATGGCGGTCATTTAGAACATATGCTATAAAGCAAAGTGTGATAACTAATGTGTACCTAAGGAGTTAACAAAAATTTGTAAAAGACATGGTCATTCCATAAACATGTACTGTAAATTTTATTTAATTATAATGAAATTATAACATTTAAATACTTAAGATTCATTATTTTGTAATGATGTAATCCAATCATTAAATAATATTTTATTTATTTTGTTGTATTTTATAGGGATGCAGTCTAATCAAATACAAAATAGTCATTATTTAAATTAAGATAATATTTTATAATATGTATAAGTTAATGACCTTTATACAGATTTGAAACTGATCGTAGTTTTTACTCGAACCATGCTCTAGAGTAGCTAGAGCAATACAGCTTCTTACCAACCTATCAGTGGTACCAACTTAAATATTTTGATCACGTGGTATACACTTGAGATTGATCACTGTATATTAAAGGTATGGAATAAATAATTAGCCTGGTTATAGATTATGATGTAATAGTGGGTTGTTTTTCAGTAGATTTATGACTAATTTTAAGATGTACTTTCAACCTTTTTTCTGTATTATGTATAACGAAATAAAATCCGTTAATAAAATTATATTATTATTATTATTATGTATTTTTTTCGTGTAAAATATTTTAAAACTCAAGAAGTTATTTCTAAGTTATTTAGATTGGTGTGGGGTTTTGGAATCTGAAAAAGACGAGTTTAATTATATTTGTCGCATTACCAACACACCTCTTCATAATTAATTAATTAATTTAGAACCTTGATAGCAAAATCTGGCTTAAAATCTGTATTACAGGCCTCCTGATTCTTCTATGTTTACAAATATCAATTTTACTTTCATTTATTGAGCAATGCCAATAAATAAAAAAAAGTGGTACAGTTTTCTGTATAAAATATCTATACTAGAACTTGTTTATTAGTAATTTACTAATCCAATTTTGGGAATGGCATATCAATTTCTGGATGCGTAAGATAACCTTTACGTCTTTAGCATGAATTTACAAAATTTCAATTGCGTTGAGTTCATTAACTCTACATTAAAATTTTTAATATATGTACAAAATTAAATTTGCGTTAACGCATAAATAAAAAATTCTTGTACAACGGCCCATTGTATTTAAACTGTACATTTATTTAACCTATGATTCTATAAATGTTCATGAAAATTCAACAAAAAGTGCCATCTTTCACGTTCTGTCTTAGACAATTTTTCGTTACTTTTTTTTAAATAGTATTCTTAAAATATATGTGCTTTCATTTTATTTGCTGTCGAGTACAAAGTCGTTAATAGAGAAATATAGGGTACTAAAATAAATATTGACAATTAACAGAATTAGAATAGAAAGGTCAGAGTGACAATTGGTGGATATAGAGCCACTTTTGCCAATTTAATGTTGTCTAATTAAATTTTCTTTTTTAAATTGCACACGTTTTTTGTCAGGATGAGTTAATTAATTTGCGAAATGTATTTATTCTACTAGACACTATGGTAGACCTCAATTTATAGATAAACATTGATGGTCAGGAAAATTCTATATTAATAAATAGGATGTTACACATATGTCATGTTTTATTTATAGAATTTAGAGGTCAGTACGCGCAATGTTGCATTTGTTTTGGACCAATACTTAAATGTTGTAGACTTATTATTTATGACAGTGAATATAATTGTCATTAGAGATACTTAAGATCACTCTAAAAATAATCTATACGTTTCTAACAATTTCTTAAAGCATGAATGTTTTTATCCATATTTTCTTGAGATATTTTTTGAATATTTATAATTTTCCAAATATCATCACCTATAAATTTTTACAATTCGTCATTGTGTGAAGTATTTATATTTGATTTACTATTTAAATTGCCAAAACATTTTCGTAAATTTTTTTAAATTCTGATGATCTATATATTGCGGAAGCAATTGACATTTTTAAGCAGCAATTCTACAATTCAGAATTACGAAGAAATTTTTTTTAAGATTTGCACGAATTTATGTGACGAAATTATATTATTAAAAATATTTTTAACATATGATATTTGTGTTTTTCAAATTTAATTTAGTTCAAAATGTTTATTACAACACATGAATGTTTCACATAATTCTAAAAATATACCTAGTTCCAAAATGTACAATACTAACCAAATTGTGACTTTTCTTTCAAAATATTTACAAATGTAGAAACCTACCATTTACGGTTTTACATTTTCACATATGTCCTAAGGTCGGTGAATTATACGACAGGCATTACGTTCATATGGTAAATTGGTAGGTACTGTAATAATTTTATAATTTCTTGTAATTTATCTATAAATGTTCTAAAAAAAGCCATTGTTATTATTTCAGCTTGAGTTACTGTACATAGGATTCAGCACTACTGCTAATTAAAAGTTTTTTAAGCCACATACATCAAATGGTTACAGTAGCACATAATAAGGTCTAAAGCTTTCCACCAGTAAAGAACGGTGTTCCTCAAGGGTGAATCTTGGGTCCAGTGTTATATACATTATATACAAGCCAGTTTATGCTGCTTCTTAAAAGACGCAAATATCACCTATATGCCGACGATACACAGTTGTATTATTCATTTCCACCTGAAAAAATAGAAACTGATTTTCAAAAAATTAACAATGATTAAACTTGCTATCTAGTTCCTCAAAACATCACAATTTGATTATAAATCGTAAGAAATCTACTACAATAACTTTTGGGCGTGCTGAGCACTCCCGTTTGAAATTACGTATTACAGAATACGTTGTAAAAAAAACTTAGGTTTATACATTGACAACAAATTGCGAGCAGATAAACATACGTAAAGCGTATGGCAGCTTAACAGTCTTATATCAGCATAGGCCATATTTATCTGTAACATCAAAAAAGCAATTATGCGACTTTCTAGTGTTGTCACACTTTAACTCTGGTGATACAATTTATGGACCGTGTTTAGATGCTGTTGCAGTTCGTCGCATCTAAACTGTGCGGAATGATTGTGTAAGCTTCATTTTTGGTCCTAGGCGCAATGAACATGTTTCAGTTAAATTAAAACAGCTAGAGTGGCTTAATATGACTCCAAGAAGAAAGCTGCATTCGCTTGTATTTAAATCAGGTTGTCCTAAATACTTAAATAAAAGAATTCGTTATCGTACCGATGTACATAATATAAATATTCGAGGAAATGGATTATTGGCACCATTTAAATTTAAATCTCGAAAGATGTAGTTGAGATCATTTTCTTATAATATAGTTAGGTTATATAATTCCCTTTCGTCAGCAGTAAAATTGCATTCTACAAAATAAATTTAAACGTTGTGTACGAATGACCTTGTTACAAGAAATATGTGCATCTTAGTAACATATTTGGTAGGTTTAACTTAAAATTTTAACTCCAGATTTTAACTAATTTAATTAATAATTTTGTTTATCATTTTGCCAGTTTCTTTTCAGTATTTGTGTATGTGAGGTTAAGTGAAAGATAAATAAAGCAATATTAATATTATTATTGCTTAGGAGCTATTTCAGACAAACACGAGAAAAATATGGCATTAAATATATTTAGCCGTTCAAAAATCGTCTGTCTCCCTGTAAGTATTCCTGCGGCTGAACACGTTCTTCAACCAGTAATGCCGAAGTAAGGGAACAATCAACCACAACCAAGCGTAATAGATGTCATTTTTGTCCCTCTTCAAGGAGCCTAATTTAAAAAGTTAAAAAATAATTTACTGGTTAATGGCATTATTGGTTCGTTTGGTATTTTTCGCGAGATAATAAGAATTGTTCAAAACTTTGACCTAAAAGTGAGCTCATCTTCCAATAACCCGCCTATGAAACGAAAATACAGCTTTTCCGTTAAGGTTTCGCGCGTGCGTGCGTGGTGTACTCCTTTTTCTTTGTGGTGCGCACATGTACAATTTAACAACTGGCCACTTCATCGAACATATGAGATCTGATTTTTTCGAAGTTTGGTTATAATAATATTAGTCATTCTTCGCTTGTTTTTTTTTCATTGTATAAATAAAACTGCTTATTCGATTTTAGTTGCTTTTGAAGATTAAAGAGGAAAGAAATGTATCCTTCCCCAAGCGAGGTGGGCGGGCTTGAGTTTTTCTTCTGCCTCACTGAACGGATTTAGGGTTCTTGGTTGGTAGGAGACTCTGCGTATCCATAACATCGTTGGCTAGTGATTCATATCGTTGATGCGGTTTCCAATTTTCATATACAGAATATGAAAATGAGAGCCAGATATTATGTGGAAAGATGCTTCTGATGCTTTATGGGGGAAAGAAAAATGAAATATGTCTCTCATAAGGTGATACATATCGTAACTGCGAAATTTTGTTGAATCATAATCATGATACTTTTAATTGAAAAATATTTTAATCAATACTTGTAAAAGCTATTCTGATGTAGTAAGAGTAATTTGTGGTATAGTTTGATTCAAATAAAGTTGGGTATGACTCATTCTTAAAATTACACGAACTAACATTTAGGCGATGTAAGTCTTCATTAAATCAGCGAAGCATCTTTTAGTTAATATTTTTATCCGCACATCAATTTCCATAAAATGTCAAAGAAAGTTGAAAATTATTGAATATTTTTTTATATTTTAAACTAGAAAAATTATCCAGTTTATCCACTTATTTGGTTGATAGAGTACAAAATCTTTTGCAACGACAGTGAATTGTTATAATATAGAACATGGTTTGATTATAATTACATACCATCATAAGATGTATATTTGTAAGTAAACAAATACTTTTTTTGTTTATTATAAATCAAATCATTTCAGATGGGAAAATTGATAAAACTTTAATCTCAAAATTTACAACAACCCTTCTACAAGCATAATTATTGCTTTGTAATCGACATAATTCTTGTAGATACTTTACGATAAGATAAATATCGATACATTTGTGATTATATCATTCTTGTAGAAGAAAGTGAGTACAGTGTAATGTAGTTCGAAGTTCAACGAAATTATAGATGTTTAATATTTTAATTTAGCACATAGTTTAAATAGATTTCATGTTGTTCCAAGTTAAATGAAAAGCAATTTACATAAATCAGTACATGTATTGAGTCCACCTATTGTAGAGTTATCAATATGTTATGTAAAAATTAGAATATTTATATTACATTGGAATTAAACCATTTAAAAAAAATTATTCACTATCAGTGTCACTCTCAGAAGTGGAATCGTTAACAGATATAATTAATGATTGCACAACATTAAAATGTTTTTCAAGTTCCCACTGCTCTAACATAGACACTTCCTCATGTTTTTATGCCAATATGTCCCATCAATTCGTCGCAAGGATTCCATCTATATTTCTTTTACATAGTCATCGTTAAATTTGGAATTATGTCTTCCTATATTTTTGTTGTAGTGTTCTTTGCAGTTTGCCCACACCAGTTCAATTGGATTAAATTAACAGTGATAACCGTAATACTGTGCTATTTCATCTATTTCGTACACCTTTGGTATCGCATTATCTGCAACTAATTGCACTAACATGTTAGGTTCATAAGTTATGTTGTGCTTTAATAGAAAATTACATATTTCTCCCTTCTCAGATAAATAAAGATGGTTCTTTTAAGTTTGCAATTAAATTATTTTCAAACTATTTTGTAAACAATTCTGCACACATCCCCATGATAGTCTGAACTTTGTGTATTTGTAGAAAACAAAAGTGAAGCATCGGAAATAAATCCATGTTCATTACCTGCATGAATCTAAAAAATACAGTTCTTTTATTAGGAATTATAATGTAATAACTAAATTACAACAAACTTTTTTCCTTCACCCATTGGCTTCTTCTTCACGCTTTCCTTAGATTTATCATGCCGGCTTCTTTTGTTCGATCCTCAACTGAAAATCCAAGTTTCATCTAAGAATATAGGATTGTATAATTTTTCTTCTGTATTTTTGTAATGTTCTCTTAAGAATCGTACATGATTGGCAGCAATCTGATTCTTCCAGTAAACCTGTCCTACTATCATCTACTTTAGATGAAAAGCCAATGGAATGTAAGAGACGTCTTACATTTGATCCACTAAAATCTAAAACTTGACTATTGATTAATTCTTTTTGTAATGATGCCAGCGTAACATGTATACCTACAAAAACAGGTATAGTACTTAGTACTATCTTTGTATTTACATTTTGAATGCATTTCATAATTTTTTCTCTTTACAGCATCCTTCACATAGTCATCAACTTCAGTGGAGTTAGATTTTTTACGTTTTCTCCACTTAGCTGGAGACTGTGGGGTTTATTTACTTTTTGGGCTTCTGTAACCCTTTTTTTATAGCACTAACTGTATTTATACTAACCCCATATACTTCAGACGTGCCCTAAAAGTAGTCCTTCCAAGTATCATATTTTACACAATAATGTACCACATACCTGCATAACAGATTCTAATGGAACGAGTGCCGCTTGATTGTCACCTTCCCGTTCAAAATAATTAAGCACGTTCATAACTACGAGCTGCTCTTTAGATTTAAGGTGCTTATTACGTAGCATGTCTAAAATTTTGTAAATTTTATATAAATATGTAACAATGTTACCAAATTACGGATAATTCACTGTACAAGTTGTAGATAGTTTTGAAAAAATCGGTTTTTTATAAAAAGTAAATCAAAAACGAATAAGCAATAATTTCAAAAAATGACAGGAGTGACACATGCTGCTTTTTAACACGACGTTTTAGTGTGTTAATATGAATTGTACAGCATATTATGTTTTATGGCCATCCTTCTCTAATACATGTAGTTGAGAGGAAGAGAGAGAGAGAGAGAGATAAGAAATTTTATTATAGAGTTTTACATCGAGAGTCATACCCAACTTTATTTGAATCAAACTTTATGTAATAATCACTGTATATTTTGTAAATATCTACAAAACGTTTGAAATTATCGGCTATATTTTTTATATTTATGTTAATTTCTTTGAAGGCATTTAATATATCCCTTACCATTTCATTATAGTGAGAATGTCATTTTTTTGTACAGATAAATGTTTCCGTTTGGCAATTGGCGTAATTCCCATTACTGAGTTTGTTGATATGGATGATGTAACAATGTTGTTGTTATTTACGGGTACAGCAGGATTTTCCAGTACATGTAGATGCTCAACGATTTCCTGAATGTTATCTGTTGTTATCTCAATGCTATTTCAGAGTTTTGTTGATACGTAATGTATCTTGACATAAATTATAAATACAGAAACGCTATATGTCTTCTCTAGACCTAGTTCTTTCACATAATCCCCTTCAAAATCTCTTCTACCAATCATTCTTAATAACCGATCTACTTTTGAAAGAATTTTTTTATACTCTCCTGATAAATTATTTAATAATTGTTATCTGTCTTTAAACATTTTTGAATTTTTATTTGCAATCTGTCAGTTGTCTCTGAGGTACCACCTTAACGGAATTTACATCCATAGGTAAGTCTTAATTAGCCCAGTAACAGTAAATGTTTGACCTCTAAAAAATTCAGATATGGACAAAAATTTGGATGAAGGCAGTTAAAAATATGTACTATGAAATTAAAAAAAGTTCCAGGTGCTGCGGACATCGGAATTTGAAAAAAATTTTAATTAGTTTTGAGTTTTTGGTTTTTTATTACATTGTTTAAATATTGAAAAAAAACTGTTTAAAAGAAATATTGTAGATCATGATTTTATCTACAAAATTCGTTTGAATGAAATTCCGTACCGTGATACAACTGATCTAAGTACTCTCGCAGGGCTGCCTTCGATATAATGCTATGCTATGTCAGTTAATCAATAATTTGAACAATTTATACAACGTTAAAGTTTTTGAAACTAACATAAGACGTAGAAATATTTTAAAATCTATCTTTTAGAAAAATCTATTTAAATGTAGGCAAATTATTTTTTTGAAGTCTTTATCGGCTACAACCATTAGAACAAAACTCTCGTATAGTTTTACATTTCGTTAATTATGTTGAGAAATAGGTCCAATTACTTTTAAGTGAATCTTTTTCTGTTTCTTCAGGATTCATTTAACAATATCTTCAATGAAAATTAATATAAAGAATATGCTCATTAGTACTTGAAAATGTGTCTTTCGAACTTGAATAACAGTAAATTATTATGCAATCATCCAAAAAGTGTACATAGTTCGGTAAAATTAATACAACTTTTTTCAAAAGAAACAGTTCTAAGTGATGATTTAAGAATACGCTAAATAATCATTTAAAAATAGCCCTAAAATAGTTAATCAGTATTTAATAATGTTTAGTCTATGAAAATAGTAAAAAAATTAAAATTTTGATGTTGTACCCCAAATACTACAGAGTAATAATAACCTGTCTAAGCAGTTGGTAATGAATACCTGAAAATGCAAATATCTTAGAAACTGTTAAAAAGTTATCGATTTAGACAAAGTATGCCTTTTTTATCACACCAAGGCTACGTATTTTAACAAAAAAATCCAATTTACTCCATTGGCGTAGAAATAAGGGATTAAAATGTTGCTTTACCTCTTGCGTTCTACGCCACTGTACATAATAAAAACGTATTCATAAGATAAAATCAATGTACTTTATATTTCTTTTTATTATACGAAGAATGGGAAAAATATCTCTTTTTGTTTTGGAGGTATTTCAAAAATCAACATTTTTTTTGGAACTTTGACACCTTGTGTCTTTTTTATTAAAGCAAGTTGCGTCAGATGGAAATATTTTGAGGCCGACAATTTCACTTTGGATCATTACTTACGGACCACCCCGTATACATACTTACATAGACGCACACACACGCGCGCGCACCCACCCACACGCCTACGCACCCACGCACGCACGATTATGCTGATAACATATGCGGAGATAAAAAAACTACCTTTCAGTTACATCCGTATAGATGTTGCTCATTATATAAAACTAGATGAATGCTAGTGCATTACAGGACTTTCTTACAAAATACTAAAAAATATATGGGGTATTTTTATATCTTTGAAATATTTAATGAAAACCAAAAACTGGCCCTAATAACCCCCTCCCCCCTCACCGAGACATACAGACATCATGGCCGATATTGACGAAACTTGGCCAAAAGTTGTAAAATGAGCTAATAAGTCGATTTAGCGATAGTGAAAAAAAAGTCGCTTGCATAACCTATACCTACATATGTACCGGGGGGCCAACTAAGACCGGCCGTCGGCTATATCTCAGGAATGGATTATAGCACAGGTACAATTTTAATTAGGTCTTTAAAAAGTAGACTAAATTAATAATAAAACAGTGAAAACTGCAAGTCGATATCTGTTTCCTATCCTGAGATATCGTAAGAAACAGGTAAATGGCGGGAATTGTTCTTCCAACGTCTAGTAGGATAGTTCGCGTTAACGGAAATTATTAAATTTAGCCTGGATGAAAAGATCTTACATTGATCTGCGGCAATTTAAACTGTTATCATACTAATGTTATGGTTGCCGCTAGATTACCTAAATGTAATGCTGTCGCTACTAACAATGAGAACAAATTATAAAATAATAATGTGATAAATCTAACAATTAAAACCTTAAATAAATAACTACGTAATTAGTGTCGCCCTAGATGTTCGAAATGTCGTCCATCATTTTCATCGCTGACGGGTGGAGAGAACAGCAGTTTCAATTTCTGCCCTTGAAATGCTTCGTATTGTCTGTTGTATTCTTTCAATCATGTCAGCTCTTGTTGTGGGTCTATCGGCATAAACGAGATCTTTTATTCGCCCCCACAAATAAAAATGTAAACAAGTTAGGTCTGGAGACCTTGGTGGCCAAATAAATAAACTTCCACATCCTATCCACCTTTCAGGGCATGATTGATCTAAGAAATTCCGAACTTCTCTAGAATAATGTGCCGGGCACCCATCATGTTGCAAGAACATGTCACGACGAATGGCCAAGGGTATGTCTTCTAAAAGAAGTGGCAATTCGTTGATTAAAAAATCTAAATATCTTTCTCCATTAACAGTCTCATTAAAAAAAAAGGCCCAATTATTTCTCCACCTAGAATCTCGCACCACACATTTACAGACCAACCACACTGATGTTGGACCTCCTGAATCCAGTGGGGATTCGTTTCAGACCAGTAGTGCATATTATGTCGATTTACACTACCATCACTACGAAAAGTAGCCTCATCTGTCCACATAATTCGTGAAAGTATTTCAGGATCGTCGTGTATCATATTTGAGAGCCAGTTGCAAAAATCCAACCTGGTATCGAAATCTTGAGCATTCAAACTATGGTGTAGGACCATGTGATATGAGTGCAATCTAAAACAGATCAATAAGACACATTGAAGTCCTTCGTTGTTTGTAAACGAAAAAGGACTTTAAATGCATTAACTCTCGTAATGTTATTACGAATTTTTTTTGCCCGGCCTCTCATTATTTTTTATTATTGGTACCTTTTTACTTTACTTTGCCTCACTTAATTATCATGTTGTTAGTTAAAATCTATTCACAGAGCATAAGATAATTTCATTAAATAATTTGGTGTTTTATTGAAACTGGACGTATAACGACAAACGAAAAAAATTAAAACATTTTTATCATTATAATACCGAATAAAACATGTGTCCTCACCTGTGTTCTCTTGAAATATAATGGACGGTGGTTCGACATATACCGAAGTCTCTAGCTATAGCTCTGGTGCTTGAATGAGGGTTAACATTTACATAAGCTAAAACATAAATAACATTTTCCTCTGTTCTACCTCTGCGTTGTTTTCGGTACACAGGAAGATTCACATTTCCAGTAGTACGCACACGGTGTGCGAGTCGGAGAAAAACTCTTCTGCTGTGATGCCGTCTGTTTGGGTACTACAGTGCTTACACTCTAGCAGCAACGGTTACATTTCTCATATATTCAAAATAAACTGCCAACATATCAAATGTTTCTTCATTTGTAAGAATCATTTTGGTACGAAAAGATAAAGAAAGTCTATTAAATGCAACACGATAAATAATTTTTGACATATGCGTGAAAATCATAGCTTGCTTGTTTTCAACAGGGAATTTATTTTATATCTTACATGGCCCTCTTTACTAATTTTGTTGTCATCAGTAAATCGTAATTCATATTTTACACTGTATTTGTTGTTGCTGGGCAAATATCGGTTTTTATTGATATTTTATGCTTTTGATTTACTAACACATCGCTTGAAAACAAATATAACATTCTTATATAATTAAAAAAATGTTAGATGTATCACATTATTATTTTATAATTTGTTCTCATTGTTAGTAGAGACAGCATTACATTTAGGTAATCTAGCGACAACCATAACATTAGTATGATAACAGTTTAAATTACTGCAGACCAATGTAAGATCTTTTCATCCAGGCTAAATTTAATAATTTCCGTTAACGCGAACTATCCTACTAGACGTTGGAAGAACAATTCCCGCCATTTACCTGTTTCTTACGATATCTCAGGATAGGAAACAGATATCGACTTGCAGTTTTCACTGTTTTATTACTAATTTAGTCTACTTTTTAAAGACCTACTTAAATTTTTATGCTTCCATTTAAAATTGTAAAGAGAAAATACAATATTAAAAAAATATTAAACAGCGCCCTCTAGAACTTATGTTATTAATCAGATTGCTTCAAATTTACAAATTTTCTATTGTTTAACAAAATCTCTTTCAAACAACATCAAGTTTATTAAAATCGGTCAAGCAGAACCTGAATTACAGGCGTTTTTTCGGCGTTTCCCACTCTCTCCCACCTCTTATTTGAAGAGATAGACTAAAACTTGTCAAATAAAAAATATGCAGAATTTGTCGAGAAATCTGATTATAATATTTAATATGCCCCTTAATTGAGTAAATTTTGCTTTTTAAAATTTTAACTGTCAAATACGCCCTCTAGCGGTGGACCTACAATTCTGAAAATAATTTCCAGGCGTTTCTCGAGGCCACTTTTGTTATAAAAAAAATTTTCCCGAACCTGTGCTATAATCCTTTCCTGAGATATGGCCGACGGCCATTCTTAGTTGGCTACCCGGTACATGTAGGTTGAAAGTTAAAAATAGATATCTCGCTTATCTTTCAAGGTAACTACGGAATGTTTCATATCATTTTAAAGCAAATTTCGCTCCCTTTCAAATAAAGTAAGAGTATGTGTATGTTATACCAGCAATACAAGGAATATTTTCAATTTCCGGAAAAACTGGAAGTAGTGTTTTCATCAGGATAATATCATTTCATTAGCGCAAATGAATAAAGTTTATTTCCAAAATCCCAAGTTTGTAACCAAACAGTTAGAAAGTTGTGACAATATCAATACTAAATATTTGAAAACTCATATCTCCTATACTAGTAGCTTTAGAAGAAGCATGTTAGTTGCATTCATAAGAGTGGCTGGTTGCCTACAAAATATAAAAAAAACAAAAAAAATGCTTGGAGAGATTTTTGAATAAATCAATTTCGAATAATTCCTTAAGTTTGGCCCTTTAAATATAGGTAAATTTATATCATAATTTGTTACGTAAAGAACCTTTATTTAACTACGCACATCTATTTCCAATTCTTTTGTATCTTGAACGGTATCGGAAATATAAATTTCTACAATAAAAAATGTATATGTGACTGTAACTGCGGCCATATTCAATTTTGAAAGTTTTAAAAAATTGCAAAAAATTGCATTTCATACGAGTTATTGATGGCCTGAATTTCAATCTTCTATGTTAAAATTTGAAAATTTGCCACCAAAATAACACCCTGATTCTCACCCCCTGTATACCTATTGCGTTTAAAAGCTTGTTTTGTCGACATAATTATCTCGTAGGCCTTCATTTCAAATTTCATCAAAATTGTCCGTATAGTTTCGGCCACAGACATTTTGAAAAATTTTCTAAAATTTATTTTTTCGAGTTCAGGGAGTCGTAAAACATCAAAATAACACAACTTATTTTTTTCGATTTTTTTCCACCGTAATACTTTCTTGTTTAGCAAGAAAGTAAAAATACGTAAACTTTTTAAAAATTGCACGTTTACGCGTAAACACGTTTTATTTAGTAAGTATCAGTTAATTAATATTACCGCGTGATATAGAAGAAGCGGAAAATATATTATTTACTGTTTTAACTATTGCTTTTAATTAAATAGAAGGAAATAATCGTCAAGGAGCATTCACATGCTGTGAAATTCAAGAACTGAAATTAAAATGTTTATTGACAAGCGAAACATTAACCGATTCAGAATGCAAAATGCAACTAATGATGAAGAACTTGAGATGAACAGTTAAATATAAATAATAAGTCAGTTATTTAATAATACATAAAAATATAATATTTAAAAGGAATATATAAAAAAATTTTATCAATGCCAAAACTGTGCAATTAATTTAATTTTATTTCAAATTTATGATTTTAAAAGATTCTTGAGCTGCATACTTTGATTTATTAAAAAAACATGTTTATGTACAAAATACGTGCATTTTAATTATTGAACTGCAATTCCTTTACAATAAAACTAGTCCCAAATATTTCCAGCACAACAGAAACTATGCTTAAAGTAAAAGAATTTATTTTGCGACTAAATGTTGTTTATCAATTTACAAGCTTAGGAAATACAAGTGTTTGATTATTAAATTAAAACTTATAAAAATAATCACCTTGCATTATCTTCGCATCAGACAGAACTATACTTAAGATTTAAGAATTTCTTTCAATTTGTGTGCTGAAAAGACAAGAGGTGGTTTTCTCATAAAAGGGTTGCAGCGCAACAATCAATATAGGCGTATCTCGAGAGCTCATAAATCGATAAACAATAATTACCTACAGAATAGTTAACTTTTTTATAAGAAAGTGTGGTGTCGTACGGGACGGAAATGTGGGGGTGGAAGGAGTATAAAGAGATAGAGGGACTACAAGAAAAATACTGGAAATGGGTACTGGGAGTGAAAAGAGAAACACCGGGATACATCATCAGAGAGGAGGTGCAAGCAGAAAAAATAAGGGTGGAGGCGGAAATGAGACCAATGAAGTACGAGGAGGAAATAAGTAGAAGATCAGAGTGTAAGATATTACAAGAATGCTGGAAGGAAATAAAAGAAGGAAGAATAACATATGGACAAGAATCCAGGAAACAATATTATGAAAGAAATGGATATGCGAAAGAAGAAGTGGAGAAATTTAGAAGGCAGGTGTGAACGTGAGAGAGGACATAATTAGAAGGGATAGCGATGTCCAAAGGCAGGAAAGATGGATGAAGGTGAAGGAAGGTGTATATAATACAAACTATAGGAAGATCAAGGGAAAGGGGATACTGGTATACTTGAAAGGAGAAGGGAGGAAGGAAAGAACGCAAATGATAGCGAGATTTAGGTGTGGAAATGAAGAAAGAGGGAACACATATTGGAGAAGGGACGATGACAGAGTATGTTGGCTATGCGGGGATGGAAACGATCAACCATATGATGAAAGAAAGCAGGGTGGTAAAGGAAGAGGACAGGACGGTAGTGCAGATACTGGGATAAAAAGGAAGAGGAGGGGATTTGATGGAAGAAATATGGAAAAGAAGAAGACAGTTAAGGGGCGAGGAAGACAGTGTAGGTGGAGTGAGGAAAAGAGAGACATTAGAAAGTCAATTGTAAATAGTAAATAGAATTGTAGTAAATGTAAAAAGTGTACACAGTCCTTTGCAATATTGTTAAATAAGCAAATAAAGATATTAAGTAAGTTAACTTTTTTTTATTTTAAGCATAGATCTATCTTGTGTCGGGGAAACGAGGGGTAATTTTACCGTAAAAGGGTTGAGGGTCAAAAATCGAAATACGTATTTTGAGAGCTCTTAAATCAATAAACAATATTTACCTGCAAGAGAGTTACTTTTTCAATTTTAGTGTAGTTCTCACTTGAGTTAAATTATTTAAACCGTTCTTTTGGGGTTAAAATGATGAGCTAAAAAATCGAAATTATATTATTTTAAAAGCTCATAAATAGCTCCTAATTCTACCGCAAAGAACGATTCAATATTTTTATTTGTGAGGGATGGGGGACTGAGTCGACGTCGACTGCCCCCCCCCCCCTTCCACTGAAATTTTTAAATTCCTCCCTTGTATGGCGAGCTCAAAATTTTTAATTTGCGGATTATAAAAGCTCATAAATAGCTCCTAATTTTCATGTTTTTTTTTATTTTTTCATTTAAGGGGCTAGCTCGACAGACGTCAGATATAAAGATGCTGCATTTTTGCTTCAACAACTCTACATTTTTCTTGCTTCTTTTCTAAAACTGTTCTGTGTATCCAATTTTATAAGTTTTATAGAAAGTATTTTAATAAGTATCTTTTGTACTTTATAATATTAAAAGAACAAAAACTCAATGTGGAAATATGTTGGTGACCAATCTACAAACCACATTAAACTGTATCTCAAAATTTGAAGTTTAATTAAATTTAAGGTATCCATGTATGTGATTTAGTATATAAAGTGGTTTGCACAATACCAACACGTTATTGGACAACAATTGTATTTACCGTAACATTTAGTAATGTTTATTTCTATATGCAAAAAAATGTGTACTTTATAAAAACCAATCATTATATAATAAATTTAATTTTTATTATTAGAATGAAACAAAAATAATGAAATATGTGTATTAATTTTGCTCGTTGGAACGTTATGATGTTAATAATCAAAGTAGAGGAGGGAATATTTGAAATGCTCAAAATAATTTGAAGCTTTTTACTGAAATTTGTTCATTCCATAGGAGATAATAATCGTGAACGTAATAATTCCTTTCAATTTAAACAATTGTATGCAAAATAACCATTTAATTTAGATCTCTAATGTACAGCGAAGTGAACATCATTGATCTGAATTCCTCACAAATTCCATTACCGTTCCGATTTCAAATGTTCATCATATTTCGAATTTCACATCAAAAACTAAATATGCCAGTATATATGAGATATTAATTCTCTGTTGTAGCATGTTTGATTAAATTCTGTTTATATTTACCTTACGCATTTGATGCTTGTTGAATATATCGGATAATTTGTTAGTAGAATACATTTTATTATATTACATTTTCTATACCGCTTCTTCATATACATACCTTACCTTACAAAACTTCATTTAATATATATTTTTTAATTTGACACGTTGCAATATTTTTTATCAGTTTTAGTTCAGTTGTATTCATTATTGTACGTTCATATAATTACGTAATAAAATGAATTAAAATGAAAACACACTTAACTTCATACAAGTATAATATATTTATGGCGTAAGGTACCGAAAATACCATCAATACGAGGGAGCTTTGAAAAGTTCGTAAAATGAAAAGGAAACTGAAAATTTGTTCTTGAAATATATTTTATATACATGTGCATAATCTCCTTTAAGTTCTAACAATGTACCAAAGCCATTATGCTATCACGGCTTCTCTTACTTCTTATTTTCAGCCAAGTCTTGGGAATATATGGTAGTCTGAAGGAGCCAAATCGGCCGAATATGATGGATGTTGTAACAGATGGTATTTCAGTTCATTCGATTTTTCCTTTGCGATTACACTTATATGCGGACACATATTGTTCTCATGGAAAATGATCTTCTTACACAAACTAGGTCTTTTTTCTTGACCCAGTTGGTCTAGAAGCTTAACGTAATATTCGCCGTTTATTGTTTGGCCCTTGGGAAGTTATTTAATTGTAATATTCTTTTAGCATCACAAAAGACTAATGACATAACTTTTTCAACTGATTTCACGGTCATTACTTTTACATTACTTTGGTGGTGTTTCCATTACATTAATTGGAGCTTCATCTCAAGAGTATAATAGTGGATATTCATCTATTGTAGCAAATCATCGGACGAAATGAATTTTGAGTTAAAACTTCAAGAATCTCTTGTCAAATTTTCATTCTCTGAAGATTTTGATCCATTGTCAATAAGCCGAAACCTTTTCCATCCCTAGTTCTACATTTATAATATGAAATGTTCTTTCATCTGAGACACCTTAGCAATTTCGTAGACCTTCAATAATTGACAGTCCTGCATAACCAACGTAGATTTTTTTCTAGGCTCTCACGAACATGTTTAAAATCAGTCACCTACTTATGCACAATCGTAAATTATGAAGCAGAGTCCTAAAATACTCGGCATATCTTTATGGATTACTATTGCCTTTGTAACAACTCTTTTTTGTGTTGTATAAAATATATCTCAATTTAGGATCTTACCTGTATTTAGTTCTAAATACAAGAAAATTTAAATTATTGAGATATGGTTATGAGGTAGGCAACTTAATTTGCATATCTACATAGTGCATACTTTCGTAAAGATTTATATTCCTACTTTCAATTTTATTCATTTCTTATCTTATAAACAACGCGTCTGCGTTAAGTTATTCTGCTCATTTCTTGTGCGCAGAACCGCATCATCTACTTCGAAAGCCTCCATTTTTTTCACTTCCTGTTTAATGTCGAAGCAGGGAGGTGCTTCTTTTTGATTTTTACCTAAATTTATGTGAAAGTGCCATCAAATTGGTGGTAAGATATATTTTTAATACATTTACATAAAATTAAAGCATTTGTTCTTTTTAGGCGCTTTCTTTACGTATTTTTTTTCCAATTTTTACTTTAATTATACTTTTATCATTACTTCAATTTACAACGTAATTACATCTTAAGTACGCATTTGATTTTATTGTTGCGTACATTTTTCGTTTTATGATTGCAATTTTTTTTGAATGGAAAACTTCCAATTAATGCAATAAGAAGTGGATTTAAAAGTTTTAAGAAGAAATTTATACGGATTTTATAAAGATAAATTCAGTTTGGGGTGCGGCTGATAACATTATGTCAAGATTGCACAATGATGACGTAAGAATGATTTCATGCAGGTTAACTGCTTCGTAATCATATTTAGATATCAGAGGTTGTCAAAAAGAAAAGTCTGTGTACAAAAATTTCTAAGGTATTTATGTAGGATTTATTTAGTGCTTTAAGCATAATTTTAAGACCTTCATTATTTCATCATTACATTTGATATTCAACAAACATAGTCTGTATATTGTTATTTTTTTACATTTTTATAAACTCGGTTTAATTGTTCCGATATTACAAAAAACAATTTGGCGCCCGAGATAATTTCATTAGTTTTACATTTTCTGTTATTGATGGTAAGTGAAAATAATCGAGCGAATTTAGCGGTAATTAAGCAAATCGTTTTATTTGAATCCACCCTATTAATCAACCGACTGAGTCAAAGACACAACTATAAGTGGTGTAAGGTTTGTATTTTTGGAGAACTTATTATTTCATTATCTTATAACTTACGTTTCATTATTTAAAATTTTGTATACGATACACACTTTTATTACACCTTCCAAGCGTTTCAATTTTATCTACAGTTCACCGAAGCAAACATGACAGCTGAGAGAGCGGAGCTACCGCTGCAGTCTTTTTCAGAGCACATTCAGGTTTCGGCGGTAAATTTAAATATTTGAAAATTGGTCCCTGAACCGCAACACAAATACTTTCTGGTCAACTAGATGTTACTTATCTAATAACTAGATAGAATTAATAGAGATGTTGTTGATGCCAAAGATTTCATCATTACAAGTGAAACGATTAAATTTAATAAACGTTATTACAAAATATGTATGTATATAAAAAAAAATGCATAACATGTTATTACAAAATGCAAAGAAAGGAGTATAAATTTAAAATTTTATTCACTGTTCGAAACTTTTTCATCGGAGTTTGTGTCATCGTCAGATAGCCCAGTATTAATTGTGATTATCAATTTTTCAACTTCTTGATCCATTACTCCGTAGCGTTGCTTCGGAATGAATACTTCTCTTCGTAAAATAAAACTAGCAATATTACCTTAAAAAAAAACAAATTTTACCGAGTAACGCAGAATAAGAAAGAAATTAACACACAACTACAAACAATACTGTCAAGTATAAATTTGATGTGTAAATGTACTAAATTTTTAGCCAATCATACAAAAATACATTTTTGTGTGATTGGCTAAAATCACATATTTCAAATAAAATCCTTTTAGTTCACATATTTTCCAACTATCTTGTTTGCTTGGGTGAGCTCTATTTTGCAAAACTCACAAAAACTAGATTTATTCAAAACGACGTCAAAGTGATACAAATTGACAGAGCAATATCACATTGGACATTTATGTACAACGCAGTTGGTGTCTACTATAGTTCATATTTTATTCGAACTAATGCTGCCTTCTGTGTTCCATCTCGCGAGCTTCTAAAAGCATCTTCGTAGTTATTTGTATCACAAGGCCATACCATCCTCATCCCACCTATCATTTGATATCTATATGGAATTTTCGGTTCTTCAACTTTGTGGTCGATTTGTTTCAAACCGAACTGAGACGTGAAAATGGGGGTTAAACCCACGTATCTCTACCGACTGGTTTTTATATTATTAGGTATGATTTTTTCTGCCGTTTTTGTGTAACTATCTACTTGGGGATTATAGATTTACAAAACACAGGTGTACTTTTTACTTTCTTTTGGTCACTCCTTCGCATCCAAATGCTGTACCGCATGGTGTCAATGAAACGCACCTACTGAGTTACCGGTTAATTTTGTGGCTATCACGACGTACCGTTCCTGGAAATCATTTCATACTAGCTTCTTATCGTGCGTTTAATTTATTTAAGTAAACGATAACAATGGTAAAAGACATATCTTGCCGAATGGATACAAAAATTGCAATTTGCAATAATTACTAATATATTGTATTATGCATTTTACTCTTGAAACTTTTAATAATTGTTGATGTAAAATAAAATACAACTAGTACTGCCTTAACGTGATATCTTCATAGTAGTTGTATTGGAGGAGTCTGTAACTTACAGGGTTGAACAGAACATAATTAAAGTTGATGCGGTATTTCTTAACCTAGGGCCAATGAAATGGCAAATACCACTTGACCGTGCGTGAGGATCAAACCCCAAGGTAACAGATGATACCGAAGCTAGTACCACTGCCACTTTGCGGATGGTAGGTAGGACTTTCTTCATATTGCTACTTCCAAGCCAAAACCAAGAATTTAACCTGTGTCGGATTTCCAGTTTAAGTTCTAGATAGGGACTCACTGTTCAATGCGGTATTTTCGCCTCGATGATGACTCGGATGCGGGATTTTTTCGTGTCTTCTCCTCTGGACTGGTAGACCAGGACGGGGGCATTGCGCATGTTGTCTTTTCATCCTAAAACAAGAAAGAATATTAATTGATCGTTATCGGAGGTTATTGAGTACGTCACTTCCAGAGACTTACTAGGAAACTGCGTAGAACCACTTTGATCAATCGCTCTAGTGCTACCTAGTGGGTATGATACGGAATCGCATGGCTACCCATATACCTTAACAACATGGCCCATGGTAACCTGGCCTCCCAGTTCTTGGGAAAAGGCCCCCTATGCCTCATCGAGAAGGATAAGCGGGGAGTACTTTCTCTCATATCAATTGTGAGTTCCATCGATGCTTTCCAGGACTGGTGGATCCGGGCTGGCTGGTGGATGCGGTGGGATCCTGCTAAGCAGCGGTAGTATCGAATTCACGTACAATGAAAAACCTAATAATATGAAAGCGTAATTCTCAGCGCCTACGGTGTCAACCAATCTTATCTTGTCCTCGTCATCGTATTTCCACGTCATCTAACAACAACGTCGGCAGATATTATTTATGCAGTCCCACTTGCGATTAAATCTGTTGATATTGTTAGTTCGTAACCGAAATACGTGAAAATCGTGAATTATTACAATATAGATGGAAGTATGTTTAAAGATAGCAAAGTAAGCATTCTAAAACGTCGGAAATACTACTTATAGCGGGAACGATAGTTCCTACACGCAATCGCGTAATCCCTTTACGCTGAATATCAAATAAATTATTAATTTTTCTATTATTTAGGAATGCCCCCTCTACATATTCATATGCGTGTAAAATGCTATTGTGTAACAATCGTTATTATAATTTTTGGGATAACAAATTAGATACACTGCAATAAAAAAATGTTACATGAAATTGTTATACCAACCTTTGTTTCTATATTCTTTGGCCGGTGTGGCAGAATAGATAACGTCATTTAAATAAGAAATAAAATTGGCCCTAACATAGCGCCTTGAGATAGACCTTAATCTATTTGACAACTCCTCACTACGGAGGACTATTTGAGTTCTATCGGACAAGACGTGTCACTAATGTTTTAAAGGGGTCAAACGCCGCATCAGACGAATGCACGCACACACAGGAAATAAGTTGATGAATTATAAATCGGTTTACTAATTTGCACGTTGAAGAATAGAGTCGGTAGATGAAACTTTTTTTATCAATGACATTATTTGATAGCTATACTTACTTGTAACACGAGTATATGTCGATTTATTAAACAATGGAGATTCTAGTTTCTAAAATAAACTGATTATAGTAATTGAAACGGATTTAATACGTTAATACTTGTCATAAATAGTTCAAATACGCTATTAATTTTTTTAAATTCATGATTAGGCGAGGAAAGAGCCCGAATAACCGTTGTGTACAAGATAAAGGACGATCTACAACCAATCCGAGTAGGTCAATAATATTTGCAACGTTGCCGTATTTCACTATACTAAATTATGAGTATAATTAGTTGGTGCTCTTATTTCTCTGTTTGACTCATGTGAAGAGGTTGGATCATTATTGGGATTACATAAGGGTATAGATGTCGGTATTTTGTTTAACTTTCTGGACTTGTAGCTTTATTTATTTATTCTTCCTCAATGTGATCAGGAAGTACGCATCAGGCGTGCAAAACATTTTAGATATGTTATACTTTCTCAAATTTTTACTAAACTATGTCTTTAAATTTACTTAACATAACGTTTACTTTTGTCTGTTTTGATGTTTTTTCTCTGTTGTTATACTAACATGTCTTCTTTTTCTCCAAATTTTCTTAATTTACTTAAAAGTTTTATACCTTCTCCATTTTCAAGATACATACTGTTAATTCGATTAGGTGTAAAAAATTTCTTACATTTTGCACTGCATGATGGAACTATCAAATGCCAAAAAAAAGAAAAATTTGTGTAGCTTTACAATTGTTTTTGTATTTGCCCCGTGTTTTCAGTACATATCTAATCGTTTACTACGATTATCCATCACAAAACAATTAAATCGTTAATTATTCGATAAATAATT
This sequence comes from Vesta saturnalis, assembly GCA_036346205.1. Lineage (NCBI taxonomy): Eukaryota > Metazoa > Arthropoda > Insecta > Coleoptera > Lampyridae > Vesta > Vesta saturnalis. Next base: position 554,882 of record JARFJB010002049.1, read on the forward strand.
GCAAATTAGGTTTTCGACGTTTGAAGTTTCTCATGTTGAAATCTAGTTGGCCACGTTAAAAGACGAATCATTTGGTTCTTCATAACGTTCGCTTTTATGAAATGTTTTACGCAATGAAAACAATATTTGATTATGCGGTCGTTTTGAAGACTAATTTATTTAAAAAATACTAGTTAGTAAATATCTTCGAAATCGCAAAATTGACCATATTTAAAGGAAACCTTGTAGATACAAAAAAAATCACGTAAGTAATAGAACGCGAAAAATTGAATAAAATACTTTGACGATTGTAAAGTTATGAAAAAAGTACGCAATAAATGGTGTAGTATAATTTTTCTTGTTTCTTGATCAAAAATTTTGCTATCAATACATTTGGGTTTAAAATTACTTATTATTCTTTTTTGAAAGCGAATTCTTTTGCAAATTAAAATGGTATACTAGATCAGAAAAGATAACAAGAACAAAAGGCTCTATAATGCTATAGTTATTTCTTGACTTTTTTAACTTTTTTATCAACGCACACTGCGATTCCCGAAAAAAATTTCTTATTAATATACCAAATAACCCAAACAAATTATGGAAATTTAAAAATATTTGGCAATGTAATGTTAGAATTATACAAAATAAATGATCGAACTCTAATTTAAAATGTCAACAAAAAATTAAGTATCCTTTCTTAGAATATGCTGAATTAAAAAAAAAATTGTGTAATATAGTGCACTTGGTTTTCATCTAATTTTAAATACATTATGAAACAAATGAAACTGATTTTTAGAAATTCTAATTAAAATGTTTATGAACCTATTGATTAAAACATTTATTTTGAGGGTACGTTACTAAAATGTTTGGTATAATTGATGTTATCTTTCATTAATATTTTTTTTTATTTCTATATTTACAATAAAAAATAGGATTTAGACCTAGGAACATACAAATCGAACTGCTAAATGTAAACAGATTTAGTTGTACGCCATGTTTACACCTACTTGAAATGCATTAATTTAAATTAGAGATGTAACCTATGTGTAAAGGAGATTAATGGCATCATTAACCTTAAGTAAAAATTAGAAGAGTCGATTTTTGTTCGGTATAAGATTAAAATACATTTTTCCTATTATAAAATACTGAACTTGACATTATATTTAAATCCGGTGTATTTAACAGGTTTGAGTGTAAAATGCTGTGTTTCTTTAATAAACGCGCGCAATTATGATGCAAGAAAACATCTATCCTGATTTTACTACGCAGCATTGTATTATAATTTTAGTATTAAGTCATGTTACATAATTGATGTTAGGCATTATAAAGGTACTAAGCAAAATTAATCCTCTAATTTGTTATTTATATAAGAGTACTCAAAATTCAGGTCCCATTTTGGAATTAATTACTTCTTTTGCTAATTTTTAAGGTCTGTGATAATAAAACACCTTTCTATTTTTTTCTGTTTTATTATCAAAACAATATTTAAATAGTGTGGGGAGCACCATCTTGCATAGATTTTTTTAATTTGCTTATTTTCCATTTTTTTATAGAAATATGGTTCAATTATTTTGATGTAAAGCCGCACCAGGCAACAAATAAATTGTTATTTTCGGATCAAGCCGTCCTAATGAGATTTTCTTTCAAAAATATTCTGAATTTACAACAATACTTACAAAGCGTTAATGACACGAATTTATCTTGTCCTGTGAGCTTAAAAAACATTTTCATCGTGCATGTATACCGCTTAATCTGCTGATCTCTCACAATTGGCTACTGTTGTAAATACTTTGCAACTGAAAGAGCACCACAAACATTATATGCAACATTGATAAATAAGGTATTGAACCTGTTGTAGCACTGACCAATTTTAATCTAGCTGGCCGTTTTTTGTCGGTTTACTTCACCAGTTTCCTTCGAAATCTTCTCAATGCATTGGAATGTTTTCTCTTGCATTCCGAATAGTACTTAATGAGGCCAATATGGGTTTGTAAAGGTGAACCACTTCAAATATTACTGATTAAGAATTATTTATTGCTGTCAGTATATCGTATAAACAAGTGTGAGACAGTTACCATAGCAACAAATGTTGAAAAAATGCGTATCAAAGGAAACGCCACAAATAAGAATTTTTAATTTAAATTTAAATTCAAAGTCTTTGCCAATCATAAAAAGCAATATTGAAATTAATGTTAATTAATTTAATATCGATTTTATTTCTTTTTTATAAATATTACTAGAAACATTTATATTTTATTACTTTCCATTTTTAAAACGATTTCTGTTTAGTTTTTACATTGCAATACGAAATGAATGGTTATTTGTATCACTAGGCTAGAAACAATAGTTTTGCGAGAAGGAGCAGAATTGCAACTGTGAATACTCGCAAAACTTTTTTTAACTGTTGTAACGTTATCGCAATTAAAGTTATATTGGCGGTACTAAACATCAACATTTGAAACGACTTTAACATGTACATCAGTTGTCAGCAAATGCTCAAGTATGAAGTTTTGCCAGCCTAAGCCAGGCGCGATGAGTTTCTGGACGATTTTGAGGGTTTCAAAGTTAGTATTGCCAGACAGAAGCACAAAAAATATGTTCATTGTTTCGTCTGTTTATAAAGATATAAAGAAAAATAAGCTCGAGGTACTTAACTTGTCCTAAATAGGTTTCCTGTCTTGCACTAATTTATTATTTTAATCATTAGTCTTAAAATTTATAATTTGATTAACATCATAATTTATTTCGCTTTCTCATATACGTACGTATAAGGAGAAAGCTATATAATAGGTTTTAATTTTCAAACACCTTTTTTTTTACATATCTCGAGGTTTTGTGGCCTAAACAAAACGAAAAACATATTTTTAGAAAAAACAATTTCGTGTCAGTGTGTGAGTGTGCGCGATATCTTTGAATCATTAAGGTTATCGAAAAAAAAGCCATTTTTAGAATTTTAAAAAGTTGCATAATTAAAATAACAAACTAATACTTTTTTATATAATTTCAAAATAAAAAAATATAATAACCAGTGGCGCACCGTTTTTAGGGTGCAAAATTGTGCATTTTTTAATTTATCAACCGATTTTTTTGAAAGTCGAGCATTGGGGGTTTTTAAGATCCCTAAGAATAAATCATTTGTCCAAATTAAAAAATTCAAAATGGCGGATCAAGAATGGGGGATTATCGTATTTAAAATTCAGATATTGTGGGCTAATGATCAATTTTGCAACTTAATTTGTAAACATTATCTAAATAAAAAAAAATTTAAAAACTGCCAGTGGCGCGCCGTTTTTAGGGTGCAAAATATTTTTGAAAGTTAGGTATTGGGGGTTTTTAAGATTGCTAAGAATAAATCATTTGTCAAAATTAAAAAATTCAAAATGACGGATCAAAAATAGAGAATTAACGTGTTTAAAAACCGATATGACTCAAATTCAGGTTGTGGGCTTTGAAGTTGTTTATTTACATGAGAAAGCATTATGGCAGATAATTTGGTAGTGGTTTTATTACTTAAACTTTTGAAAGAATGCTAGTGTTTAAAAACCATTCAATTACTATCATTCTGTATTTTATTATTTGAGTAAGTAGTCGAAAGAGTCCAGGATGTATCAATGTAATGTATAATGTTAATTCCTATTGTTGTTATTGTGACGTTATATTTAACATATTGAACATTAGCAAACGTTTAACAAGAAAAGTACTATGAGATTGTAAAGTTTGCTAAAAGATTAAGTAACAAAGTTTTGATTGATAACATCCATATGATTGTATTATTATTTATATGGATCTTACCACAATAATGGAGAATACTACACAGATGTTACTACTGGTACAAATAAGTGTATGATTTGGAAATATTCGCTCTCAAATAAAGTTTAAGCGAATAGCGTCTATATAACTTTATTCCTGTAAATATCAGTAAACAGTTTATTAATTCTTAAACATTGTGAGCAGTAATTAATTACAAGTGCTTATCCACAAACTACTTAGAAATAATTACACTGTATGGATGTACTAAATTTTTAGTAATAATACTGTAGTGCCGCACAAGTGAAACGAAAATGATGATTATTGCTTTTTTCATGTGTTGTGCTTGTAATATAACCTTCAAGAACAAATATGAAAGATTTCAGAAGGAAATGTACATAAACTTCATTATTCTACACACAACCCCCATATATTATTGCATTTTTAGCTTCCTTGATAAATCTAAGTGTCATCTTGGTAACCAAACATTTGGTCTGTCGTGTCGTTTTTGAATTATTCTGTTCTTAAGGAAAGTTGCATTTTCAGTGCCTTAAACACTTTTAATATTACCGTAGCTATCAAACTTAGTAGCATATGTGTTTTTACCGTTCAATTAAGACTAAAAAATCTTTTTTTTCGTTACAAAACTTTTTAAACTTTTCAGCTACAGCCAACTTGCCTTTTTCTAAATAGAACGATATGTTAATTCTTGTACTATTGGATCCAGAATTTAATTTCCTTTCGATTTGGTGTTGGTGGGTCTATCTCAAATTTTATATTCTCGATTTCCTAATCGTTTTACTGTTCATAGTGACCACCAAAGAAACAAACAAGAACAAATGCTGAAAGTTCATTACATTAAATGTTGGAAATGTTGTCCGTTTGGGACACTGCACAAATCAAACTATTCCCACTCAAACTCTGCCCGCAGAGACTGCTGTACGTTGTTGACATTTATGAAGTAATTTCTCTAAATGCTGCCAAATTAAGTTTATTATCTGATACCGCCTCATTGGCAAATTTGATGTTGTGAAGTGAATTTAAGTAATTTAGGCAATCCATAGGTTCAGAATCATTACCTTCAAAAACTTCAAGAATGTTAATTACCATAGGAAGTTGTTGAATGAACTTACTGTTGAAGGAGAAGAAGTTTTGACTATAACTAGTATTTAAACAATTTATGAGGAATTGGCAATTTATATCTGAAATATTGGAAGCATCCAAATAGTTTTTGAGGATATCATAGAATGGGGTACTGGAAATAAATTCACTAGGTCAACGGGTATTAATTTGGAAGAACCAGTGATAAGTAGGTTGAGAAGTTCGCGGGCCAGAGTAAGTGAGTTGGTAATAGAGTAAAGGAATTCAAAATTGAAGGCAGATTTAAGAGTATGTTAAGCCATTCAGAAATGTTTAAAACTGGAGTATTATAAAATGAGATGTTAGGACGTACAGGAATGCCAGTTTTATGAATCTTAGGGAAGGTATAAAGTACGATTCATTAGTAAAAGTTTAAAAGGATGTGAAAGTAAGAGGTCTTTATAAGATAACACAAATTTTCTGATGCTGTTACAGAAGTTAGTAAAATTGATGTTCGAGGATATGAAATCCTCAGATTATAAGAAATTTTCAACTTTATCGGTATAATCTACCCGACATACACACATTTTTCGTCTAATTTGAATATCTGTTCCATGATCTTTCAAAATAAAGATAGTTCGACTCTATGGAATGCTCTGGTATTTACAAACTTAAATGTGGCAGCAAACTTAGAATCCGCTTCTCTCAACATTTTAAAAGCATTAAATACAATGACTTGAACTCCAAATCATCATTCGCCCAACATATTCTCACGACTGGCTAAGCTCTTTAACTCAAATGACAAATTAAATAATACATGTGTGCAGTAAAGGCACTAAATAAAATTATGTGGAAATTAAAGAAATTTATTCCAATCACAAATAAGACTCTCATAATTCCCTTCATGAGGTTCTTAACATCAATAGAAATCTGCTATTTTTAAACTATACATTTATTTAGATGCACCTTGTATATCTTATTTACACTTAACAGCTTGCTAATTTACTGATAGATAATTTTAATAATGGCCGCTAATCTACCCCTTCAAATCTTGAACGAGGGTAGTCGTTATGGATTTATATTTTAATTTTTAATTTCGGCTTAGTTGGCTGTGTTTAAGTTTAACGTCGTTTGGAATTATGTACAAGTTGGTTTTTTTTTCATTAATTCATTAACATTCTACTCAGATTCTTTACTTTTAGAATTTAAATTTTTGTACATTTCCGTTTTGGATTCCGTTTTAGTTCGAATTTGGTTTTCTAGTTTATGATTGTTATGATTAAATATATAGTAATTTCCTATATCTACTCATTATTTAGTGTTCTTTATAGATTAACACTTTGTATTTTAACTTACATAAGATTTTGTTTATTTTCTAAATTTTACCAATTAGTTAGATTTCGTCTTTACCATCGCACTATCTTTGTAAGTATGGTAATTATCGTAAGCCTAATGATGACCGTTCTGATAGAAACATGTCGCATCTCTAATAATTTCATTCCTATTTTACTTTATAATTAAATGCGGAAGGTTTCGTGTTTTTATCATACTTCATTATCATATTAGAAGTTCATTCTAGCACTTAACTTGCTGGAAGGTATTGAATTATTAGGAATAATCCGGTACATTATTAGAAATATTCTTCCTTCTTCTAGCAAACTATTATATTGACATACACACAGCGTCTTAATTTATAAACTTCTTGTGGACTGTTGTTAGAATGAGATATGCTTGATGGAGCGCCCACTCATTTTTAATGTATAATAATTTTGCAATAATATCCGAGTATGGAGCTACTCTGACAGTTGTTGAAAGTATTTTTACGTAGAAAAATATACAAAGTAAAAGCTTTTTTCTAATTTAGATACTACAGGCGTATTTCTGCATTTTAGTTAACGATAAATTTACAATTTTAATAATAGTCCACATAAATTAAGTCAATTTTTATAAACTAATGTGGGTTTAAAAATTCAAGATTACTAAATAAATTACAACGTAATTGCAGTAAAATATTTACAAAATGTGCGTTGCGTGTTTCATTGCGAGTACACGTTTTATTATTATTCAGTTTGTGGTACGTTCCGTGAAAAGCACAGAACTTACACTTGAAAGATAAGATGTATCAACAATATGTCGCTTATGTAACTAACATTAGAAATACTAACGTTAACAGCTGAGATACATAAAAGAGGTTATGATCTTATCTAGTGCGTTGGCACAAAACTGTATCTTGTCAATAATGGTAACATTTAATTTAAAGTAAAACACATTAATAGTACATAAGTGTTAGATTTATAAAGTAAAATACGAAGATAACAGTTATGTAGCTAAATCAGTAAATTTTTTATAGATATTAAATTTTTTTAGTACTAAAACTGTTGAAATATCGTAAAAAATAACATAAAATTCATTGTTGTTTTTAAAAGTGGATTTAGAATATCATAATTGACGTAACAAAGCTAATTATAATTTTTATTACATCTTTACTTATTGAAGTGGTTCTATTGCCAAAAAATGTATTAAAATTGGAATAATAAAATTGATACTATAGTTATCTGTGCTGTGATGTAAAACGTCTACATTTGCACAGGGTATCCCATTTTCGGGACTTTTGCGGGGTATCTCCCTTATTTTTAAAAATAGGGAGTTGTGGTTTTCGCGACTGTGCGCTACTTTTTTGTGTAATTAAAGATGGCGCCATCAGAATTTTCATAGCTTTTTTGGTTTCTGAGATAAAGGGTAGAATTGAAAAGTATTTCAGTTATCTTTAAACTTATCAAAGAAGTTAATATGTATTCCTATAGAATTTTTTCCGTAGAACTATTAGCGTAGTCAGTTTTTTCTAACACCTTCCGTTTTTTTTTTGGTTATGAATCAAACATATGTTTTTTTTAAATGGAACACCCTGTATATTATTTCTTATATTTATTAGGCATAATGTGGACTTTCTATAAATATTTATATAAAAACAAGATTTTTTTTAAATTTTATTTTGTTTCTTTTATTAAAAACAAAATCCATGCAATTATTATACGTTATTATACTGTCAAAAGAGAGCGATTAGGCTTATAGATGACCCGTACTTAACTTCTCACATACAGTCCCTTGAGCATAGAAGGATGGTTTCAGTTCTTTCTTTGTATTATCGTTATTACAACGGTTATTGTGCTGGTGAATTACATTCTTTGATACCATCTCCGGCTATCTTTGCCAGGAACACTCGGTGCGCTCATTCACATCATCAGTATGCAGTACAAATCTCCACTTGTCGTACCAAACGGGCGCAATCCACATTTTCTACATGGCTTCTAAACTCTGGAATGATCTCCCTAGTTCCTGTTTTCCTCTCACTTATGATATGAGAAAATTTAAGGTTCATAGGCATCTATTGGCAATTCATTATCCCTCTATCCATCCTCCTAAGTGTTCCTGAGTGCTTTAGCACGATAGGCCTTATTTAGCCTGTTCAGGTCCACAATCATAAAAAAAAAAAAAAAAAAACTTAATTTAAAAGATCTTTTTAATTCTCAACCCTTAATTATTTATTACAGCTTTTTAATTTAATTATGATAAAATTATTTAATTTTACTCAAAACAGAAGAATAATTACTTATCTTACTTAAAACTTAAGTTAGAGAAAACAAAAGAGAAACAGAATTTTGAAGAAACGAAGTTTTTTAAAGGCGATTTTCAAAATGACGACCCTTATGTGAAAATTCACACATTTTCGTTGTTCTTTTAATAGCGTTAAAAAGAATCATAGGCCTTCTTTACAAATTTCGGAAAGTTAAATCGATTTCCGCACGAAGCTCCGCTACCGACTGATGTGTTGTATAAAAGTGCTCTTATAAGCGTAGAGTTGTGGTTTGGGGCACCGTCTTGTAAACTACATTATAAAGGGCCAATGGAACATTTTCCATCAGTTTTGTAATAACTTTCTCATGCGCTGTAAAACCACCTTCATAAATTCTGTAGACTATGCGTCTTCTCAAAATGAAACACGAGACCCAACCCCAAAACGTCCTTGTTGTATTTCCTGAAAAATTAAATAGTGATTTTCTGCGCACCAGTTTCTTATATTAAGACGAGTGAAGACGAGTCTGCCGAAAGATTCATCAGTATGTATTTTTTGTAAATACTATTCGCAAAACAACATTCGGCGCTCGGCATCGCCGGGATGTAAATGTTAAACTAGGTGGAATGTATAGTAGTGGTACATATATTTTTTTTAAACTATTTGAGTTTCAGATATGGATACACTAGTTGCATAGTTCTGCATAACCCAATACGTTTATTTCTTTTCTTTCTCTGTCTTGCTTGTATGTCTTAGGACCGAGCTTGATAAATAATCCGTATTCTACTAAATTTGATTTAAGGCGGGCAAATAAATATATAATATATAAAATACGTTACCTTTGTAAATATAATTCCCAAGCTTCTTGGGGATTTTCATTAGATTGTATAAAACAAAACCAACATATTATACTTTTCATTATTTTCGTAAACCGCCATTATTGTAGAATAGTAAATTAAATATAAAATATCGTAAAATAGAAATAACAAAAATGTTTTACTAATAATCAAAACCTGACTAAACCGCGAAGTTCTTGACATTTTGCTTTTTTGTTCCAAATAAATTAACCATAGCCTACTACCTACTAATTGAACACAAAACATTTTTTTTATAAAATATGAGCTTGATTTGGAAAGCCCACATTATGCCTAATAAATATAAGAAATAATATACAGGGTGTTTCATTAAAAAAAACATGTTTGTTTCATAACTAGAAAACTAAAGGTGTTAGAAAAAAACTGACTACGCCAATGGATTCTACGGAAAAAATTCTATAGGAATGTTTTAACTTCTTCGATAAGTTTAAAGATAATTGAGATACGAGGGGTGCCTCAAAAGTGATACTTTCCAATTCCACCCTGTATCTTAGAAACCAAAAGGGCTATTAAAAATCTGCTAACGCCATCTTTAATTTCACAAAAAAGTAGCAAACTGTCGCGAAAGCCGCAACCTTCTATCTTTAAAAATAAGGGAGATACCCCGCATAAGTGCCGAAATTGAGATTCCCGGTACATTCTGAATGAATATAAGTCATCGAAGTATACATTGACAAAAATAGTTTATACGTTTTTCGTAATCTCCGTTTAGCTCGTCATTTATACTTTTATCAGTTTATTTAAAAGAAATTTTTAGCATTTTGTTTCGTAATTGTAGTTAATAATTGTTTATTAACAAGAGCCATACGAATTAAACGGTAATGGTGGTTGTAATATTAATTCAATAAACAAAGAGTTTCTCCTATGTCATTATAGCCAATGATTCACGGAACATTTTACGAAAATTTTTAGGTTGGCAAAGTTTGATCCGGAATTATGTCACTCTTACAAAAGCAGAATGTTTCCAGTGGAACACTTTGATGTGAGCAAATTCGCGACCATATTTTTGGGGGCGTAGATTATTTTGATTATCTTCCGTTTTCGTGTTTTGTGACAGAATTTGGATAAAACAACTAGATAACATTTTCACTTTTAAAATTAAGACATTACGAACCTTAAATTAACTAAAGTAAAAATTTTTGTTTAAAAACGGAAAAGGGCAAATTACAAAAAAATAGCACAAAAAACGTGTTTCATAAAACCTTGAAGCACTCATTCTTATGAAACTTGTTTTTTAACGTACTATTAGGTAATGGTAGTATTATCGTGAAATTTATACCAAACAAAAACCTTACCTATCGCTAATACTTAAATAAATGCAAATAGATATAGACGAGTAACTAAAACATATTGATTATCAGATCAAAGACAATAAAACATCGTTTGATTTAAGGGGTTAATGTATTTCATTTAAAAATAACTTTCATTCTATGATCCAGGGAATTTTCTACCCATTTCATTTATAGCTACTATAGATAAATTATTTGAACTCGTCTTAAATGATCAACTCAAACAACATCTTATTGGTAACGATTTTCTTGCCGATTGTCAGTTTGGTTTTCGAACAAGTCTGACAACTTTTGATACCATTAGCACACTGACCTACAAAAACAAGAAAAACTGTACACGGGAGTTGTCTTATACGACCTTTCACGTGTCTGACTGTGTCCCGCACAATTTGCGTATCGCAAAACTGCGCACATGTACTGTAAGTGTCCATAGCATCCAATTTATAACATCCTATCTTCAAAACAGTTACCAGTTTGTCTTGCCGTGCCCCAAGGCTCACTGCTCGGACCAACACTTTTTCTGATCCGGATACCAGGTTTATACAATATGCCGATGATACTTCAAAAGTAGCTAACTGACTTAAATCGGCGGTTTGAGATATCACAGGCGAATGTAAAGAAATGACTTTCTGACAATGGTCTTGTGCTAAATTCTCAGAAAATTCAAATTCAAATCTTTACTTTAAAAACAGATTACTTAAACTAGTAACCAACATGTGCTGGAAAACGCACACTGGAAACTTGACCAGAAATATTTCAAAAAATGTCTTTCTCTTAAGCAACTTACTACATACAGTTACTGATGAAACGCTGAGAATATTGCATTTCACCTTAATTCGGTTTAATATATGTTATGGGATCATGTGCTTGGGGGCACAGTCCTGCAGCAAAACGTGTCTTTTCCTTGCAAAGACGAGCAGTTCGCATTATATCAAAAATTAGCTATAGGAAATGTTCCAAGAACTCCTTTTAGATCTAAACATTTTAATATTATCGGTATTATTTATTTTGTAATCTCTTTTGATTTGCATTAAATATGTTCGGTTGATACACTGAACCGTGTTTCCTATTATAGTTTTTACAGAACGACGAACTGTTGTTCTTCCTACCAACGCACACCGAGAAATTTTTTTTACCCCTCTTGTTGTTATGGTTTCGCAACCATAAAAACACCGCATCGCATCTGTTTGTCAGTCTCTCTGTCAGAGTCATTTATATCGGGAATGCCTGAAACCTTGAAATTTGGAGTAGTGTTGGACCTTTGTGACGTGCATGTATTCCACCAGCTAAATCATCTAATATTTTTTTCTATTTCAAAAAGGTATGGTATCATTTGAAAGGGCTTTTAGTGATATGGTTTTAAAGATATGGGTGAAAATATTCGAAAAATGATCCTCCGCCACGTTAACCCATAGACAATATGAAAATTCCTCCTGTTTTCTTGTCACTGTAGTAGTTGTTGAAAAAAGTGATGCCTCTTGCTAACTTACGAAGTATTGTGATCGTTAACCAAGGCTTCTTCAAATTGGAAAATGTTGGTAAGGACTCGAATTGAGCGACCTCGACTCCCACTTGACTTCATGTGTTTTTAAATTTCATCTTTTTTTGCTTTGTTTTTGATCGGAAATTCACATAACAATATGCGCTTTACATTATCTAATTCACCTTATTATGTGCAATTATTTGTTTATAATTAAACTTGTCTTACTCATTTTCAGCAAAATTTCTAAATACTTGTTATATTTAAGTCTCAATTAAAATCTACTAATAATAATCCTTTAATAAATTTGTTTTGCATTATTATAATTTATGGAAAACATTTTACTTTTATCTTTTAATTGGGGAATTCTATTGACTCAGGCTTCTCGTAATAAATCTTTCTGTAATTTGAACTATGTTTTTTGATAACACTTTACATTCACGCAATTGTTTTTATAGTTTAAGGAATTCTGATTATGTTGTGACTATCATAACGTTGATGTTTCTCAAGGATAGAATCTCAGACCACTTCTGTTCTGCTTTTATTAACGGTATATTTGTCTGCTGCATTAATGCGCAGGTTGCCTAAAAAAATGTGGACTTTTCCATAATATTTTAACTTAATGTGTTTATCCAGTAATTTTGTTTATTGTCGGATTCGTCATTATTAAAAGTTATTTATGTTCATCTACTACTATTTTTACGTATAAATAAAAACTATTGAAAATTGAAAAACATGCGTTATCACATCGTAAGTAGAACTATAGCTTGAATAAAAACAACTTTAGACAGACTTGTTGCATTAGATGGAATTTATAATTTAAGTTGTTATTTTTATACATACATAGTGCATCCGATAGTAATTTTCTGCTTAAGCAATTATAAAAGCTTTACAAAAGTAACGTTTCGCCAACCTAGTTGGCTTCTTCAGACTGATAATTTTTGGACAATATCATTATTCTACATTACCATATACATAGGATTATTAAAGCAAATTGAAATTAAATATTCATACATAAAGTTTTTTTATACGACACTCGTTAAATGTAATAAAAAAAATATATATGTACATACACTTTCTTTAAGTCGGGATTGAAATATGAATTTTATATAGTTTATATTTTTCATGAGCAATTGTAGCTATATCGTCGTCAGTGAACAGTGAAACTCAAAAGATAAGAGCTTATATGAGTTTTATTTCTCCGTATTGAGTACATATTATAATAATTTATGTTTAACACTTCAACATGAAGATGGTGCTACAGTTTTAAGTTAAGCAACAAAATTCATGAATTGAAGCAGAATTCATTGTTCATACTGGAATACAAAAATTCTTGAGATTTCCAAGAGTTGTATTCTGGTCACTAATAATCTTGTTCTCATTCGTATTATTCGAACTGTACCTATGTCTGCTGTGCGTTCCTTGTTAATTATTCTTTCGCGGACTTTCGATTTTTTTACTTTTTCAGCCTTACTATCTTTTTTCCAGTTCGCTTGTTTTCCTGTGGATTACATAAGAGGTCTATAGTGTGTTGTTGGGTAACGGTTTTTGTTTAGCACCAATTTCCATGTATTAGGCACAGTCTGCGCGTCGTCTCGGGTATTATGGTTGTTTGGGAGTTATTTGATTTCTACAGTTTCTCTTATTATTCTCTGGTCAGATGTTCTTCTGGTGTTATCATAGTTAATATTGTGTGATGTTGATTGAACATCTTGTGCTATGGATCGGTATTCTACCTGTCTAACAATGATTTGTCTGTTGGTACATAAAGGGAACAACAAGCCGGATTAGCAAAATTAAAAAAATACATCAAACCATATTTACGACGTATGAAAAAATCGGAACCATACTGTCTAACCTAAAAACCAAAATCAACCCAGAAGATCAGGAAATATACGAGATTCCACTGAAAGAACGCTGATTAGCAGTAAGGAAAAACACCACAACCTCCTCCTTAGTACAACGTGCTTCTTCGACATCACACAATATTAACTTCAATAAGACCAGAAAAATAGCATTAACAGAACATCTAACCAAGAGAATAATAAGAGAAACTATAGAATACGAAAAACGCCCACCAAACAACCTTAGTACGAGAGACCATGTACAGATATTGCCTAATATGATTGGTATTAAACAAAAACCGTCACACCACACAACAGACCTCTTATAGAATCCACAGAAAAACCTATGAAAAGGCAAAAAGTAAGTACGTCAGAGAAGGTGAAAGTCAGTGAAGGTATAATTAAAAAGGGACACACAGCAGCGATCAGTTCAATTGGAATAACGCGAAGCAAAATAAGATTATTAGTGTCCTGAAGATGGCAAATGAGTGTTTTTCGAAACGTCGTCGAATCAACGAAGTTTCTTACATGTATGTATGTATGTGTGTGTCTATATATATATATATATATATATATATATATATATATATATATATATATATATATATATATATATATATAGGGTGTACCAACCAAGATGCAAAGTTCGGTAACTCCTTTGGTTTCATAGATATCAAAAAAGTTCTCAAACAAAAAGGGTAGAGAAAGTAACAGTGCATTATTTAAAATTATTTTGAACTGTACAGGATGTTCCAAAATTCAGATATGAATCTAACTTATGTTTTTTTTTTAAATGGGAACCCCTGTATATTATTTCAAATTCAGAAATTTAATGTCGGGGTTGAATACATTATACAGGGTATTTGGAAAGATATGGATTGTTTTGTGTTGAAATTGTACTCATTTCAATGCCCTGTAGAACAATACACTCTGTAAAAATGAATTATCTGTTGGCCAGTTGTCTTTCAGAATATTGTCTAGTATCGGTACCCACCATTATTCATTTAGCTACTTGGGGTTTGTATACTGGGTGGCTCAAAACTCGGATGTGTCATTTTCTTCCTTAACTCAAATGGAACACCCTGTATCACTATCAAAGTCCTCTGGTGCTCCTCTTTAAGTTTTGTCACAGGTTCCCTTTACCTAATGTGAGTAGTTATCGTGATATTTCCAGATATTCATTGCAATTCGCTGTTTTGAAAGTAAGTATCACGAAGTTTTTGTATTATTATCAAGTGGTTAGGTAGTACACTAGATTGATTTATTTGTATTGTTTCGACACATTTGTAGTACAAATCCTTCTCAAACAGCAGTAAATTTGTCAAATTTTTCTGTCAAACACTATGACGACCAAATAAACATCATAATCCTAGATTTTGTATCAAATTCATCAAATATCTGGAAATATCTCGATAACTACTCACGTTAGATACAGGGAACCTCTGACAAAGATTAAAGAGGAGTTCGAGAGGACTTTGATAGTGATAAAAGATACAGGGTGTTCCATTTGAGTTAAGGAAGAAAATGATACATCCGAATTTTGAGCCACCCTGTATACAAACCCCAAGTAGCTAAATGAATAATGGTGGGTAACGATACTAGACAATATTCTGAAAGACAACTGGCCAACAGATAATTCATTTCTACAGAGTGTATTGTTCTACAGGGCATTGAAATGAGTACAATTTCAACACAAAACAATCCATATCTTTCCAAATACCCTGTATAATGTATTCAACCCCGACATTAAAAAAATCGAAAAAATGTGGGCTTTCTGAATTTGAAATAATATACAGGGGTTCCCATTTAAAAAAACATGAGTTAGATTATCTAAATCTGAATTTTGGAACATCCTATATATATATATATATATATATATATATATATATATATATATATATATATATATATATATATATATATATATATATATATATATATATATATATATATATATATATATATATATATATAAATAAGGTCTGCAATGAAACATTTAAATTCGATTATCACAGAAAAGGGTGCTCGCAGCGACATGTAAAGGTCAACATATCGGGAATAAGAATTTGAACTCCGAGGCAGAAAAAAGTTATGGAGCTTTAAGCGTAGACAAAGGGCTGCTGGTGGCCCCCTCTGGAAGATACATCAATACTATGATCAAATCTGGATTTCTTATCATAGAAAACTTCTAGGTACCAAATTTCATGCAAATCTTGTTATTAAGATAGATATTTAAAAAAGAGTTTTAAAAAATAACAGCTTGACACCCTGTATTTCGGAAAATATCAACTTTTGGACTAAGATAAATTGGGCTAGATCCTCATATTTTAGTCTCAGGAGTTTGTCCTAGTATTTTGTATAGACCTTTTTGGAGACACCCGGTTATATATATATATATATATATATATATATATATATATATATATATATATATATATATATAGTGCCCGTTTAAATTCTCCCTCCGCCAAATTTATAAATTAATATCATTTTGGGAAGCATATATACAACGTCTTGATGGTATTTAGTGATGTAATCATTAAAAATGGCGGACAGCTGTCTTTTTGTAAAATAATTTTAAATGGGATCATATGGCAAGTAATACCTCATTTTAAAACTCGTTTCAAGTCCTTTTCAACAACATTAAAATATTAATACTGATTTATGAGTTTCAACCCAAAAACGTCAAAACATTAATTGGCGTTTTTTGGTTGAAATTCATGAATCAGTAGTAATATTTTTGTTGATTCAATGGCGACTATTTTGTAAAATAATTTTAAATGGGATCATATGGCAAGTAATACCATAGTTGAAAGCTCGTTTCAAGTCCTTTTCAAGGGTATCAACAACATTAAAATGTTACTCCTGATTTATGAATTTCAACCCAAAACCTCAAAATACTAATTGTTGATTTTGGGTTGAAACTCACGATTCAAAGAAAAAGGTGTAGTGAAACTCATCGGAGACTGCAATAAAAGGGAAAAAAGACTCAAAAGAAAGGCGTGGAAAAAAGACAGCAAAAAATACAAGACAAGTAAACATATTCTTTTTTGGGTGGTAACACTCACCTCGAATCGGGAAATGACGAAGAACTAGAGACATTACCATTGCCTACTCCGAAGAACGTTGCAATGCGAGTTAGAGGTCATAAGAAAATGAAAAGCAATCGACTAAAATTTCACAAAAATTTAAAAAAAAGCCGAAAAACATATTAAAGAGCTAAAAACAAAAGTAGAAAAATACAGAAAGCGACTATACAGAACACCAACTACTAAATCAAATGCTTCTCCAAATACTAAAGTTAAAAATATAGCAAGAGGTTTACGACTACCGCCGAATGTTAACAAGCGTCTTCTCTTTGGCGAAGCACTTAAGGAGGAACTTGCTAGAAATGCACAATCAATAGTTACAAAGATAAGCGAGTGTTTAATAAAGTGTTTAGTGGCAGCCTTTTGCGGAAGTATAAATTATTAGGAGAAGCTAAAAAATTATTTCGTACATGATGCACAAAAAACACTATCACAATATGAACTTAACGCAATATGATAGAAAGCAACGTCGCTCTGAAATGATTGCAACTAACAAATTAAAAATACAGTCCTTCTTAGAATTGGACGAAAACCCAAAGATGTGCCCCGGAAAAAAAGATTGCATTAAAAAAAAGTAAAATACCTCGGAACATACGTGACAGAGAAACATGTGCATGTGTGAAACATGCTAATATTGCACTCATTGTGCAAAAATTGTTCTT